>JARKIC010000614.1:0-227872 GCA_029378375.1 Mycena olivaceomarginata
GTGGTGTGGAATTCAGGAGCAATCGGAGGCCAGCATTAATGACAGGGAAAAGAGACGGTGATTGCCAAGACCTGCCAAAAAATTCGTCCTCTCTTTCAAGTTCATTCCCGTTCCTCCTTTCTACTCGTGATACATCCCGAACTTAGCTGCGACTGCAACCACCAGCATCGAGCTTGGTGGCAAAACGGACGGCGCGGCATGGGGCGATTTCGGATTCAGTCAGCGCCAGCTCACGCTTCAGAACTGATCAAGAACTGATAGTTAGATACCGCTCGCGAGCTTTTGGCTCTCCACCTGGGACTCACATTTCGCGACGGTTGTTTATCTATATAATGATCGTCATCTGTATATCGGTTCTGTAACAGAGACTAGTGTTTATCTATGTATACCTTGTATGGTGATGCCATTTTCTCCTGCTCAGTGATTTAATTACCCTGTAGGCGACCGAGTTCGAAGTATGACCACCCGAATGATTAGAGTGAATAATGGAATGTTCGGCAGGTTCTTGTTTTCAAACCGATCTTTTCGATGGATTACAACTGCGATGTGACGAACTACAGTTACATTCTTCAAAATATCACTATCGACTCGATATCTTGGTTTACAATTTTAATTCCCCTTCAGCACTCTGCCTGCAAGGTTTTCCTTGAGGGTCTCCGGGCTTGTTGAACTGGAACTTATCGTTGCTTCCAGCTGGCCAGCGGAACGACACCTTCCCGGGATGGCCCGACCGTCATGCCCGCCCACAGGATCTCTCACCTCCATCATCCCCGCGGAAGGCGTGCCTCTTCCTTGCTTCTTCCGCGGCCCTCCTTCGGGTCGATGTACGTCACCTGCGTATTAACGCCTTTGGATCTCCCGAGGAGGGCGACCGAGCTTGCGTCCAGGTGGATGGTGCGTCACCCGGCGGAGTCATGCGGATCTCACCGGCTCCCCTGCCCCGCCGGGAAAGGGAGCAGGATCGACTCGACGGTGTACCCGCACGATGCTGTACAAGATCCATCAGTCCTCATCTCTCAAACAACCAAAAGCAAGACCAACGCACTCCTTCAACGCCGTCACCGACACCTCCGCCTCGCCTCGGGTACCCATACACCTTGACCGTATGCTTCTCCACATCGACGCCGCTGAACAGTGCATATAGTAGATATGATATCAGAAGGCTCTGATCAGAGATCCGTTGTGATATATCTCGGACCGTAACTTAGAGACATGCATGATATATCTCGGAGACGTACCTTATTTAGGCAAAGCACCGCGCTTAGAGCCCTCTGGGAAGCGAGTCAAGCGACAACATCACAGCGGCGCTGGTAGGCAGCGCATGCTGTGCAGCCCCGCCCTTCCTGTTTGGGGAGCTTCCGATTCCTGGGGTTCGTGGCCTGTGCTTTACCAGTACATACATTGGTCTGATTTATGTTGATAGGTCGGATCCAGGCAGGTCTCGTGCAGTAGGACGGTTGCAGTTGAACTTATACGTATGCAGCTGCCCTGAAACAGCCTTTCCGGTTTCCTGGCCGCTCCCCGCTCTCTGCCGACCCTTCGGCGGTTTCTTACGCCTTGCGGTGATGCTGGGAAGTTTCTAAGGCTCTAACACTAGTTCACTCTCCTTCTCCACACCCTTTACGCTCAATTTGGCTCCCCACCTCCACCGGCCCTTCCGCGCTTTGTATTTGCCCATTGCTCTCGCCATTCTATTTGCGTACTTCCTGTGGATGTCCAGCTGCGTTTCGGGACTCTGGGTCGCTTTGCGAGCCCGTTGCGCTCGATTCGGCTCCCCAAGCGCGCCCCGGCTTTCTAACCGCTTTTTCACGCCCCCTATTTGCCCGCAGCCGTCTCATGCACTTTTTGGAGTCTCCTCGTCGTCTCCTTGCCTTTTTGCTGCTCCAAACCTCACTGCACCCCTGCTGCGCTCAATTTGGCTCTCAGAGCACCCTAGTCCTCCACCCGCACTTGCATGGTCTTTATTCATCCAGCACTCCTCTATTTATCTTAAGAAGCTCCAACATATGTTTTCCCCGGTTTTGCGACCCCAGCTCACTCTGTGCGCCTTAGCGCGCTCGATGTTTGACCCCGGGGGCACCATTGCTTCCTCCCAAGCTTTAACAGCCGAATCTTCATTCAACCGACATGCCACCTTAATTCACTTGGGTGGAGATTCACACGCCCATAACCCGGAGCTATCTGACCCCAACTTGCTCTATGCGCCTTGCTCTGCTGATTTGCTCCCCGCACTACCGAGCTTTCTGCCGGACGCGTTCTATGGCTCATAATTGCTCAGTTTCACCTCATGGGCCTTTTGCGAAGCCTTTTTTTTTTTTTCCAACTCACCTGTGCCCTTGATTTAGAGGGCCTAAGGATGCTTTTTGTGTACCCTAGGGCTTGTTTTGGTCTCCGAAGCTTTGGCGCCTTGGGGCGACTATCGGCCTCGGGACGTCTCGGGTACCGTGCCCGGAACTCACGTCTCGACTTACCGATAGAAGAACATATCGGGAATTCAAATGCTCCTCTCCTAGTCCGCGTTTTGAGAATAGGATTATTGCATAGTACATGTATAGCTAATATCATATGTAGCAATTACGGAAAATGGACGAAAGGAAAATATTTTATTCATCGTCCGAAGCTGTCTCGTGCCAAATTTGAGCTCGAAAGTGATGTTTTACGCCACTGCCAGCATGTTACAAGGTCCATAAAACTCTCGAAAAATCATCAGAGATGCAGAGAAGTGTTTTGTAATGATATTGGAAAGCAATTGTGCGGTCTGGATTGAGGTGGAAGGAGAACTGCATCTGAAGGTCAGTTGAACAAGTTGAATTTGCGGTTTTGCCCTGAAATCTCAGTGCATCTGACCTCATCTCGCATCTCTTTCGCATATATGCTCCCTGGGAACCTCAAGACCCCAGTTCAAATGGTAATTTGGGTGCATAGAGCCTCAGACATGATCTCTGAGGTCTCAATTCCGGTCTCGGGCTTGCGCCCATGCCCCCAAAATTGCCAGATACCCCAAAATTTGCGAAAATTTCAAATCTTCGTAGGGGTCTGGTTTTCTAATATCTTGATACGATACTATGGACGACCCTATATCCAAATGCGTAGATCATTAGCACAAGAATTGGGCGAGATATAAGCGACGACATTCTTAGCATCCAATTGACGAAAAGGTATGAAGCATTTGAATTCCCTGGGCCGGTAATTGCTGGAAGGCTTACTGTGATATTTAAAAGGTCTTGGGCTTGTCCCTTCACCACCATAACTTTGCCCAGTGTAGTTGTATGGCTCCAATTCCCCAAACCCAATTACTTCGCAATAACCTTTGCAAAGAAAAATCCTACAGGGGTCCGAAGTCAATTAAAATCATGCGTGTGAGAGCCCAGAAAACTGTTGCGCTCGCATTTGACACCTCAGATACGTCTGGGGAGATCAGGAAAGCCCGTAAAATAGGTTCCATGATTTTTGACTACCTTAATTTTGAAGATTTCTTTGCTCAGGCTCGTTCTCATTTCCAAGTCTTACCTTCCTCGCAGTGTTCAATTTGTTTCAAAGTGTCTCAATGGCCCAAACGAACGAACTTTTGTCGCGTAAGGTTGGCCAAATGAGGCAAGTCGCGCCGGTCACATTGTGACACACTCACTTTCTTTCTTCCCACCACACGGACAGTGTCACGACTCGAGCTTGTAGCCTCGCCGCACTCCCCTTCGATAGTCTCTCTGGGTGTCTGAACGAACCTTTGGTGGTCTCGCTATGTTTCGTCCGCAAGAGACGCTCTCGGCCACTACTGAATCAGCTGTAGTTGACTATGGTTGATTCCGCCTTTTCCTGCTAAGGCTCGACAAGACACCGAGAATTACTTGACTATCGCACTATCCTTGTCGCGTACGCTCGTTCCATACTTTGAAAACCATTCACGACTCTTTTTGGCCAACAATGTCGCCCAATCCAACCCGGTTTGTAAACCGGCAAATGAACGTGCTATTAGCCTGCTGTTGAGCACAGAAATTATGGTGAAATGATCTGGGGGAGCTTCAATTGCGTGCTGTATTCCGTCTTGTATGCTTCACGCTCATTGATTTCGAGTACTGCGTGAATTTCTTCAGGTTTTCCCTTTTTTCTGGCCACTTGCATTGCATATGCCCGCTGAATGACTAACGCAACATCTACATGCCCGCAACCTCTCCGTAAACGCAGAAAAACGCTGTACCGACGCTACCACGGTGTGCTGTGAGCCCGTCACCGCCCCGGCCGCAACCACAAACTGAATGGAGCAGCAACGGTGTCCAAACAGTCTGTGCCGGCGCTTGGACTGCTGCTGCCCCAGCCACGGGTAACTCGTGCAAGGGGACGAGATTTTCATGCACATCTGTGGACTGAGCAACACACATGCCCCATGGGTGGACACTGCTGCACGCACCATGCGGGCGGATCGGCACGCAGAAATGGACGAGCGGCAGCGTGCATGGTAGTGGTGGGTGGCGTCGCCCCATAGATGCGGTCGTCAAGCTGTGCGGCAAGAATGGGGGTGACATTCACGGGAGCAACGCCCGCTGGACGCACCACTGGGATAGGTAAACATGCGCCGAACCGCACACTGCAGGCCCGCGGTGCTGGGTGCATGACGTCAGGCCGTCTTGAATCTGCTGGGGTTACGCTTTCATCTGGAACGGGGGAGACTCCGTGGCGCAGCGCTGGAAATGAGAGCGTGGTTCACCTGCAGAGGTACGCAGTTCCATCACCACCGTATCCCTCTTCACGACCGATGCCTTCTTTGCTGCTCTCGCATTCATTAGTCGCGGAAACCCGTTCGCTTTTTACGCAGGTTGGTGCAGGTACTGGCGTCAGGGATTCCAGCGTGTGCAGGAATGTCAGCTCGCTACAGCCAACCATATATCGTGTTTTGCGGGGGTCCCATTATCTTCTTATCTCGAGTTACTTTACAGCATGTATGCTAGTCACTCACCACACAATCCAGATCTTTCTCGTGCATTTTACCGAAGTTTTGTGACCTCATCGTCAAAAATGGCGTCGAGAGCGTTTGATCGCTGTGTCCCAAGAACCTTCAATTAATCGGATTTTCGCCTCAACCAGAGGGAGTGATATCAATGTATCCCCTAGGATCTGGTGGCTCGATTACGCCAAAACGCGACGGGAGGGGCAACGGTGGATGCGACCCCATGACTTGACTCCTGCACCTCCCTGTCTCGCCTGCGTCTTCTCGCTGGCCCGGTGGGCCCGAATATGGGCGCAGCTCACAGTCGTGGCGGGGAGGATGCGGGCCGGCCTCAGGTCTTTGGTTGCGGGAAGGGAAGCTATAGCGACTTGATAGCGACGTACTTAGTAGCTAGAATGATTTAATTTACATTTTTCTTGTGTTCTAGTACATTTTCTCGCATATTTGCCAAAGTTACCAAATTAATAAATGTGGTCATGGCCCATAACGGGCGGTTGATCAGCCTGCCTTCGCCAACTCCTCAGCATCGTCATGACGGCGGCGACGACAGGCTGGATGCTAGCCGGGCCCTGCTATCGCATTAGTATATATCTCTAAGTTGATATATCATGCATATCTCTGAATTACTGACCAGGATATATCACCGCCCATCTCTAATCAGAGCAAATGATATATCACCCAGCCAAAATCTGGTGCGCTGAACTCGCCGACGGCCCAGTCGGAAAACGCGCCTGTCAGCATGAGCGTGTAGCGGAAAAGTCCACCACGCGCTTGGCCGTCGCGGCGAGGTGGTCGCGCGTGACGACCTTGTCGCGGAAGTAGCGGAACTGCCACACGCCGTCGAGCGCGATGTCGGTGCCGAATTCGGACGGGTAGAAGTGGCGCACGCCGCCTGCGACGGCGGCTTCGATCATGGCGGGCTGCAGGCGCATCAGGGCGTTCCCGACGAGGGAGAGGACAGTCTCGAAGCTGCGGTATGGTGAGCTGCTGCGGATCCAGTGAAGAATGGTAGAGACACACCTTGGTAGACCTTGAAGTCGAGGAAGGAGCCGCTGATGACCTCGATGCCGTTCTTCTGGACTTCGCTGAATTTATGCGCTCTCTCCGGATCGGCGAGAATTGCGACGCGATTGAAGCGCGCACGCTGTTTCTGGAACTCCTCGACGAGTGGGCGGCCGAGAGCGCCACTGGCGCCGATGAGGAGAACTGAGGGTGCCATGCTGGATTTTCCTGGTTGAGAATAGTGGGGATAGTTCGTAGAGGCCGCGTAATGCAACCGCTGATCTGTACCATTTTGGATTACAAAGGTTCTTATACTCCGCACACCGATGACCGCCATTCATTTGCCGAGCTGACATTCATTTCTGTCAGTTCCTTATCCGTCCGCACAACACCCATCCAATCAGAAATCTCGAACCACCGTGATTGTCCGCGTGCGGCGTGCCTCGTGGGTTGCAAAACTTTTTACACTTGTATTTTGATCGTTGCAAGTATGTGATTTATCTGCGCACAGAATCACAGATTGAACGTCCCTCACGTGAGGTGCTATTGTGGGGTTGTCTTGCTGTAGCACGAATTCAGACCGGCAACTGAGGATTATGCGTAACGCAACCGTACAACACGTTAATGGCCTCAATTTCAATGAGGATGCCATGCAAGGATGTATTCCGTCCAGACGTGGACGTCCGAAGAAAGGATCGATTCTGGTGAGAATTTGTAGCTGGCAGCGGAAAGCCGGAACACAGCTGCTGGTTCCAGATGACGACCATCGAAACCGGGACGTAGCCGACAGCAGCCGGGAGGCACCGAGGTAGTAGATCAAGATGCGGCAGATCGGCATTTGTCGGCACAGCGCCGGTGCCGCGTCCTTCAATAACAAAATACCAAACCAGCGCAGCTTGGCAAAAACCAGTAATATGCGCGGATGGTAGCAACCGGCTGATCGGCAGTGGTTGGCATTGGCTGATGGCGGCCCCCCACTGCCCCGGCACTGGTGTCTTAGTGGAATTCACTGGCGGACGCTGGAGTCCACCGAGATCCAGGGGCAGGAAATCCACCGGAGACCATCGGATTTCGGTGGTTTCCGACGGGTCTAGTCTATTTACCTCAATTCTCACCTCATACATAGTTGCTCAAGTCCCATTCAGGGAATCCTTGTCAAGAAATGAATTATTCCGGCGCGCCCCGGCCTCCGGCCCGTGCTGTCAAGATTCTTATCAGTCATCTGGTACGACACCTTTATATAGTATATATACCGGACTATCCACGTTCCACACCCTCAGTCTTTCATCCACAAGCGGGAGACTGAGGGTGAGTGATCTATGTATCTGGCTCATCTACTTTACTTACATACCTGTAGTTAACGCGGCCTTCGCACATTTACAGGTACTTAATATAAATAGTCTTTCATCCCACAAAGCGGGAGACGGAGGTTAACACGCCTTCCGCGCATTTACAGATTTTGTCAGGTTATGGGCCCCCGGAGCCTTGCTTCTCTAGGACGGACCTCAGAATCAAGACTCATTGCTCGCTCCCCTCGGAGCTAGAAGCATTCCGAGCACCGCCTCGCATCATTCCACTCAACCCGATCCGATATCATCTCGGACATCTCACACAATGTCAACAACTGATATTGCAGACTTACCACACTCTCGGGCGCAGATGACTGGCCTATGTTTCGTGTCACCACTCAGATTGAACTACGCCAAGCAGGCTTGTTCACGCTACTAGAATCTGTCATTCAGGCTGTCACTGCTGCAGATGCTCTGGCCAATGCTGCTGCCAACACACCCTTGCCTGGTTCTACCCCCTCCTGCTGGTGTGGCGTTCAAGGACACTTCAGCAGAGCGGCAACAGTCGTGCTCTTGGAGTTTTGCAGAAATATCTCTCTGCTGAACTCAAGCTGGAATACTTGGATGAAACTAATGCTGGAGTTCTCTGGGCTAAACTTCGAGTGCGCTTTGAGGAGGAGGACCGCGCTGATACAGCAATGGGCATTCTCTCAGATCTCTTTGCCACCAAGCTGGTGGTTGAGGGTGATCCGGAGCTTATTGAGAAGAAACAACTTGAAGCACATGTTGCTCTTGTGAAGAGTTATTTTGAGCGCTTGACACGGTTGAAATATCCCTTCCCCGCAGAACTCCAGCCCCTTATTCTGCCTCAGCACTCTTCCACAGGATAGCTACTGGACTGGGATCCGTGGGAACATTGTTTCTTCCCTTGGTTCTGCTATGACTCTGGACAAAGTCCGTGGTCGCATAGTTGCTGCAGGGAAAAAGCCGGATCGCAGATGCCAATACAGCTATGGCAGCACAGAGTTTAGCAAAGCAAAATCATCAGCTTCCAAGTATTGCCTTCATCATGGCAGAATGCGACACACTCATCTGATGAGTGTCGTAATTTGAAGAAATTGTCTCAGGATGCCGAGAAAGGGAGCAAGTCCAAGTCAAAGAAGCAGATAGGAAACGTGGTTCAAAGGCAAATGCCTCTGCCGCTTTCTGACTCTGATTCTGATGACTTGGAGGTGGATGCCAAATTAGCTATAGCCTCTGTCTCTGTAAATCTTACTCTGCCTTTTCTGCTTATTTGTCGAGTGATCTCAGGCCAACCGAAATGGGTGATAGTAATTGATCCGGAGCATCTAGGGTTATGACTGCGCACCTTGACTGGTTTGAAACTGGTACATACCAGACTCTCAATCCTCCTAGAAAGGTTCGCCTGGGAAACAATACACAGTGTGATGCAATTGGAATTGGAACTATTTGTTCTCCTGTAAGACAAAACATGGACTAAATAAGCTGAGCTCAAGCGTGCATTACATGTTCCTTCCTTTGGAATTACACTTGTATCTGTGCAGCAATTAGCAAAAGATGGTCACAAGTGCACTTTTGAGGGAGACAAATGTATTGTCAAAAGCTCCAAAGGAACAGCACATTGTTGAGGCAACACAACACAAAGGTCTATAATCACATGACTTGCACTCCCTTGAGCCAGGATCCACATGCTCTTTTTGCAATGGATATCACCATCTGCACAGAATTTCTGGCACACAAATTACCAGCTACTCCAGAACTCTGTAAGCAAGGGTCGACTTGCAGGATCACCTCCTTGACAGGACAGCCAAATTCTGTGAAGCTTGTGTCTTGGGGAAAATGAAGAAAACTACCATTTTCCAAAAGCCGACTAGGCTCGGGGACCTTTGGATATTGTCTCCTCTGATGTTGGCGGTCCAGTGACACCGACAGGTCCTGGTGGCATACGATATTGGGCTGTAGTAGTCGATCACTGGGGATCACATGTCTGGTTGTTATTGCCAAAAAGAAATCTGAGATATACTTCCAGCTAAAAGTATGGCGCATCCATGTGGAACAGCACTTCCGTGCCACTATTGCAAACTGGGAATTTGGTGCAGGATGGACTCGCTTTTTCCGTACAGATGGTGGTGGCGAGTATACATCCAAAGCAAATGGAGGCAGAATTCCAAAGACTGGGAATCATCCATGAGGTCACAGCACCGTATACACCTGAACAGGATGGAAGTTGCTGAACGAATGCAACAAACTCTTGTTACTCGGGCGACCACTATGTTGATTGATTCTAGACTGCCACGAAAATTCTGGACCTTGGCCCTGCGTGCTGCTGCTGCCTACACCATTAATTGGACTCCTGCCTCTGCACAGAATTTCCGTATCCCCCACGAGAAACTTTTTGATCGGCCGGTGAACATTCATCACATGCACCGATTGGATGTCGGGCATACCCACTTATTCCAAAGGAAAAAGCGTCACAAACAAAAGTTTGGAAACAAAGCAAACCACTGTGTATTTGTTGGCTATCATGAAAATAGCAAAGCCTATGATCTGTGATAATCAACAAGACGGAACTTACGGTGAAATTATAACCTCGAGACAGTTAGATTGATGAGGATGAGCCCTTGACTGGATACAGCCTCAACTGGAACCAGTTGTCACATCTAGAAAACAGCTCGAGGAAGTATCACAAAGTCTACTACAGCGGGATTCTCCATATTTGACGATGATGATGAGGACATTCCTCACAACCAATTCCAGGTCAGTGGGGAACCTCAAATCTCTGTGACTCCAACAGGGGGCAGTTTACCTCAGGCTGAAACCCCCAGTCAATGATCCATCTATTGGACATCCTTCCGAGAGGGACACTCCACCACTTCGAAAAGTTGCAGGTGTAAGAGTTGAACCCTCCCGAAGATCAACTCGTGATCGAGTACCAGCCAAAACATCCTAATGCAGTTTATAAGCAAGTTGCACAGGGAAAGCAATCCCAATCTCAAGCTCAACGTGCCAGCAGAGACTGCAGCTCGCAAGAATGCCTATGAGACAGCTCCTCCTTTGGCAGATACAGATCCTCAGGTTAATATTGAAGAGGCTCTTCTTCTAGCAACTCTTGACGAGGTCATAGCTGAAGCTTTTGCCGCACATGATCCTATTGATTCACCCAGCTGGGAAGAGGCTATGAAAAGCACAAATGCTGATCAATGGATGGCAGGACTTAACAAAGAGCTTGCTAGCCTCCAGGAGAATAATGTCTATGATGTTGTTCCCATACCTAAGGATGTCAAACCTATTCGATCCAAAGTTGTGCCCAAGCTCAAACGAGATGAAAAAGGTCTTCCAGCCCAGTACAAAATTCGCATTGTCGCTCGAGGTGATACTCAGAAAGAAGGCATTGACTACAAGGAGGTTTTTGCTCCCACAGCAAATCTGGAGTCTGTTCGCATAATTTGTGCACTTGCAGCAAAGCACAATCTGGAGCTTGACCAGATGGATGTCTCCACAGCTTATCTCAATGGTGAACTTGAGGAGGAAATCTACATGATGCCCCCAGAGTGTGTTGATATTCCAGACAGTCATTGCTGGCGCTTGAAGCGGGCTTTATATGGACTCAAGCAGGCAGGGAGAACTTGGAATCGGACTCTAGATACAAACTCTTGAAGCTTAGTTTCCACCGACTCAATTCCGAAACATGTCTCTATGTCTACAAGGAAGGCAAACAGACATGCTTCGTGGTAGTCTATGTGGATGATCTGCTAATTGCAGCCACATCCAAAGAGTTCTCCCACAAAGTCAAGGGTTACTTGCATCCTGCTTCAAAATGCGAGATCTTGGTCCAGCCAAATATCTACTTGGAATTGAGATTGTTCGTGACCGAAAGAAACGCTCAATTGCTCTCAGCCAGCGTCAATACATTGACAAGGTCCTTGCGCGCTATGGCATGACTGATTGCAAACCAGTGTTCACCCCAATGGCCACAGGCACTGACCTCAGTGCTACTAACCCTGATGACGACGAGACTATTAATCAGATAGCTTTAGTTGAAGGGGGGTCCCATTGTCTCCTACCCAAAGTGTGGTTGGATCATCTATGTATGCGATGCTAGGAACCCGACCAGATATTGCACACACTGTCAGAGTTCTTGGACGCTTCAGTGCAAATCCCAAAAGACATCACTGGGCTGCTGCGAAGCGCCTCCTTTGCTATCTCAAAGGCACTCGAGATTGGGCCTTGCACTTTGATGGAGCTGACATTGGCATGGACATGAACTTCCTTGGATACAGTGATGCCAACTGGAATGGAGACCGAGACACCTCTCGTTCAACCTCAGGCTATGTTTTTATAGCAAGCCGAGGAGCCATTGGTTGGTCAAGTCGCAGACAGTCAATGGTCGCCTTATCATCAACAGAGAGCGAGTACATTGGACTAGCAAATGCTGGACAGCACCTGGCCTGGCTGCGATCCTTCTTTGAAGAGCTTGGACAGCCACAGCTTGGTCCAACTGAGTTGCGATGTGACAACAGAGCCGCAATCATTTTGTCTCAGGATCCACAATTCCGTGCACGCACTCAACATATTCAGCGCAAATACCACTTTGTGCGAGATGATCTTATTCGACATGGAGAATGTGTAGTTCTCTGGTATCCGACCGAAGATATGGTGGCAGACATTTTTACAAAAGCTCTTCCTCATGAAAAGCACTCCAAGTTCTGTTTGTCTATGGGACTATGGCCTGGGTCGAGTGGGGGTGTCAAGAAATGAATTATCCGGCGCGCCCCGGCCTCCGGCCCGTGCTGTCAAGATTCTTATCAGTCATCTGGTGCGACACCTTTATATAGTATATATACCGGACTATCCACGTTCCACACCCTCAGTCTTTCATCCCACAAAGCGGGAGACTGAGGGTGAGTGATCTATGTATCTAGCTCATCTACTTTACTTACATACCTGTAGTTAATGCGCCTTCCGCGCATTTACAGGTACTTAATATAAATAGTCTTTCATCCCACAAAGCGGGAGACTGAGGTTAACGCGCCTTCCGCGCATTTACAGATTTTGTCAATCCTGAACATACACCGCTCATGGATTGGATATCCGAAGCCCATTTGTATGGGCTGTTGCTTCATACACCATGAGTAACAAACTCCCTCTTGAGGCTAGGTCAAACTCGGCAGTTCGATGCTAGTTTAACACTTGAACCAGGGTTACAATAATTGAATAATCGACTGGTGCTTTCCAAATGAAATTTGTACGTTGATAGATTGTGTTGTATGCGGTCTTTAATATTTAAAACCTTGCTGACATCCAGCGCCTTCCGGCGGAAACAAGTGGAAACTAGTAAGAGGATGGCATGATGGCCCGCCCGTTGCCGGTGGCGGTTGGTGAAAATCAATGGCTCCAGTGATGGACACTGCCAAACACCGTCCGGCAGCGGCCGCCAATAACCACCGGTGGCCAGCGGCGGCCGCCAGCGAACTTGTTACCTCCGGGCATATTACTCGCAAAAACACCCACCCAATTTTGAATGGGTTCTACCAGCTACCTTGGTTCCGTGTATTTTGAAGGAAGTACGGAACTGGATGGATTGATGTCAATGATATGGATGGAAGGAAGGTCCAAAGGAAGGAACACATCCGTAGCGAGTCAAATGAAATTCGAGCGAGTCGTTGTTTCGAAAGTTCCAGGTACCGGTTCAATAAAAATCAAATCCGTGCAGGCACCTAAGTAGGCACAAACAGGGAAAAGGGGCACAACTCGCCTATCCCAAGAGAATGACTGCACAAGTATGCTTCTAAGGGACCAGGGGAACTCTGAAGGAGAGTAATGCGTAATAAATGGAAATACGAGGGTGAACATCGGCGTCCCAAGTCCGCGGCGATCTGCAGCCATCAAGAGCTCAAACGTCCAAGGCTGATAAGGCCCTGGATGGAACGTTCGAAAATCTTTGCCATCCATGCGCAGCCGTGCGTCATCTTGCATGAGCGAAAAAATTACCATGTGCGTATCAAGTACCATTTCTCCCTATACTCTTCACAACATCCGGGTAAATGAATGACTAAGGAGCGAAGTTTGCGTGAAAGAAATAGGAAAACTGAGCTCGGTTCCTCGACCGGGGGGCCTGTGTTGATGTTCCCCGAATTTGCGTCCAGGATCCAGACGTGAGCTCGAGGACATGGAATCGTAAAAAGCTTAAGCATAACAACGCAAAGGCAGGCATACCAGCTATTTGAGTCGCTGGGGTAAAAGCCATCGGGGGTTAAGTGCAGGGTAGGAGTCCGCCATTTTTTTGGGGTGATTAGCGCTTTGACATTTTGATTCGAGTAGCCCGAAGAGGTTATTTCCGAGTGATGGCAGTATGTATCGCGACCGCGTGGATCGAGGGACAGATTACCCGAGGCCAAATAAAACAACCGACGTGGCTTCAGCCAAGTTGATTCCTGTGCGATGTATGGCCGCCTGGCGGGGAATTTCGTTGAGCCGCCCGAAACGCAAAAGAAGATTTTACCGGTAGAGCGGATTTGGGGGAATCAAAGGAGGGGAGGAGGAGCGGCCCAAGCCACCGGCATGGGGAAAGTAACCTTAAATTTTAATTTCTTCCCAATGAGGTGTTGTCCGACCCCTAAAAAGGAAAGGAAACGTGGCGGCGATCAGCGATCAATTTCCAATTTGCAAAGAGACGGTTTGTAGACTCATCATCTTTACTCTCCTTCGAATCTGGGCTGCTGGTAATGCAGACTCGAGGCAAGTACGCCATCCGCTCCCCTCGCTCTCGATACTTATCAGGGGGGTACTTAGCGTGTAGCACGGCACAGCTCGAGTCCCCATTCAGTCGCCTGCTTTGCACCAATACGGCAGCGTCCGATGCAGAGTGCGAGTCGATTCGACAATTTCTGTCGATACTAAGGAAGGACTTCGCTGCAGTAACCGGGGAGATCACGCGCATGCAGGCTGTTCTCGTCGATTTAGCGAATCAATCCGAGCGTCTGCGGGACTTCATTGACGCCCACCAAGCACTGGTGTCGATGGCGCGCAGGCTCCCCGAGGATGTCGTCCGCGAGATCTTTCTTGCATGTCTGCCGTCCTCGGGGAACCCCGTGATGAGCCCACAGGAAGCACCGCTGCTGCTGGTTCACGTCTGCTCGGGCTGGAGGCGAATCGCATTCGCGACACCCCAGCTGTGGTCTTCTCTGCATGTGGTCGTGCCCAACGCTGGCAGACTACGAAAAATGAGCTCCGCAGTCGACAATTGGCTCACACGGTCCGGCGCCCTCCCTCTTTCCATCACTTTGGCGGTCTCCGCTGCGTGCGAGGCGGGGTCCGACAATGTTGCCACCATGATCGATGTCCTCGCCAATTTTTCGCCGCGCTGGAAGCACATCAAGATCACACTGACTCCCAGCACCATCCTTACGCCTCTCACGAATCTCCGCACATCGGATGTACCGATGCTCGAATCCATCACGTTTACGTCGGTTGGGAGCGGCTCCTGGCAGAATCTCGTCTCACCTCTTGCGATTCCTTGGAGGGCAGTCAATTTTTTCAGCACGCCTTCTATTCGGAGAGCATCTTTTGTGTCCCTCGGTGGAAACTTTCTCGCTCTTACCCTTCCGTGGCCGCTGCTGCAATCTCTCAGTCTCACTGCAGGCCCCCTGAAGAATGCTAGCAGCTACGAAATGACGACCACAGTTGCTCTGGTCATCCTCCGCCAATGTCATAACCTCACAACATGTACGATTTGTCTAACCTCCGATCGCAACTCCGTCGAGGATGACCCCGAATCCCCACCGTCACCCCTGGTGCTCAGTCGCCTCACCGATTTGACTATCGACAATCGCGAGTATTCACAGACCAACGCGGTTGCGTTTTTCCGCGTCCTGCGTGTCCCGGAACTACAGCGTTTCGAGTACTGGGGCCCGAAGTACCAAAGCCAGCTCCCATTCATCACCATATTCTCTGCCATCCACACGCTGGAAGGCCTCACCATGGACATGCAGGGGCTCACGAAAAACGCCTTTCAGCACTGCATCGAGCTGCTGCCTTCGCTCACTTACCTCCGACTTGAGGCCGGGACCGACTACGATCCCTGGTCAACGCCCGGCCAGTGGGGCCGCGAGAGCCCGCCCGCGTCCGCGAACGACATCCTCCGCCTCCTCACGCCCGACCCGTGCGCCTCGGACGAGTGCCTCTGCCCTTTCCTCACCCATCTCGAAGTCGCGCGCTGCAGCCCCCTCGCCGACGACGTCGTGTTTAACTTCGTGCAGCTGCGCGCGGAGGTTGAACACCCACTTCAGCGCGTCGAGATTGCCTTTGTGCGCCAGCGGGACTTCGACATGATGCCGTACCTCGGGGAGCTGGTCGCGCAAGGCCTGCGGATCGACCTAAAATATTTGCCTCCGCCATTGCCGCCGACGTACTCGCCATGGGAGGGCCGCGACGCGATGGCGTGAATGCGTCTGTACTCTACATCTGACCACCTCTTAATTCCATTTACATGCTGTATACCTTATTCTATGTCGCGTTAATAGGTTTGCGCTATTGTATATAGTAATAATAGATCCGGACGGTGTTGTCCCAACGCAGCGCCACGGACGTCGGTCTAAACTGGTGAGAGCCCGTTGACTTTTGTAAACGAGCTAAGGCTCTCAGGTACATCGTCGTGGCCGGTCCGAATGAGCCGATTGAAGCTGCTGAAGTAGAATGGCGGTAGTCTCGTACACTGACTTCCAACTCGCACTGAATCGCCTGCGATCTCCTTTTTTCAGGCATTTCCCAATCGGTAATGAAAGCTGTCACTCTAGCGCTTAACTTATCTCCCTCTTCCCTCGCCAGCGATGGACGACGAAACCCATACTGACAAATATTTCGACTCCAACCGCAGCTCTGGCTCGGCCACTGGCAATGAAGCCACTTTGTGAGCTCTCCCATCTTCCCTAACTGGAATCGTGTCTCATCGGCGCCTAACCCCGCAACGGCAGCGCCATCTTCTCCCGATCGCACCACTTTACTAGTCTCTGTTACAGAACCGATATACAGATGACGATCAAGATGTATCTGTATATACCACTTTACCGTGTCTGGCGGGACCTTCACGAACGTAACGAAGAATTATCATGCTCCTGCTGTCCCACTCGGTAATTGTAATACAACTTGGCTTGTGAAGACGCTAAAATCTGTTCAGATTTTCGAAAGATACCACTCGGAGACATAGACTTGCAGTGCGAAATAAGCTTGAACGACCATTCCGGCGTTATCCATCGTCTACATGAGCGGCAGAGTCTTCGGAGGGTATACTCCGCTAACATTGAGGGCCGAACATCGAGTGTGACTGTCGCTGTATATGAGGGCGACGGCGCTGAAGAGGTGGGTTGCATTATGCCGCTCTGATATCGGGTGTCACACTAGCTCGCAGGAGTGGCGGCGGGACGTTGCAAAATATATGACCGTTCGGCAAGTGCAATACAACTGCAATACAACACGTCCTGCTTTCAGGCCCGCTGAATTATCAATACAGCCACCCAAATATTGTCCAGATTTTTGGAACAGCCAGATCGGGGAACATTCATGCTACAATTCTCCATGACGGTGCGACTCTCTGCCAAAAAATAAATAAATCAAGGACTAACATTTGACTCAGAGCTGATACCGCTTGAACATTTTCTGGCGCAACACCAGGACTCACATTTCTCGACAGTATATATCTATGCATACGTCGTATGAGCCCGTCAGTTTTCACCTAAATGTGGTTGAACTGTCTGCAGGCCACTGCGTTCGAAGTATGACTACTTACTCGACCCTGATCCTCAGACGTTGAAATTGTTCAAGGCAGCCGCAGACTACATCGATTCCACTTTTCAACACTGGTTGGTGAGTTCTGTTGGCTTTCAACGGGTAATATATCCTGACGAGAATGCTTCTAGTACGATTCAGGCTGCACACTTTTTATACGTCGCTCAACTCGTCGGTTTTGCGCGGACCTCGTGCCGAGTGACAACAGCCGAGTAATCAAATATACGATCCCGCCTAATGCCATGGTTTCTCAACAGGGGCTTGAATTATTGGGCACAGCGAACATGCATACCAGTGTCATCGAAACACTGTCACTGAAGCAATATCACGAATATGCTATTGGCACTTTGCAAAATTTCACAACATCTCGACGTCTGCTGCTACGATCGTGAATCTTGGTGCAGTGATTTCCTGTTCTTCGGGAAATCAACCCCGTGACTTGGTTGAGGTCGCCTCCTTACCGCATGTTGACCTTAATCGCCGTACGCGTCGCTGGCAAGCGTATGGATGGGAAGGAAATCTCATGGATAATGGCTGGACCCGGTATTTTCGTTGTCTTGATATCCATTTGGGTGTTGCACCTAATCTTGAATGTTTTTAACCCCAGGTTCGACCTTGGTGCTGGGGACGACACTTTCATTTGGCTGGAGCTGAGGTCCCTCGACGGGATTCACTGGCTCGGTCAAGCGAACGATCTATTCAGACGGCTCCGGATTTCGTCCAATTTGGAGGATTTCGGTACGAGTTTTTCAAGTACCGGATTGGTTTACTGGCAGCTCACATTTGACCTGCTCAAACAGTTGTATTAAACTATATTTCCTTTGAGGTCAACATTTTCGGAAGGACAGCAGACTCACCCCAAGGCTTTCTATTTCTGGCCCCACCCAGCCAGTTCCAACCCAGGCCGTTGTCATTTCAATGGCCAAAATGCGCTGCCTATTGGGCTCTCGAACCCACGGGTGCCCAACGCCTGAGCACGCGGGATGCAGAGAACCTCGGATTCCCCTCCCTGGGACTATCCACAGCCATCGTGGGGAGATCATGGAATGCCGCTATCTACGCCGGACTCCGTGAGTTTCACCGGGCCAAAGGATTCGATCCAGACAGCCAGGACGTCGCCAGGCACCTAGGATATCTGTTGTATCAAGTGTCAGAGGATGCATTCCTGCCCGGTAAGTGAACCTAATCGACACAGTCCGGGTGATTAACAATTTCTTCCAAGGTGAAGTGGAGTCGCATTCAGAAGACCGGGATTCGAAAACGGCATCCACGGATGCCAGATCAGCGTACGTGGAAGAGGCCACAGTCAGCGACGAGGACGGTGAGCGGACCTCAACGGGGTCGACCCCCTCAATAGTAGTTCAAGGCGATATTCTCTGCCCGAAGCCGACTACGACTCAAGCCATGTGGTGAATTTCAGCGTGCATGACGGTAAATTCCACGTGTAAAACTTGCCTATAACATTAACACACCTCTACAGAACTTTTCCCAGCCTCGGAAAAGGCTATCCTACTGAGGCGCAGCAGAGACCTTCCTGCAGTCTCAGGGATTCTCAACTCCCTAATCTACATCCAGCTGGCACTGATCTCATTCCTCGCGGTATCCTGGTTGTATGACCGAATTTGACAACTTTGCTTGTTTTGTTTACTTTATGTAATGGAATCGACCTAGGAGGTAAATGCTTGTAGCGCAGAATTACAGTGTTCGCCTTCTCCTTGGTTAACTTCTTCGTTGTATGGACAGAATTGATAAGGAATCGGAGGGTGTGATATACAAGCACTATTATCTGTTCTAATTGTTGCACATGCCATCTGAAGACACTAAGATCTAAGGCTGATCTCGTATTGAGATATCGGCTGTGTGTATCGCTTGACTTTCGCCGTAAGAAATGATTCTATATGCCTCCTGTATGCGTATGCATATTCTCTGATTTATTCAGGGTCTTCCGGCTGTGGTACGAAGGCCTGGCAGCACAGCCACACAATTGCGTAATCAGTCAGTGTCTTCCTGAGCACTCCGCCAAATCGGTTGTATTGGCAGGCCTGAAGATGTTCCTGATATCTCATGTTCCAGCCACAATATAAGAGCTACCAAGATTGGGGGAATCGGTGAACTGTCTGGAATCCGTCTATACCTAAACACCGCACATTTTGCGTGTTTCAGGAATAGTCGGATTACAGTATAGGCTTATTTCTAAGGACTGGTATACGGTCTCGGTATAGCCAGATGTGTTGTGATCACAGAGTAACGAGTACAAGGGGTAGGGAACTACCCTGCGGACTGACAGTGCTCGCCTCGAAAACTGTAGAGGAATGTGTAGCCCACAAACCTCTTTAGAGACTATTTCTGGTCTTATTCCCACACGATGGAATAAGCTGGACATACTGATAACAAGGGCATGCGGGAATAGTCTTATTTCTGCACCAATAGGCCGTGCACCTTCCATGTGATAGACGTCAAGGCCCGGGGATATATGTTCTGATGAAGTTCCGGGACTGGCGAAGGTCGGCTAAGGAGATCTGATGGGATTGTTCTTATTCCAAGCAGACGGAGTTGGGGAAATAAGAACCCTTTCTGGGACAAGTCTCACTAGGGGTATCTACGAGGAGCTGGAGACCAGGGGAATATTACCCGATGGTCAGCGAAGGCAGGAGAGGACCAGGGACGGCGGGAAATAGGACGAACGACTCGGTATCAGTCAGCCAAGAGACTGAGGGTTTCAAACCCCTAGGCTGACTAACGCCGCTCGAGCGGACATCACGATTGTCCTGTTCACCAACCAATGGCAATACGCTCGCGGGAGCCCTTCCGACGGATAAACAGCTGAGGAAGGGGAACTCGGGCTATTTTACTAATTTCTATTTTGTTCTTGGACTTGCATATGATTTTGGGGTTTGTATAAGTAGTCAGGACATTATCTCGAGTAGGGTACAGAATCACCCGTGTATTAGTAGGCTGAACGCTTGCAATTGGGCTATTTCTGGGGTTGGCTCAGTGTGTATTGTCGTTGGACTTTAACATCGGGAAACCTTAAGTTGGAATAAGGAATAGGGCATTGGAAACATCTTGGACATGATTGAGGCTATCCATCATCTGGGAATCGAATTGTGTTTTGGAATCAGCTACCGTCATCGTCATCAGCTATCATCATCGGCACTTGGGAAATAAGCTTCGGGCTTGCTATCGTTTGGGATTATTATATTGTCGACCTATCAGAGGTCTCCTGCATGTCGTTGGACGACACCACCACCACCACCACCACTCTTAACACTTGCTGTCTCATAAGCTGCGAAGCTTTTAAAAACATCTTATTTCCACCACTCGATTATCGCTCAGGTCAATTCCTGGTGATATCTTGTAGTGAAGGTTCATCTTCCTAAGGGAAACACATACCTTCCCTTCAACCTTGTTAGGACCTGTAAAGGGACTACCACTCGTCTGAATCTTGGCTCTTGCGCTCGCTGATCAGCCTATTTCCGATCCTAGTCTTATTTCCGTAGGCCTCACCGCTTATTCCGGAAAGACTTGGGTTGTATTTGGGTGATAAGTGTGTTGTTTGGGTTTAGTTCGGAGCACATCGTTCATCGGCTGTAGTTTTGGACTAACTGAAACTGGAAGTATCAGGTGCCCACCCAATACTGTTCGATTTCCTTCAATTTGTATGGTCACAGGTAACAAGCACAAAATCTACGAAGTATTTCATAGGTCACAGGGTCACAAGGGCTCAATACGAAAGGTTCTCACAAATTTAACACTGAAAATTCGCTCCAGGCAGCCCTGCGGGGCAGTTTTATATGAAATTTTTCGTAAGTCACACAGCTTGCAAGCCCGCATATGAAAGGATCATTTTGTATTTGATGTTACATGCCAAAGTGCCGTACGAATTGAATGAAATGGAACAGTACTTTGCAAATTGGAGCGACTGATACTGCTACTAATATTGCTGGATCACCCGGGCCGGAGAGGGCCGCTCTGGACCGGTGACTGATACACTGTCTGATACCTTGTGTATCAGCCCCGGAATTACGAAGTTGGATACTCATTGTTTCAGTGAGGTAGAGACTAACCCTGAAATGTCTAGTTTACACAGTGCTTATTCTGTTGCTGGAATTTCACATCTCAGGAACATTTCCAGCGACTCTGAAACAACAAAATTTTCAGAGTGAAGGGACGTGATTGCTACAAGACTAGAATGATCCACTCAAAGACATAGACTTGTGGTGTGAAATACACTTGGACCATTACTCTGGTGTTGCCTATTGCCAACCTGAATGGTGCACTGTGTGGAGAGTTCTGCCAACATTGATGATCAAAAGGCAAGTGTGATGGTGGCCACAAATTTACACTGTACCTCAAAGTTTTTTTTTCAGCAAAATTGGGGACCCCTCCCCTGCTCAATACTTTCCACCTCTGCCCCTGTGCCATTTTGGGAATGCATTGCCCTTTGCCAATGGACAAGGCTTGTCTGGCCCTCCTCACTCTCTTCCTCTACCTCCACCTGCAACACCTCTCTCCCACCATTCCCTTCTTCACAAACCACACCAATATGAACATCAATGCTCACCATGTCTGCAGCCTCAAGGTGGTGTCTTGCCATCATCCTCCCATGTCCCTGCTTCTTCTTGCTGGCTGCAGGTGATTGTGCCCAACAAGAAGCCGGGTCAGAAGCATCGCAAGTTGGTAGATGAGGCTTATGGCACTGGAGCAAGCAGTGGGAGGAAGGTGAGGGAGAGCAGTGGGGAGAAAGACTTGATAGTGTAGTGGCACCACCTTCCACTGGCTCCTTGGCATCACATCCTGCACCTGCACCTCTACTGGCCATCTCCACCTCACGACCTAACCACAAGAAGTGTTGCATGGCACCAAAATCTCAGCCTAAGCCTTCTACTTTCAATACATCTTCATTCACATTCATAGCCTGTGTCCCGCCTCAATGCAAGTAGCATCAGAAATGTAATGCAAGTCTTTCTTCTCTATTTCAAGTCCTTTTTCTCCATTACAGACTTGTCTGAATCTGCTTTCCAAACAGCGCCATGGTGGCAGCTCGCATGGCAGACTGCCTTCTGGATGCCTGAGGAGCTTGGTTGTGTTTGAGGCCTTATATTTACATCAAATCAACAAAATATCACTTTTGCAAGTCATCCCAGGATTTTTTGAGCAGTTCCAAGTGAAAACATGTTCAGTGATGGTGTCCTGCTGCCATTTTGTTGCCGAGCTCATGTGCTCATTTGCATATTGTAAGGACCTCCAGCTGATCAATCCCTCATCAATTTCCCAAAGTAGCAATAATGTATCTTCTTATAACTCAACAACCTCTTGACCCCAGGCCCTGGGAGAGTACATTCAGGCTTAGAATTGCATTTCCTTTCTATATTTGGGGTCATTCAAAGATTCTGGAATGTGGTACCCCTTAGGTGGCCATGTATTAGGGTGATGGTGCAGAAGAGGTGCCTGCCATTATTATGCAACCTTGGGCCTATTCAATTTCTCATATGATCCTACAGGATTGGTGCCAGGAAATTAGTGCCCCTGCCCTTTCCTCACCCCTTGCTAACAACATTGTGTTTAACTTTGTGTGGCTGTGTGTGGAGGTTGAACACCCCTCCAGCATGTCAGGATTGCCTTTGTGCGCCAGTGGGAGTTCAACATGATGCCGTATCTCAGGGAGCTGTTCACCCAGGGCCTGCAGATCAAGCTCATGTATCTGCCCATGCTGCTGCTGCCGATGTACTCACCCTGGGAGGGCTGCGATGTGATGGCATGAACGTGTCTGTACTTCTCTACATCTGACCACCTCTTAATTCCACTTACGTGCTGTATACTTTATTCTATGTCGCATGTCCGAGATGCGTGGGTCAAGCGTGAGGAGGCTGAGGATGTTGTTCACAGATGTGGGTGGGTTCTCACGGTCCCACTGGCTGGGTGTTGACCAGGGATCGCATTCAGTCCTGGCCTCAAGTCGGAGGTAAGTGAGTGAAGGGAGCAGCTAGATGCAGTGCTGAAAGGTGTTTTTCATGAGCCCCTGCATGTTGATGGTGAGGCCCTCCAGTGTGGATGACAGAGAATATGGTGATGAATGGGAGCTGGCTAGGGCTGCTGCACATTACCGTCGCGACGGCTCGACGGCATCCGTCGAACGGGTGCCGTGCCCGTCCCGTCGGAGATTTTGGAGCTCCCTCTACAGCCCGTCAAACAACAGCCATTCAACGGGTGATTTGAATCTGGTTTTAAACTGACCATTTGAGCGGGAATTTCCAGTTTAAACAGTTTAATGCTTGGAAAGCCGCCTCATTTAGTTTATATATTTCCCTCCCACCAGATCTGTTGGTCAGAAATTGGTGTTGCATGGCTATTGTTGTGATCATCGGCAACGGCCGAACATGATTGCTGAGGTTCAACACACCAAAAGCTTGCACCAAGACCAAAGAACAGCAGGGGTGAACATGTAACTGGTCAATTGAAGACATACAAGACATTCTATACCAATATGTGAGTCGAGATGGGGTCAAAATCACAAGTTGAATTGGAACCCAATCCATTACTGTAATCACAGCCGCCACGGCCGTCCCGTTGCCCGTCTCGTCCCATCAGAGGTTTCGGGATGCGAAAAACGGCTGTTGCCGTCACGGTGACGGGCAGCAGCCCTAGAGCTGGCTCTGGTACTTCGGGCCCTAGTACTCAAAATGCTGCAGTTCCAGGACACGCAGGACACGGAAGAATGCAACTGCATTGGTCTGTGAATACTTGTGATTGTCGATGGTCAAATCGGTTAGGCAACTGAGCATCAGGGATGATGGTGGGGATTTGGGGTCATCTTCGACAGAGTTGCAATTGGAGGTTAGGCAAATCATACATGTCGTGAGGTTAGGACATTGGCGGAGGATGACCAGGGCAACAGTGGTCATCATTTCGTAGCTGCTGGCATTCTTCAGGGGGCCTGCTGTGAGACTGAGAGATTACAGCAGCAGCCACAGAAGGGAAAGAGTGAGAAAATTTCCGCCTAGAGACACGAAAGATGCTCTCCAAATTGAAGGTGTGCTGCTCCACATCTGACTACGTCTCACCCTAATTCCCCTTACATACTGTATTCTATGTCATGTTAATAGGTTTGCAGTAATGTATATAGTAGTGACGGCTTCGGATGTATGATGTCCCAACACAATATCTGAGTATACAACTAGTCAGTGTTTTTTGTGTACAAGGCCTAAGGTCGTGATGATCACTATCCATCCAGCTCAGCCAATTTATACCATTGAACTGCAAAATCTTGCTGTTTCATACTTCCCTGGTCCAAGAGTACACTGGGGCCCTTTGTTGGGAATAAAACCCCATAAATAAATTCTTGTGAGTGTCTCAGAAGCTTTGAAGGTGGCCACAGAGCAGTGCTGACAGCAGAGTTCAAAACAGTTGGACAGACAGACAGGCATAATTTAATCAAGGGGTGAGACTGAATGCTGTCAAATCGGTGCTTGACCTCTCTTCCTCTTCCCCTTACCAGTGATGGACAGTGAAACTCCTACAGCCCAAGAATTCATCTTTCCTTCCACCACAGACAATCCTGAGCCTGCCTCGTGAGCTTCTTGCTACTTGTAGTTAATTGTGCCTCACCTAGCTATGGTATCCTCCCAGGCTCACAGAACTTCACTGTGTCTAGTGGAAACTTCACCAATAGGGATTTTGTGCAAAAGCCGCACGAGCTGCATGCGGCTTTTGTGCACTGTGTAAAGCCGCATGATAAACCAAGGGTTTTATGAGTGTATCTATATTCATTTTGATGAAATACTAGTAAATTAGGTGCTATACCGTATATTGAACCACTTACCAACCATGATGTGCATCATTTTGACGTCATTATTTGGCTTCTCCGCAGCCACTGTGCGGCTATGGCCGTAATGCTGTCAAAAAAAGGCCACTTGCTCCACCCACCTGATGCCAGATCAATACCAATGGCTTCCAAAGCACTCTACGCTACTCTACGGCGTCTATGCAAGGATCAAATACATCATTGATAGGGACACAAAAGCCGCATGGTGCCACATGCGGCTTTGCACAATGCACAAAGGCTGCATGCAGCCCATGTGGCTTTTGCACAACCTCTCTAATATCACAAAGAGCTATCATGCTGCTCCGACTATGCAGTCAGCCATGCCGCCAGGCATGATTTTGAATCCTTCAACATTGTCTTGTAGTCTTGTACAGGTGCTGAATATTGCTCAGATTTTGAATGATACTGTTTGGAGACAGACCTGCAGCAGGAAGTAAACTTGGAGTGTCACTCTGGTGATGTTCAGAGTGTGTACTCTGCTAACATTGAGGGCTGAAGATCAAGTGCAACAGTTGCTATATATCAGAGTGATGGTGCAGAAGAGGTGTGTTGCAGCATGCTGCTCTGAATATTGGATGGAACAATAGTGTTCACAGGAGTGGCGGCAGGACATCGAAAAATATATGGCTATTTGGTAAGTGGAATTTGATACGTCCTGCTTTCAGGCTCACTGAATTATACTTTAGCCACCCAAACATTGTCTAGATTTTTGGAACAGCCAAATTGGGAAACATTCATGCTACAATCCTGCATGATGATGTGACCTTCTGCCAAAAAAGATTTCTAGAACTAATTTTGACTCAGAACTGATGCTGCTTGAAGATATTCTGGCTCAATACCGGGACTCACATTTCTTGAGGGTGTATATTTATGCATACATTGTACTGTCTCGATATGTAGGGGAGCGACGGTCACGGTAATGGACCGCCCGTTGATTGATGTGCTCAGAACCTATATAAGAAACACACAAATAACCCCACTTGACTTGAGAGCGGCACAGAAACAGTCCAGAGACTGTTCCAACAACCAACAAACAAATCAAACGGCAATATATGCACGTTTCCAGAGATCCCGACGAGTTACAGCCCCTAGTACAGGGCCTTGTAAAGGTTGTAGGGAGAGGTTTCGTATCTCAAAGAGACGGTAGAGCAAACTGCGTAGAACGTGTTTCTAGACAGAGTGGAAACATTGTTTCCAGGCAAAGTAGATTTATAGCTTCACAGTGTGTGTGTGTGTGTGTCCAAACGACAGAGAAACAAGTTTAAAGTAGTCCCGTAGAATCAAGTAAGGCCCCTAGTTTATAGGCCAAGAACGTTCACAGAGCTTTCCCTAAAGAGGTACTTTCTGAGCAGCGCACAGCAGTCACGTTTCCAGAGTTTTCCCTAGACGGTACTTTCTGAAACCCGCTCTGCAAACAACAACAATAATGTTTCTTTCAACAGAGTCCCAGTTCAAACAGATTCACAGAGTTCCTAACAGTTTCCAGGCAGAGCCCAAGTGCGTTTCCAGAATAATATATATGATTCAGAAACAATTAAGATTTCAACTAATAGTGCTACTCTATAAGAGTGTGTTCGCCGAGGATCCCAGATCAACCCAATGTGCAAGCATATAGCCTACTAGTTCGGGGGAAGATGCTGTGTCCATCGTAGAAACACCCTCGGATACTTATACAACCGCCAAGACACTGTTACAAAGCCCAAAAACACAATCCCAATGAGTCAAAAGTCCGTTTATCCGCCTCTTTAACCGTGTTTCCATCGGTTGTTCTTCCGAGCGTCGCCTCCCATTGGTTCCCAACTGCGAGCACGCCATGTTCCCTTGCCAATTACGAGGCAGGAACCCGTCAGCAGCACCCCTGTATTATTCAGAGGGTGTGTCAATCACCAATAGATCGGCACTGCATCTTGTTCAACCTGTTTCTGCTTCAACTCAAGTCTCCCCTTGGTTCCAAGCACAGAACTTGATAATACTCCTTTGTAGGTCTCGGTAGATACCTGTTTCTCTAGGGTTTCCCAGAAAGGGTTCTTGAGAAAGAACCTTAGAACACCTTTAGAGTAGTAATCTGGATCCTCAGAATAGCCGACCACCTGTTTCAGTGTATCCGCCTTCAATGGAAACTGGCAACTCTGGCAACCGAAACACTCGTGACCAAGCGCGTCTCCCCTAGCGTCTCAACACAACACAACACATTGCCAACTCCCGTTCCTTTGACGTGTTTCCGTTGCTTAAGTGGATGTTGGAAACAAGTCAAAAGAAGTTCCTTGACTTATTATTTGGCTGTATGCTTCCCTTACAGTTTTCAGGGCGAGACTAGCCAATGGACGTTCTAATTCCTTAGAACATCCACCCGTTTCTCTGTGGTTCGCCCAACAGCTACCAGGAACCAGTACTGTTGCATAGAAACAACAGTTTCAGCAATGAGCACGATCAGAAACACACAAAATTACGTGTATCTAACCATGGCCCAATTACTGGCTTATCACCGTTGCATTGCCTTCGTCATTGTAACAGTAGAAATGGTTGCCCAAAAAATTTGTGACATTGAAAAAAATACTCAAAATCATGGGAAAAAAAAGGTCCAAGGCGGTCAGAATCGAACGGGAGACCGCTGGGTCGGAGGCTGAGTACAGATGAAAGACCAATCCAGCTGAGCTAAAGAGGGACACCAAATTTCGGGTTGCGTTCAAATGCAACGGTCACGGTCACCCTAGGCTCCATTGCCTGAAAAAAAGGCAACTGGTTTGTCACGGTCCCTAGGCCATTGCTCCCCTACATATCGAGACAGTATGGGCTTGTCAGTTTTCATCCACTGTGGAGATTGTAGGCCACTGAGTTTGAAGTAAGAACACTCGACTCCAATATCCAAGTGTTGACATTGGTCCAGGCAATTGTAGCCTCCATCCTCTCCACTTTTCACCACTGGTTGGTGAGTTCAATCAGCTTCCAGCATGTGATATCCTCATGAGAATGCTTCTAGGATGATTCAGATTGTACATATTTTATATGTGGTTCAACTTGCTGGTTTTGCACGGACCTTGCACCAAGTGGCAATAGCTGAGTACTCAAATATATTAGCCGGCCCAATGAGATTATCTCCCAGCAGGGGCTTGAATTGTTGGGAACACCGAGCATGAAGACCATTGTCGTCAAAACACTGACACTGAGGCAATATCACGAAATATGCTATTGGAACTTTGCAAAATTTCATATTATCTCAATGTCTACTGCAATGACTGTAAATCTTGACACAGGAATTTCTTGTTCTTCAGGGGATCAACTCGGCAGCTTACTTGAAATCACATCCCTGCCGATGGTAGACTTGCAAGTTGCTCTGGTCTATCACTGGAATGGAACTGGAAGGAACAACCACATCATGGAAGATGGTTGGGCCCGGTATATGTATTGGGTGGGGCTAATCTCCAGGGACCTGACATGTTGGCACAGTCAAGCCAATCATCTGTTCAGTCGGCTGGAAATTTCTTCCAATTTTGAGGATTACGGTACAGGTCTCAGTACAAGTTGGTCTTTTGGTCACACTTATCTGCTTAACAGTCGTGGTAGATTCTACCACATTCAAGCTCATTATTGTAGCAACCACAGACCCTCCTCAAGGTTACCTATTTCTGTGCCCACCTAGGGATTTCTAAACTGAGCCCTCTTCACCATTAAAATGGCTCAATTGTCTGGTGTATTGGTCCCTCAATCCACTGGATGCTGAACGGCTGAGCACAGAGGATGCAGCTAACCTCGGCTTCCCTGAGCTGCTGCTCTCCACAACAATCATTGGGAGATACTGGGATGCGAGTGTTACGCCAGACACTGTTGGTTCCATCAAGCCAAAGGCTTTGATCTGGAAAGCCAGGACATTGCACTCTATCTAGAATGCCGATTGTATGAAGTGTCCAGTGAGATGAACATTCCATTTGATTACAGTAAGCCAATACAGTACTAAACTGGGAAGCATGTCAGCAACGGCCCTTAGGTCAGCTGGACCATGTCCATGCCAAACACAACAGCAGCCGTCCCTAGGTGTTGAGAGGGAATCTGTCACTGCTCGAATAGTGCATGACCATGTGTCAAGGATCCAAGGGGGAGGATGTGGCCAACTGAGCCAGCATCCATAGAAGGTGAGCAACCCATGCAGAAGAACTCAAAGATATTGCAGAGAGTACTGCAACTATGTGCCAGACTAGTCTGTTGTTTACCGCGGGGCTCGGATCGTAGTAAAACCTTATTACCTAATTGATGGCTGCACTTTCCATCATTTTCGTGTTTCCTCCATATACACCCTATGAATATGGGCTATTCTGTGTCCAGGAACGTTTTCTCAGCTACTAAACACTCTCTTATTTTTCTCCGATTTTTTTAGGCAAGTCTTAACTGATTTTGCGTCTCGGCCGAAGTTCAATCCATCAATCACATGGCACTCGCAAGCCAAAACGGCTTGTTCTAGTGAGTGCATTAGACCTCATATTTAAAAATTCTGAAGCGGTACAATGTTTAAACCATAGCAGAAGACATTATCCCCCAAAAATTCTCGTCAAAATCGGTATTTCCCTTGCAGCAGGAAGAAAATCGGAATCTGATTACCTAAAATTACATAATAAGCTTTTACTGCGATCCAACCCCCGCGGTAAACAGCAGACTTCAACAAGCGAGGTATGAGCTCGAATCTGTTGAAGCGTCTGCCTAGGGGAGACTAGTGCCAGACCCTAGTGAGAGGAACCTGCTCTGGGTTGCTCAAATAGGGGCTTCGGGTTACAGGATAGGGGGTTGGGGTTGCACCCTAAGAACCCGAGAGGGGAAACCCAACTCAGGGGTATTCTGAACAGGGGTTCCAACTGGATCCAAGACCAAAGGGTGTCTGAGGGGGACAAGTCTCTGTACAACCCTGCCAGGGAACTAGTGTGGTGATGTCTTCCCCCCGGTAGGTAAGTGTCTCTCCTTGCTGCTATCTAATGGGTCAGATCCAGCACTGCTGGGTCGAGATCCCAAGGCAAGGGACAGAGAGTAGAAGTTCTGGTGTTGTCAAGTGAAAAGGGAGCAAAGACAAGACCAGAACAACGAGATGAGGACAAGAGCACTCCAGGCTCAAGTCCAAGAACCAAGCAATCCAGCCAAAGTAAGGCCTAAGAATAGACGAGGTGGAATCTACTGTACAGGAGAGATTCTACTGAGTTTATATATATTCTACATAAATCAAATACAATCGTGATTGGTTACTGTATCCAACATTAAAGAACATTAATGCTGATGTTCCTAGTCCCTATGTGTTATCACCATAGCGTCTGGGGGTCACCAAGGAGTCATGAGCATAAAGGAGCCAACAGGTGGAACCAGGGGGACACCTGTTGCCATTCAGGAGCGTATTTGTCTTGACATGAATATCAGAAGTGAATATCCACCAACATAAAGGGGTGTAGTCATGACCTAGATATGGTCATCGGCATAAAGGAGTCCAGGTTGCTAGCACAAGGAACCCGGGTTGCATGTGTATGATGTCATGCCCTCATTGTATAGAGTCCTGGGTTACTGTGATAAGAACCTGGGTGGTAAAGTGGTGAGGAATCCATGTCTGAATGGATTCCGAATAAAGGTCCAGGGGATGTTCATGTCCATGAGGTCATATATCATTGTCTGCCATCTTGAGCTCTCCAATAGAGTTGAATGAGTGTTGTGTGCCAGGGAATAACCCAATTAAAGATGGGTTATTCCCAAAAAGGAATGTGGTAGAATCTAAAAAAGGATATCTGCCATGCTGAGTCATGGTGATTCATGATTAATGTTGTCGCGACTTGCGACTTGAACCCAAAAAGTCGACTCACAAAACCCAACTTGAGTTGAGTCAAGTCAGGTCAAGTTCTGCGACTTCACTTGACTTGCAAGTCATTCCAAGTGACTTTGAGCTGACTTGAGTGACTTCAGGTCAGGTTTATTATCTTTTCTTTTTTCTTTAGCAAGGTACACAGAAAGCCAACAGAAAGCCTTCTCCAGACCCCAAGTCACCTTGTACCCGAGTTGACTGTGGTAGTTCTTTTGTTTGCTTTAATCTTGACACTGCACAGCTTGGGTCAGATTATCAGTACCACATAACTTCTCTCAGACTCCATGTTGCACCAATTACACATGCAGTGCACTGTTCTCCCCATTGCCTTGGCAAAGACAAAGTTTCAAGTTCAACTCAAAAAAATCCCGACTCAATGTTATGTCTGATTGGCAGCTGGCTCCTGTCGCAGATGATGAAGAAGACTGGTGCATGCCTTGGCTTTGGAAACTGGCAAAGAAAGAGTTGGAGTTCTCAGGAGAGAGGTCACAGACAGTTTTGAGTTTGCAGATACAATTCATTTTGACATGCTGGAGGCATCTGGAGGACAGTAGTAAAATATTGTTGCAAACGAGCATTATTTAATGAGCTTCATGTCTATTTCATTATATTTATTACATGATTCAATTATCCGAGACTTTATATAAAATTATAACCCGACTTAATGACTTAAGTCGACTTGGACAGACTCAACTTGACTTGGCACCAAACCAAGTCAAGTCAAGTCAAGTCACGAACCGACTTGTCCCGACTTCCCAAGTCGCGATTCAACTTGCTGAGTTGCGGCAACATTATTCATGACAAAGCACAACAATCAGACTGTTTCATGGATATTTGAGCCAAATCTCACCCAAATTACTTACTTGGTCCAAATTGTATTCTGGATTGGATTGATATCTAGTCCATGGTACAATTTACCCTTAGGGGAAACATTGAGTAGCTCTCAAGAACGGGGCAAATCTTTCCGGAACACCAGATAACATAGAAGCGCAACACTTCGACCTGATTGATTGTAGTTCTGGGGGCATGCTTTTTGGTGGTTTAACCTACATACATGGAATCAGGGACACTGAAAACCCCCAATGCAACAAAATTATCATATGCCAGCAATGTGAACACAGAAAGAAAGAAAGGCCTGGTAGTCAGGATCAAAGGCTGTGAAATGCGGCCACAAACATTACAACTGAGGGCTTCACAGGAGCTTTTCGCACAAATCCTTTTTTGGACAGGATAATAAGATACCCTACTATGCTCATATAATTTTTGGACCTAGTCGGAAGCCTCAAAGGTACATAATTCCTAGTGTTGCGCTTCCACGTGGTGTTGTGCTTCCGGGTTTAGCACTGTAGTCTGCAAACTGATTAATCTCGACTTTATGGATCAACATGCAGTTCATGAGCATTCTCGGAATAAAAATGAGGCAGCCCCAATTGCCAACGACGAAGAGTCCCAAAACATTTGTGCATCAATGCCAATCCTGGTGGGTGCCAACCAAAAGTCCTTGAACCCCCGTCTTAACTATAGAATCACTTGCAGAGCTGCTTGCATCGACTGTCTATTCCAATCAAGACTCAGGCCTCGTTGAAGAACTCCCAATTTCAGGCATCTTCAAATTCCTGATCAATGTCCAGTTCTTGTTGATTTCGTTCCTCGCCGTATCCTGGTTGTACGCCGGTCAGCTGTAGAGGAGTGCATTATCTGAGTGTGATCACACAATACAACTCCAACTCTTTTGGTTCTCCGACCATGTGGCTCGCCGACTCCAGCTGGCAAGGCAACCGAGGGATATAGGTTGAACCTTGTCGGGACCGCGAGCCTTTTCGCCCCATCCTCTCACTGGCATCTGATCCAATTCCCATTGCGTCCTCAAAAACACTGTACATAACGGCATCCACTGCAACGCGTGATAATAAGATGTGTACTCGACAGCCAGAGCGGCGAGGCCACGCGAAGGCCGTGTAACGCAGCCTTCGCGGTTGTAACACAGCTTTCGCGGTGCTCAACATCTCTCCAACATCTCTCATGGCACCAGCCATGGATGACGAATCTCCGGTAGATGGGTTTGCGACCAGCCCAACTGTAGACACCGGTCCTGTCCCGTAAGTCTCTGTCAATACTAAGTAGTGTCACGACGCGGCTCGCACATGACGATATATCTGACTGTATATATGTAGCTCCAACTTCGCCGGCGCATTCTTTCCGGCCTCACAGCACTTCACTGTGTCTGGAGGGACATTTAACAGCGTCACAAAGATGTATGTGAGTGCTCCTGTAATGCCGTCCGGTAATGCGCTTACTCAGTACGCCCCGAAGACCCACTGAATGTCCACAAAGACTTTCGAACGATCCCACTGGGAAATATCGACCTACAACATGAAATTCATAAGGAAAACAGCAGGGGATCTGTATATCGCCGACGGAGTGTTCGGCGGGTATTTGTAGCTAAAATTGAGGGCGGAAAACCAAACATGACTGTATCCATTTATCAAGGTAATGGCGCAGAAGCGGTATGTATTTGCGATCTGCCTGGTGTTCCTCTTAATATGTTTTCTCGTATGGTCTCGTAGGAATGGCGTCGGGATATAGCGAAATACGTGTCAATTCGGTCAGCCCAATCGCAATAGCTTGGCCACCGGGTCGCTGGCTTGCCACAGTCATCCAAATATCATTCAGATTTATGGAGCAGCGAGCTCAAACAATATGCATGCTACGATCTTCCATGATGGTGAGGCCTTCGATTGAAAAAGCATTGTCCCCGACCTTGACACCTGATTAGATCTAATACCGTTTAAACATTTTCTGGCCCTATATCGTGATTCACCTATGCTGACCGTATATATTCATGATTACTGCGTACGTTCGTTCACTATGTACGATTTCCCGAATATTGATTTTCTGCAGAATGCCGAGTTCAGAGTACAGGGATCCATCCATGCTTGTTTACCACCTCGCTGACTCTGTCTCAGGCGTCCAATCAGTATTTCCACGATACCTTTGGCCGACACTTGGTGAGATCAATCGTGCGCAACCCAATTCCTTAAGTGAACTATTTCCAGTCCCAACATGAATGCACCTTTTGGATACGTCGTTCAACCGGTCGGCTTTGCGCAGACCTTGTACCTGGCAAAATCATGTACTACTACTGGCGTCACGGTGTGGTTGAAACACCTCGACCAGGGATCAAATCGCTGGACATACCGGGCCAAGAAGACGTCGTCGTAAACTCTTTGACTCTCTCCCGATATCACAAAATATGTGATTGGGATCTTTCAAGAGTTCGACACATCCCCACGACCGCGTCAGTAACTGCGACTCTTGGATCTGTAATTTGGTGTCCTCCAGACCAGCAGCTCGGTGAATTTGCGGAGATTGCATTTTTATCGGATGCAGAGGCCTTCCCTGATAACTGGTTAATGGATGGTGCGGAGGGGGATATCACGGAGGACTGCTGGACTCGGTATGGGTATCCCTATGGTTTTCTGCCAATCCATCCCAATCCTATTTGATTACCAGGTTCGACGCTGGCGAGATGATGGACGCCACCATATGGTTGAACTTGTGGCATTATATACGCTGCGAGCACTGGCTCAGTCAAGCAAACCACATTTTCGACCGTCTCCGGATTACCGCTGACTTCGAGAATTATGGTGCGCGTTCAGCTTGGCTGGATCTCCTTTTTTTTGACCTGGCCACCAGCTCTCGTGGACGACATCGAATTCAAGATCCGGGTTTCAAGCACGGTAGACCACAGCCACCCCACAGGCTTTCTGTTCCTCTGTCCAGTCAAAGATCTTCAAACAGGCCCATCGTCATTCCGATGGCCAGCCTGTCCCGCCTATTGGTCTCTCGATTCGTCGGGCGGCGAACGTCTTAGCGTGGAAGATGCAACCCGTCTCGGATTTCCTGCCATACGGCTCAATGCGGAGCTCTCGCCAAGCTCCTGGGATGCTAGGACTTACGCCGGACTCCGTAAGTTCCACTGTGGAAAAGGCTTTGATCCCCACAGTCAGGACGTCGCCCGGCATCTCGGTCACCCAATTTATCAAGTGTCTGGAGAGCTAGATGCAGAGTGTGTACACATCTCGGCGGGCGAGATGATTGAGAATGTGGTGGTGCCTAATGGTACGTGAAGTCTGACCGCTTCTCCCAACCTGTCCCATGAATTAATTTAAAGTGCATGAGTCGATGGCGGAAGGCAAAGAGAATTTTCTTGATCTTCGAGAAGGGATGCGAGTGGGATCGAGGGTGTTCGACCTTGCGGTGAACGTGCAGTTCGCCTTGATCTTCTTCCTCGCCCTATCATGGCTGTATAACCAGGTGTAATCAGGTATGTAATATGGTAAGAACGGGCCCGAGATTTTCGAATCGAATGAACCTCACCTCGACTCGCATATCATCGTTAATTTTCCAAGGGTATATGTAAACCGCCAGATTGGCTCATATTCGCGACTTTGGCGGAGCTCGCACGAAAGCCACGAATTGGATATTTCTGACCACACTCGTGCCGTGAGTTTTCATTTCGTTCACACGAACCCAGGATGCGGTGAATCCTCGACCCCTTTGTTCAACTTTATTTAGCCAGTATCTCACGTCTGCCTCATGGTCTAGCACCATATCTCGACGGTTTCTCCAGCGGAACTATCCCAAGTATCACCCAAAGCAACGGCACGTCAACCATGGGCTGTCTGAAGTGTTTTTCAGTTTCAACAAGGATTTATTTTACCGTGAAGGGCTGGCTAATAAATGCTAAATGCGTTCAATGGGGCGAAATGGAAGTCCGTTTCGAGGGGACCTTCTCAAACTTTCGTCAGCCGGCCACCTGCCCTCCACGACCATGATATAACGTGCGAGATAAGCATTTTCCCCTCCCAGGCACTCGTCTCCTTCCACTCATGCCATCGGCATATGCAAAGCGCCTCCGCACCTCTCGAAGAAGGAGTTTGAGGCCAAAGTAAATGCGCTCATGGACGAAGTGCGTCTGCTCCCGGCGGTGCAGAAACATCTCGTCAAGCTCGAAGCCGTGAGTGCCATCGCAGAGAGGTTAGAGATTCAAATTTCATCGTATTCCTTGCCAATGGTCAGATGTTCCATAACGACCTGCTGGCCGACCACCTCAAATTATTGGAATTCCCCACGGCAGAGCGTACAGCATTGGTCATGGTGCAAACTGAGGTGGGCACGTCTGCACGCTGACGGAGTCGTTTTCCGCGATTGACAATTTCAGACTCTGGATGATTTCATTGAAGTACGTCCACTCATCAACCTCAACCCGGATTCGTTCGGTTAATTGTTTACCAGACGGTGAAAGACCCAGGTGTGCTGAAGTTCTATGAACGAGAGCATGAGTTTTGCATTCAGACCAAGGCCACCGCCTTTTGCGTCGATGTTGTTCCGAAACTCGGCTCTCCCACTTCGCGGGACAACGCACACTCCATTGGCGTTTATAAAGTGCCGCGTCATTTGTCGGTGGAAGAATACACCAAAAGGTTCCATGCTGTTATAGACAGCTGGGTGGGCCTTCCTTCGACTAAGGAGCACGGAGCGAAGTATGAAGTTGTGCGTAAATTCCCTTCATGACACCGAAAAATGCATCTTACATGGATTATGTGCACCAACATTCAGTGGTTGCCAAACTTGAGCGCCGGATATGACGAATTTCAGAATCTCGGGTTCGCCACTCCCGAGCCTACCTTTTTCATCCACGCCCAAAGCGAGGTACGAGATCACGTCATCTAACTGTGCAGGAATTGCATCTGACCTGCGGATTTTCGCTACAGGCTGTGGAGCAAATGCTTGAGGTACTATGTGTCCCACTATCTAATCAATCGACTCACGTTTGAGTGTGCTTTCAGGACATGAAGAATGAAGAAGGGCAGAAGATTGTCCTCGCCGCAACCGAGGAATTCGGCTACGCAAAGGAAGCCCTCTTATTTGGTGTCGACATTGTGACGAAGATTGACAAGTCTTGAGTTTTGGGATTTGGAACTGTCTATGCTATCATACTTCGATGTTAGTCTCTGTTACAGAACCGATATACAGATGACGATCAAGATGTATCTGTATATACTTCCATGTCGCTGTCCGAAATGAATTTTCCGACGTTGTATTCCTTCGCTAAACCACGACTGGTATTTCAGGCCGTAGTCGGTCCCAATCATAAAGCGCTATCACCTATGGACACATGTATCAGGACCTGGGATTGATTCCTCTGTGAGTTTGTTTCCCTCAAGAGCAACAAAAGTCTATGAGCGAAATAGAACCAAATTGAACCAAAGGTTGAACACATCGGACCGGCAATCGCCGACGATCAATGATCGATTGATTTCATCTTCCTTTGGTGCTTACCACGAAACACCAGCAATGGCGACCGACAAAGGTACTTGAGCTTTCCTCGGTGGGACATGAACTAAGGATGCTTGTAGTTCTCGTAGGGGTCATCGGCGGCAGTGGACTCTATAATCTGGGAAATCTGACTTTTGTGTGAGTCAATCGCGTAAATCGGCATCGTCGCCTAAATTTTGGATAGCAAGCACGTTAATCCCGAAACTGTGCGGTATCTTCTCTTCTTCGTTCTATAGTCTGACGAAGTGCTAGCCTTGGGGATTCCCTTCTTCCCCGATTGCGATTTCATCTCTCCCTTCTGGCGCCCTGGTAGCTTTTGTCGCCAGGCACGGGAGCGACCACACGATCTCGCCCTCAGCTATCCCTGCACGCGCCAACATCGCCGCTCTCAAGCACCTCGGTGTACGCACCATCATCGCCTTCTCCGCTGTCGGTTCCTTGCGCGAAGAGATCGTGCCGGGCGACTTTGTGCTGCCCTCGCAGATCATCGATAGGACGAAAGGTGTGCGCCCGACGACGTTCTTCGACGGCACGGGGCTCGTTGCGCACGCGGGGTTCAGTGATCCCTACTCACCGCGCCTTTCCGCATGGCTCACAGACGCCGTGACCGAAGCGCTGAAGGACGAGGGGCGGGGCGTGAAGCTGTGGACGGGCAAGACGATCGTGGTGATGGAGGGCCCACAGTTCTCGACCCGCGCCGAGAGCCTGATGTACCGCCAGTGGGGCGGTGACCTCATCGGTATGACCGCCCTCCCGGAGGCGAAGCTCGCGCGTGAGGCCGAAATTAGGTGGGTCTCATCTTCGAAGCGCTATATGGCGTGATGCTGATATCGATGGACCAGCTTCGCGCTCATCGCGACCGCAACCGACTATGACGCCTGGCGCCCGCACGAGGCGGGCGTCACCGCCGCCGAGGTTGGCGCTATCCTAAAGAAGAACGCGGACACGTCGCGGCACGTTGCTGCGCACGTCATCGAGCGACTGCTCGCCGCGGACGAGAAGTTGTTGTCGGAGGAGGCTGGCTCCATGCAGTTTGGGTTCATGGCCCCGCCCGCCACGCACAAGAACGCCGCGCTCGCGTATGTCCTTCCGGAGTACTTCAAGGCTCCGTGAGCAACTCGAGTGAGCGACTCGAGTGAGGCTGAAAATGAGAAGCTTGTAACTAAAGTTATGTATGGGAGCTGTAACAAGGACGTTGTACCGCGCTGATTTTTTTCGCGACTTCAACCCACCAGCAAACATGCTTTCCGATGAGACGCTGTTGTGGATTCAGAATTGTGCAATGCCTCAAAAGCTGTGTTTGTATAGTTAATTTGCTATCTCCGGCGCCTTTTAACGTGCCAGGAAGCCGTCATTCCAGCGCTTAACATGTCTTCCTCTTTCCCTCACCAGTGATGAACAGTGAAAGCCATGCAAGCGAGGACTTCAGCCCGAACTCGGCCACGGACAATGCCGGATCCCCTTCGTAGTTCCTCGGCCATCCGATCGGCTGACTCGAATCGAATCGCGCCTCATCGGCGCTAAATCTAGCTACGGCGTCTTCGCAGGCTCGGAGCACTTCACAGTCGCGGGTGGAACCTTCACGAACACCACCAAGAACTATATCACCGCTCCGACTGCGCCTGCGAGTGTCTGGGCCACAGCTTGAGGATGCTGATTTATTACTAAGGCTTTCGAATGATACCGTTGGGAGACATAGATCTACAGCGCGAAATTCGCTTGGAGCGTTACTCTGGTCTTGTCGATCGCAGTCACGAGCGGGCTCGGCAGAGTGTTCGGAGAGTAGATTTGGTACCAAGCCACATTTCGCTGTTCGGGCGTTGGGTGTCTGAGCTACCCTACTCCCTAGGACTCGAACTATTGGGAACACCGGACATGGAGGCCACTGTCATCGCATCCTTAACACTCGAGCAGTATCACGAAATATGTGATTGCCACCTAACACAATATCGAAACGTCTCCATGTCAGCGTCGGCAACAGTGAATCGTAACGCAGTGATTTCTTGTTCTTCGGGCAAGAAGCTTGAGGACACGGTTGAGATAGCCTCGCTGCCAAATGTAGGGTCTTGGGCTCAGGAATTTCATTGGCGCCTGGCTAAAGCCAATGATGCGGAGGGAGACGTCATGGACGATGGTTGGACACGGTATTATTATTGATTTTTAAGTCATTCTAATCTTGTTCAATCTTGAAGGTTCACTTGTGGTGATACTGCAGAAACCGTGATTTTCCATGTGCTTGCTGGGCACAGCCTCCCTGGTTTGGTCAAGCGAATCATATATTGAGCCTCGTCTCGTCCAACTCTGAGGATTGTGGTGCGATTTATACATACAACATGTTGGTTTGTTTTCTTCTGACTTAATCTCCCAAAACAGTTGTATTAGTATCCATCTCGTTTGGGATAGACATTTACGCAACCCCAATTGGTTCACCGCATGGATTTCTATTTCTCTGCCCACCCGAAGATTTCCAAATTGACCCATTTTCGTTCAAATGGCCAAACTGTTCAGGCTATTGGTCCCTCGATCCAACGTGCGCAGCGGCTGAGTACGTAGGATGCCTATAACCTCGGATTCCCTTCCCTGGGACTTTCCACGGTTATCTTGGGGAGATCCTGGGATGCTAGTGTTTACGCTGGCCTCCGTCAGTTCCACCAGGCCAAAGGGTTTGATCCTGATAGTGCCCGGTATCTGGGACACCCATTATATGAATTATCTATACGCTTCCCTCGGGTGAGTCACACCGAAGTAAAACATTCAGAATGAATAACTAATTTCACAAGGTGCAGGCCGGCGAGGAGCTCGGTGTGTGGATTTTGAATTTCCCCCTGAAATCGAACTGATAATGGCCGAAGACGAAGTTTGCTCTTCCGAACAAGATGATATTCCCGACAACGAGTCGAGTGATATAGCAATATCAGCAGGCACGAACCATGGCAAGTTCCAAGTGGAATATCGTCATGGGTCTGACTTCGCGCTCCACCAGATCTTGCCGCCTCTAAGACGACCGGTGGCGACGAGCAACCCAATCTTTGCGAAGACATTCCTCCAGATTCACGGGCCCTCACATTCATAATTTACGTCCAGTTGGCGTTGATTTTCTCCCTCTCTTTCGGCTGATTGTACGACTAGATATAGTCCATTGTTTTCTCCGATAGGACTTGAATTTGCGAAGTTCGATTTTTTTTTTTTTCTCGGTCGTCTTCCTCGCAGTCAGTAATGTGAACAGAATATGTCCTGTTTTTTCACGTCAGAATACGTCCTCTCCTGTTATGTCGCTGTGATGTCGGAGTCGTGAGTACACGACGCGTCCTTTGCCGCGAGTTATCAGGCCCGTCGCTTCAAGTTCCTGCCACGCTGAAGCCACGTTCAGGATGCCTCGAAAAATGTACTCATACAGTCGATGCATCCTGTTTGGGAGCTTCTGAAAGGTGTAATTCCGGTGCTCAACGTCTCTTCAAAATCTCTCCCTCTTCTCTCGTTGTATCAATTGTCATTGGTCGAACGAGAAGCCTGCTCGATCTACCGATGGTAAGTCAACCCGGCCGTTGCGAGACAGTGTGTTTGACTAATTTATTTCAAAAAATTGAAGGCGAGAACAATTGTGCTCGGACCACGACCACGATGGATGGCTAGTTAGGGTACACAGAGGTCTCAGCTGGTAAGCGGACTTGAAATTAGGGCGTGAATTGACTCAATTTGTTGACTTGAAAATGATGGTAAAAGACGAACCCTGTGGTTTCGCACAACCTGATGTCCCTCACCACAAGTCGAGCGACATAGCGGCCTTCACTGGTGTGTGGAATGTTGTCCAGGATCTAACTTGACTATACTCCAGAGCTCCCAGTCTCCGAACCGGCCGCCGGTGTAGATGGGGAGCCTCGTTTTCGCGGAGAAATTCCTTCAGTCTCGGGCTTCCCGGAACTCGTGATCTATTGCCAGCCGGGGCTGATTTTATTCCTTGTGTGTTGAACTGGTTGTACGACCAAATCTGACGCAGATCACTGGCCTTCTTCCACGGAATTTCTTGGAGTTCTGGGTTTTCACCATATTTTTTTACCTATCCTTGGTCTACAGTTGCCTGTAAAATCTCTAATCTACGACATGCATTGGTCTGGAGGTGACTATGGGCGTGTATGGGGTTTTTTTTTTTTTTTCGTTTTTTGCGAGTTCTGCACGTTGAACCAATTATCCCTTGCCAAAAAAAAGTGACCATGTTGAACTCTCGTTTGACTTTGGTTGAACCCCCACACGATCGGTGACCATGATCGGATCGTTGTGATTGGCATCAGCATTGATCGCCGGCTGAGTCCGATCAACCTCTCTCCCTGTCGATGCACATGTTGCGGCGCAAGGTGAGCGAGTTTCAGCGGCCATGGGGAATACCCGTGTGTCGTGTTTCTCGGACACGATCCTGTCAGAATCCGGTCATACCCGCCATCCCAGAGCTCTTCAGCTCCAACTTTCTCGATGAGCTCATCCCAGCTCATCCCACCGGCCTCGAAACGGAAGGAAAACCGCTCGGGCACCCTTTCTCACCCAATGATGGACGCTCTAGAACAATTCTTGCATCGCACACGGACGGAGAACTACGCACCTGCATATGATTCGACGCGCTCCGCGACACTCAACGCGTTCCACAAACTGACACATTTTTCCTGGAGTCCCGGCGTTGGACCACTCCTGGAAAAGGTGTGCCTCAGGTTCGAGCTTCCCATCCCCCAAGAGCTAACCTGTCACGTAAGCATGGGCGGAGGATCCAGATAGGACCCTGAAAATAATCTGGAACTTGAGGAGCATCCATGATGGAAAAGGCTGAAAAGGAAGGATTTTATCGGTACATTTTTGGCATTCTCGATGAACCACCATCTTATTTTGGTGTGTGCCAGTGTATTCGGATGGCTGTACGATAATCACCCTCGGACCGCTATTACCAATTTGCATCTCCTGGTCGAGCCCGTGTGCGTCAAGTCCGAGGAAGATCCCGGTCGTGCACACGGATATTGGAAGGACCTCCTCAACATTCTTGCTCTCGCCACTGTCGATGAGCTGAGCAACATTGCCAAGCCCTCCCGCTTTCTGCACGACCTCCCAGAGCACAAGGGTCGAATTAAACACCATAAACGACCGGGACACGGTATTGAGATTGACCTGAAGCCGGTCGTGAAGGCTCAGCGGGCGGCCGTTGGCGTCGCGAATCACGCGCGCATTGCGCGGAAACTTGCGGATCCCAAATACCGCGCCCTCTATATCGCCGTGGCCCGTCTCTTCGCCCAGCGTCTCCTCGCCGACTGGCGCTTCCTATTGAACGCCCAAGTTGCACTGAGCACTGACGCCCGCACCGCTCTCCTACGCAATATTTCTCTTGCACCAAAGTGGGCCCACAGCCTCCTCGGCACGCACGATCGTCATACGAATATCGCCACCGCCATCAGCCGGCTTATTTACCATGGAAAGGACGCCTTCCCGACCTTCCGCTTCCCGTCCGCGCTCGAGAATCACCCGGCGCCCGACTCCACCGAAGCGACCGACATCCTGCGCTCATTCTACCGGCGCTGGCTGCTCACTCCTCTGCGCGACGCGGCGGTCGTGACCGAGAGATTCATGGCCGCGAACCGATGGACCGAGATCCCGTATAATCGCGTCAGCGCAGTTTGCATGAAGAATAACAACGAGTGCTTCTTCACGCGCGACCCCGACGGGTTCCAGAAGTATCTCATCTCCGTTGAGAAGGGTCGGTGGACGATCAGCGGCGCGACGCTGCTACCGCACGAGCTCATCGCTGACCTCTACCGCGCTCGTCGTGTTTCCGGTAACAAATACCCGGAGTTATTTAAGCACCGGCAGCAACTGGCGGAGGCGAACGTGGGCGTCATTGAGGCGCAGTGGAAGACACTGGTGCAGAGTCTGCGCGATGGGGGCGCGATCGACAACTCGATCGCGATTTGCGACGTCTCCGGATCTGGGGTCCCTCGACTGTTATAACCCCAAGTCGATCGCCCCCATCTTCCCAGCCATCTCGCTCTCGTTGCTGCTCGCTCAGCTCGCCAAGCCGCCGTTCAACGGCGGTTTCATCACCTTCTCGCACAGCCCCGAGTTCGTATAATACGTCTCGACCCCGCGGCGTCGCTCCATACCACCGTCGAAGCGATGAGCCGCGCGAGCTGGCAGATGAATACGGACCTCCGCGCCGTGTTCCTGTGCGCCTCCTCCTCCCCCTCGCAATCGAGAACAAGGTCAGGCCGGAGGACATGATCAAGCGCGTTTTCGTGTTCTCGGACATGCAATTCGACCTTGCGGCCCGCCCGCCGCCTTCGTCCCTCTATGGCGCGCGCGGGCCCTGGGAGACTACCCACAGCGCCATCGAACGCACGTTCACGGCGGCGGGGTACGAGGTCCCGCAAATCGTGTACTGGAATTTGTCGCAGTTCGAGACGGTGGAGGTTATGGCCGAGCAGAAGGGCGTTGCGCGGATGAGCGGGTTCTCGCCCTCGATGCTCAAGATCTTCATGGGTGAGGAGGAGCGCGAGTCAGCGGACCCTGGATGCGACCCTGTGCCGAGTGAAACCAAGGTGGAGTTCAATCCTCTGAACGTGATGAAGAAGGCGCTGTCCCGCCCGAGCTTCCATGGGCTCGTGGTTGTTGACTGATTCCCACATACATATTGTATTTTTAGCTGTATCTCTACTCGGAAATAAAAGCAAATCCATTTCGATTGGGAACGATATACGAGTAATCAAGTAGCGTACTGTTGTGTGATATTCAAGCGCTACTTGCAATCATTGCGCTCGCGATGCCCCGAATATCAGAGTCGGCCAAATTGTTCGATTCCTCATGCAAGGCAAAAGTCATTCTGTCCGATGGTCCGCTGGCAATGCGTATTCCAAGAATTCGACTTCACAGATCCGACAATCCGAGCTTTAGGCCTCGGTTGAAACATGTTTTCCACCCATCGTATGGTCGGCCCTCAAGTAGAATCGGTCCCTGGGGATTAGACGGGCGGATGGCACAGAAGTGAGTAACGTCGTTATTATTCCGATACTGCTGACGGCACACCTTCAACTCAATCATTCCCCTGGGCCCATATGCAATTGCAGAGCATTATTACCGACATCTTCCGAAGGTTCTGCTGTCCCTCGAGTGCTCGGTGGGGACTGTTCCCGCTCTTGCGCAGGGCTCATGCGCAATTGCAGAGCATTATTACCGACATCGTCCGAAGGTTCCGTCGTGCCTCGACTTTTCGGTGGAGACTGTTCCTGCTCTTGCCTAGGGCTCATGTGCAATTGCAACGCATTGTTACCGACATCCTCCGAAGGTCCTGGTGTCCCTCGAACCTTCGGTGGATATTGTTCCTGCTCCTCGAGTTGTACCTCGTCCGCGGTGTTCGTCCGGTCGATCCCCTCGCCTTTGGCAGCCGAGAGCTCGGGCTGTGTGCGCCGAGATTTTCTCTCCCTATAGATCCAGCCGGCCAACAGCCCCAGGAGCAATAGGACCGCGGCAGCGATTCCGACGATCTGCCACGCATTTAAGGAGAGTTGGCTGCGGCGCTCGTTGTTAACAATTCACTTGTGCGGGATAAGACTTACACTCCTGGATCGCGTGGAGCAATTTCGAAAATGGTTCCTTTGGCGAAAAGGGCAGGGGGACGCAAGAAAGTGGGGGACATCGCCGTCGTCTTCAATGTGGGAGTTGTGGATGGGGGTAGAAGGAGGGTGAAATGGGTGAGACCTCGAGGGGCTGGCTCAGAGTCAGAGTCTCAGACCAAGCCCCGTACAGCCTCCACTTTCCCATCGCGCCGGTTATGGATTGACACGCGACTCGCTCCGAGAAGCTTCTTCTATGATGTCCTTGTGACCACCGTCGAGGGCTAAAGCTAACAATATCTAGAAAAAATATCGGATTGGTGCTCAGGGCGTCCGTGAGCTTCACGCTTCAGGTTGTTGAGGATGCTACAAAGCAAGGACTCGCCACAGACATCGGGCAATAGGGGTAGATCACCTAAACGCGGACGCACACTGCCAGATCGAAAGATCACGATCATGGCCGATCACATCAATTGCTCTTGTCGCCAACCAGGCACCACCATGGAGCCGGACCGTGACATGGACGGGAGAAAACCCAAGGAAAACCGACCTAGCGGTAAGGCTTCAGCGATTGGCCCTACTTTATGGCGCTCCAGTACAGGCCGCAATTCAGATGTAAGCAATGTTTTCTTGTCTTCTCTTCCATTGTGTCGGCAAATCGCCATACCTTCAGCTTGGGAATGTTTGAAGCTGAACGTTGAACCTTCGCCCACCTCTAAACCAAAACCTCCAAATTGGATTCGTGCTCGCGAACTATAGCTGTATCTACACTGCCCATACAGCTGTTTATTTTTGGAGCGTCTTAAATCGACTGAAAGGCGCCGTGTCGGCGCTTCGCGTCTCTTCCTCTTGCCCCACCCAGAGATGAACAGTGAAACGCCTACAGACGAAGAATTCAGTGCCAGCTTGGCCACCGGCGATCCTGGACCCGCTTCGTAAGTATTTAATGCCGCCTGAGCAGTGTAATCGTATCGTGCCTAATCGGCGCCCAACTCAGCTATGGCGTCTTCTCGGGTTCGCAGCACTTCACTGTGGCCGGTGGGACATTCACTAATATCACTAAGAACTACCACACTGCTTCGCCTGTGCCGTCAGGTAATTCTTTTCGAAATGGCTTACATGGAGGCTGAATAGTGCTCAGACTTGCAAATGATCCGGCTCAGAGACATAGACCTGCAGCAGGAAATACGTTTGGAGCGTCACTCTGGTGTTGTCGATCGCCAACATGACCGGCAGGGTGTTCGGAGAATGTACTCCGCTAAAATTGAGGGCAGGGACTCGAGTGTGACGGTGGCCGTGTATCAGGGCGACGGTGCAGAAGAGGTGCGTTGCAGCATGCTGCTCCGATATGGATGTGACAATGACTCGCAGGAATGGCGGCGGGATGTTGCACAATATATGGCCGTTTGGTACGTGTAATCCAACAGGTCTTGCTTTCAGGCTCGCTGAATTATAAATGCAGGCACCCAAATATTGTCCAGATTTTTGGAACAGCTAAATCGGGGAATATACATGCGACAATCCTCCATGACGGTGCGACCTTCAGCCAAAAACAGTTTCCAGAACTAATGTTCGACTCAGAACTGATACCGCTTGGAGACTTTCTGTATCTACACCTCGACTCGCCTTTTGCCACGGTGTATATGCATTTACATATTGTATGAGCATGTCGGTTTTAATCTACTGATATGGCTCATGTAAATTGTTTTTAGTTAACTGCAAGCAGGGTATGAACAGTCGACTCTGATATCTGGACGTTGACATTGCTCCAGGCAGTCGGAGACTACCTCGATTTGACCTTGGGCCACCATCAGGTGAGTTCAATCGATCGGCCTTCGATGTCTGATATCCTCACGAAAATACTTCTAGTCCTCATATTTCATAGGTGGTTCACCTCTCCGGGTCTGCGCGGACCTCGTACCGGGTGGGCTCTTCCCAGCAATAATCGGATATTCGCAGCCAAATGAAAATTTCTCTCGACGGGGACTTGAATACTTGGGCACACCGAACATGAAGACCATTGTCATCGAATCTTTGAAACTCGAAGAATTTCATCACGCCTGCTCTTTTTACTTCGCAAAATCTAAGTACAGTTCGGCTGCTATTGGGACGACCGTGAATCTTGGCGCGGTGATTTCTTCGTCTTCAGGAAATCAACTCGGTGAATTGGTCAAGATCGCCTCCTTGGCGCCGGTTCAGTATGATTTCGGCCGGCCGCACTGGCGTGCGTACGGATGGGAAGGAAACGTTATAAATGATGGCCGGTTCCGGTATTTTCATTATATTATTCATTTGTATGCTGCGGCTGATCTCGATCGTTTTAAACCTTCAAGGTCACCCAGATGGAAAGGAAACGTTATGGATGATGGTTGGACCCGGTATTTCATTATATTATATTTGTGTGCTGCGCCTGATCTTGATCGTTTTAAACCTCCAAGGTTCGACTTTGGTGATTGGGCAGACATCATTGGTGATTGGAAAGACATTACCATTTCGTTCGCGCCGCACTTTGACTCCATTCCCTGGCTCAGTCAAGCGAGCGCTCTATTCATTCGTCTCGGTATTTTGTCCAATTTTGAGGATTATGGTAGGAGTTTTACGACGAGTTGGTCTCTTGCTCACGTCAATGTCCTAAAACAGTTGTATTAAATTCCGTTATGTTTCAGATCAACATTTTCGCAACTTCTACAACAGGCCCACCCGAAGGCTTCCTGTTTCTCTGCCCTCCCGAAGATTTTGAAATTGAACCATCCTCATTCGGATGGCCAGATTATCCGGCTTATTGGTCTCTTGATCCATCGGGTGCCGAGCGCCCGAGCGCACAGGATGCAAACCACCTCGGATTCCCCTCTGTGGGGCTCTCCACGGTCATCGTGGGGAGTTCGTGGGACGCAACTGTTTACGACGAACTCCGTGAGTTTCACCAGCGCAAAGGTTTCGATCCCGATAGCCAGGATGTCGCCCGGCATCTAGGATACCCACTGTATCAATTGTCAAATGATACATCCCACCCTGGTAAGTCCACCTAATTGACACCGTCCGGTTCAAGTTGACAGACAATTCCTTCAAAGATGAAGAGTCTCATTCAGACTGTGATTCGAACACGGCTTCCACAGACGACAGCGAGGAAGCCCCAACTATTGTCGAGAATGGTAAGTGGGACTCAACCCAAATTCGACCCACCTGAATACTTGACTCAAGGCGATGTTCTCTGCTCCGAACCCGGCCGCGACTCAAGTGATATGACGGCCTCGGCTCGCGGGCATGGCGGTGAATCTCAAGTGTACATTTTGCCTATAGCATTTATGAACACACTTCTCCAGAACTCCCAGCCTCCGAATCAGCCGACCGAGAGGAAGAAGCCGACCCATCGAGTCTTCATGGAGACCCGCTCGCGGTTTCGACGACGCTCAGATTCCTGATGCACATCCAGCTGGCGCTGATCTTATTCCTCGCGGTATCCTGGCTGTACGACCGAATGCAGCGTGACGGGCTCATTTTTTCCTTCAAAGTCAACGGAATATTCTATGTACTGTAATTCCTACGAGCTGTAAAGTCAATGTGTGTAACGCAGAATTATATCCCTTCTTTCTTCCTTATTTTCCCTCCATTCGCAACAATCTCTACAACTACTAAAGGCCAAATCCTTGGAACAATGAAACCAAATTGAACTCGGGCCGAATACAACCGATCAGGGCAGGTGATGCTCGGGATTTGCCGGCTCTGGCTTGCTTCTGCACAACAACGAGGCACGCACCGCAGTGGCGTTACCCTCGTTGTTTTCCTCTAGACTCTCCTTCTTGTACATATGTCGCGGGTGTACGCCGATGCCAACGCTATCCGGGGCAAGTCCTGGTACGAGTACAACAAGTTTCGCATTGAATGGAGCTCCCCGGATCGCTATGAAATCGTCCGGAGACTGGGTGGTGGGAAATACTCAGAGGTGTGCAAGATATCTATAACGAGGTCCACCCTAATGCCCATAACAGGTCTTTGAAGGAGTTGACACGGTCAACAGCGAGCGCTGTGTGATCAAGGTCCTGAAACCCGTCGCAGGGCACAAAATCAAACGGGAGATCAAGGTCCTGCGCAATCTCGCAGGCGCACCCAACTGCATTGCGTTGCTCGATGTTGTCCGCGACCGTGGGTGCCACCACTGCCTTTCAGTGTGTACGATTCTGACTTGTCTTCGCAGCGTCTCGACTGTACCATAGCCTGGTAACGGAGTACGTCGAAAACGCAGACTGGAGCCAGCTATACACGCGGCTTACAGACGCCGACATCCGGCACTACATGTTCCAGCTGCTCACCGCCCTCGACTTTGTCCACTCGCACGGTATCATCCATCGGGATGTGAAGCCTGCGAACGTCATGATCGACCACCAGCGGCGCCAGGTACGTGCCCCCTTTCGAGCCTTTGGTTCGTGCTAATGTCTCGCAGCTACGGCTCATCGATTGGGGCCTTGCGGAGTTCTACCACCCTGGCGTCGAGTACCATGTCCGTGTCGGCTCGCGGCACTACAAGCCCCCAGAGCTGCTCGTCGGCTACAAGCGCTACGACTACAGCCTCGACCTGTGGAGCACTGGCTGCATGTTCGCCGCCATGGTGCGTCGTCGCTGTCCCCTTCTTGTGTCTGATGTCGCTAACGACGCCCGCACACGCTAGATCTTCCGCAAGCAGCACTTCTTCCGCGGCTCCGACAACGAGGACCAGCTCCTCAAGATCATGCGCGTGCTCGGCACCGAGCGCTTCGACGCGTACCTCAAAGCACACGACATCCCGTACGAGACCGACATCGAGGACCTCCTTGGCTCGTTAGTGCCATACTTACCCTTCCTTTCAAATGAGACTGACTGAGTTGTGATTACGGTTACTACAGGTACCCCGTCCGCCCCTGGACGCGCTTCGTGACGGCCGAGAACCAGCACCTCGCCTCGCCGGACGCGCTTGCCTTCGTCGACCGCCTGCTGCGCTTCGACCCGCGCGAGCGCCTTACCGCCGCCGAGGCGATGGCGCACCCGTACCTCAGCACCGTGCGCATCGAGGGGAGCAAGGCCGAGGAGGCGCTCAGTGACTCGGGCTTTGCGTCCATGAGCGGCGACGAGGGCGTGCTTGCGCCGCGTGGCGCAGCCGTTTGATTTACACATCACGACATATCGCCTACGTGCGTTGCACGATCTCCTTTGCGACGGCGTGATGGTGATGCCTCGCGTCGTACGACGCACTGTGGATATAATGTATCTGCCTCGAATCTGCCTGCTGGGATTTATATATTGTACTCTACAGTTGCGCTACATAGTCGGATCATTGGGAGCCATAGATACGTTACGCGTACTTACAGCCACATTCCTTTCCTTTCCGTTCCTTTGCATTCTCCGTTCATTCTCGTACATATTACATTCATCGTCCTTATCCTTTTATCTCTATCAACTGTTTTCTTACTGCATTCCTCGGTTTACATAGTCTGTCTAGCAATTGAAGAGTTCTCCCTGTCACTTATGTAATTGACAGGGTAGATGTTTGAACATTAATATTTGATTTAACCTCATATGAGACAGCAAGGGCGTAAGACGGACTGGCGGTAGCTACCGTGCTCAGTTAATCTAGGAGCCATATGTAACTCTGTCGAATCAAATAAAGTCGATGAGCGACAAAAACAGGGTCTCGGAGGAGCCACAAGACACTCGATTTCAAATATTTGCAGCTCCTGGGGTAAGTTTCGAGTCGTTGAAAGCGAGTGACCCTTCACATGTGGTCATACAACCAAGATACCGCGAGGAATAAGATCAGCACCAGCTGGATGTACATCAGGAATCCGAGCGTCGTCGAAACTGCAAGCGGGTCTCTATGAAGACTGGATGTGTCGGCGTCTTCCTGTTGATCGGCTGATTCGGTCATTCGGAATGCTAGAGAGGTGTGTTAATAAATGCTATGGGCAAGTTGTACACTTGGAATTCACTATCATGCCTGCGAGCTGAGGTCATCATATCGCTTGAGTCGTAGTCGGCTTCGGAGCTTATAAGCAAGACCTTTCGCTCCGGTCTTGCCACTCAACTTAAAGCAGGTTTTCCCAAGGTTTTCCGGTCTTTCCGCCGCGGCGATCTTTCTATTACTAAGTATTAGTCTCTCTAGAGTAGACAGACGCTTCATCATTATCAATAATTCTAGCTCGTACCTCGCTTGATAAATCTTTCGATCGGCACTCCGCACTTAGAGTATCCCAGTATCTCTACCCCTGTCACTCTTGAGAGCATTACTTATACTGGTGCTAAACATCGACTAGACAATTCCCGAAGCTCTGACAGTGAGTACTTAGTTGGTACTTAGCACTTCCAAGTGGACTGACGAAATAACGGGGTTAGTCAATGTCAATACCACCCAACAAGAGCCGACGACACGTACATCTGGCGTCGCAGGGGTCCCAATGCTGTGGTACGCCGGAAGGCTTAGGCAGGTCGCGAGACTGACCAGTCGGTATCCCGCGCCCTGGAGTTTAGAAATCGCGTACGGAAGAACCTGGTGCCTGTGCGAATCTTCGCTTCAGTGGACATGTACATACATAGAGCCATAGTGAAACGAACGCAGTGGTATCTGGGGATCTGCATTAGACACCTAGGAAAGAAATAGCGAGGAGCCGAGGACACGCACTGTACGTCTCGTGGTTCAAAGCAAGCAGAGTTTCTGGGTGCTTGCTGACGACCTCATTGTACCGTGTTTCGCTTTCTGCCACCGACGCGCCGACGGAGTCGCCGGAATCGAAGTCCCAGATTACGAGACTCTGGTTCCGCGTGGATGCAACCTGGCGAACGAGATTGTTGTAGTTTCCGTAGGCTGCGGGCAGAAGATAGTCGTTGTGAGTGGAGGAATATGCCACGTTTCAACGTAGACGTACGGGGCCGCATGAACGCCGGAGTAACTCCAATAATCCGCTGCAATGCCTCTGAAAACGAGTATTATTGCATCGCATTACACGAGGGATCGTTCAAGGACCCACGCTCAACACGCCACATTTCATCGTGAACTAAATCCAGCATTAGACCACCCTGACTTTGGATGCATGCAGAAGGACCAACTTTGGTCGTATGTCAAAGTCTTCAGATCCTTGTGTGCCCAAGTATGAGACCCGATCATATGGCCTTGGGCGTACGCGTATTCGACGCGTTTCTGGTCTTCCGCATCGTAAATGCAGCCATCTATAAAAAAGGGGGATGATCAACTCCGCGGAGCCGCGAGAGCTAAGTTAACGAACAATTATTTCCATCTGTGTCCGATTAGGAGCCGGGAAGTGAAATGAAAGGAAAAGAATCCTCACTGAAGAAGAAGGTGCCCACAGCGCCGGCAGCTTTGAGCGTATCACTTATCTGGTTACTGGAAATAGATCAGGAGAATGATTAGCAGGAAGCGCAAATGAAACCCACAGGTAAACCCAAGGACCGTCGTCCTGAATGGGATCAGCGGAAGGAGGGACGGTTGGTTGGGAGGGGAGCTCACGAAGGTGAGAGCGATGTCGCCCTTGACCTTGCAGCTCGAATAAACCGTCGCCAAACCTGTTTGCTGGCGAGATTCGGCCTCAGGATTCGTAGGATGAGCGGTGGCACAAGCGGCAGCAGCAAGACCGATGAAGATTGCAGAGGTCAGCATAGGTGTGGCACGAGCAAGAAAGAGGGGGAATTGAACGTGGACGGTAGAATGGAAGCAAGCAGCGGTGACTTGCTTAGATATACGAGCACGAAAGCCACCCTAAAATTCGCGTTAGCCAGCATTTGGCATTTGGTAAAGCCGAAGGCGTGTAGATTGTTCGGATGATGGGCTTGTGGAGAAAGGATGAATGTAAACGGCATTGAACCAAGGGAGAAGAGCGCAGATCATTATCGCGTCATCTTTACCAGCGCCGCAAACGGGCTCAAAGCGGCGAGTTTGCGCGCGGCGGGCGTCTTGCGGGGCCCGGCGGTCAGGGACGTCGGATATGCGTTCGAACCATATACGATCGGGGTAGATAAGGGTAGATAGAAGGATTCTTCGTTGATCGACGTGTAAAATGTAACTTTCCGTTCTGTGGATGAAAATACAATTCTGCCTCCGGAAACGGAGCCTCCGCTGGCCGCTTGCGGACGTCTCAGCCTGACGTATAGGGATATCGGTCCTTGTATCGAAGAGGATGTAACGAGGAGGATGAGATCCGATATGCGGGAGACCACTGGGAATACGCTATGACCGACTGCCCGAGATGAAGAACATAAGAACTTCGGCGCAGCGACGCTGTTGAATAGCATTAGTAGTGAAGTTAAATGACTATTTGTTGAAATTGAACCAGATAGGAGAACAAGCACGGGCGCAGATGACACTGGAGAAAATATGCGGAGAAAAATGCCGAGGTTATGGACGGATGTCGCGAGCGGAAAAGATAGCGGATTAAAGGAGCAACCCAAAAAACAAACAGAGTACAAAAGCAAGCGGCTATGGCCAATGATTTGGAAAGCGGGATAGCAAGGAGTTCGTATACTTGACTTCTCTCATTTGGTCTGAAACGTCTTTCAATACACGACTTGATAAGAAGCAGTTCAGTTCTCACCGCTTCCTTCAAATGCGTGATAAGATCACTGCGGTCCTTCTCCTTCTTCAGACCCGCGAACGCCATCTTCGTCCCAGGAATGTACTGGGGCCAGACATCAGTGTTGGCGGAGCAGCATGGGTATCACACGCGCCTTTTTGGGGTTCTCCAGGTACTCGAAGAGGGTTTCTTCGCTCCACACCACCCCTTTGTTCACATTGGCTGTGGTGTACGAGAACCCCTCGACCTGGCCCGTCTTTCGACCGAAGAGCCTGGGTCACGCGTCAAAGGAGAGCTAGCGTGGGCTCTGGATGCTCACCCATGGAGGTTGGGTCCAACTTTGTTGCCCTCGCCGGCGCCCAGCTAATACAAGACTTGTTGGCTTCGAAACGCAAATTTAAAAAAGAGGCAGTACAGTGTGGCATTGAGCACATCGGGTTTTGAAAAGACTGGCACCCTTGCCGGCATTACCTGGAAGAAATGAGCCGATTTCAGAGGGAAACCGGGATACATACCTGGAGAATAAGGCATTTAGAGGAGGGATGTGGGCGGAGAAGAGCTTAAAATCATGACGTTGCTTGAAATCATGACGTCGCATAATTGCCAACTGTTCGACACGTGATTGCTGCGCGCCTTCTTTCGTTCGCTCACAACAACTTCAAGAATAAGTTACTTGAACAAGGCCGACATCGTCTATCCGTAAGCCGCCCCTAGTACTTATCCGAATGCTGATCAGCGCTCTAGACCGAGACCAACGAATAAATCACTGAGTGTCAGCTAACAGCAAACCAGAAGCATTGGCCTCCACGTTTGGCGAATTCGAAATTCTTTACACGAATGCCGTCCCCGGAGTGTAAATCCGTACACGAACTCCTCGTCGATTCTCGCCAAGAAGCCTCTGACCTTGCGGCAGATATTGTTCGAATTACCTCTAAATGGGTCCTCCTCAACCAATTCATCGACGCTCATCTGGCATTAGTCTGTCCAGCCAGGAGCCCTCAGACGACATTGTGCGGGAAATATTCGCAGCCTCGTTTCCACCGCGAAATCCGTCCATCAGCGGATTGGAAGCCCTTCTGCTCTGCTATATACCTCATGAATGGCGGGTGCTCGGATTTTGGACCCCTCGTTTGTGGACCTCGATTGGCGGCCGTTCTCTATCGGTTGAGGCACAGATTTACTAGACGATTGAGTTGCCCAGATCAAATTGCTTTAACAACTTGCCACAAGCTTGCCATCGATGCGGAAAACATTTCTAGTGCCAAGGCTGCCGAGACAACTTACTAGCATCCTGCAATGCTTGAAAGCTGGCTCTGCACACCCGATGCAATCCGTTTATTTTTAGGCGCTTCTTAAAGCGACCGAAAGCCGCCATGTCGGCGCCTAGCGTCTCTTCCTCTCCCCATCGGCGATGAACGGCGAAACCCCTGCAGATGAGGAATTCAGCTCTGGCTCGGGAGGCACAGACAATCACGGATCGGCTTAGTGAGTTTTTCGGTCTCAAGCAGCTGAATTGAATTATGGCTCATTGGCGCCTAATCCAGCGACGGCAGCGCCATCTTCTCGGGCTCCCACCACTTAACCGTGGCTGGCGGAACGTTCACCAACATCACGAAGAACTACCACACTGCTTCTCCTGTGCCGTCAGGTAATTCCTTTCGATATGGCTTGCTTGGAGGCGCGCGCTGAGTATTGCTTAGACTTGCGAATGATCCGGCTCAGAGACATAGACCTACGGCGCGAAATACGCTTGAACTGTCACTATGGTGTTGTCGATCGCCAACATGACCTGCAGTGTGTTCGGAGAACTCCGCTAATATCCTAGTCGAGGGCCAGAAGTCGAAGGTGACGGTTGCTATGTATCAGGGCGACGGCGCAGAAGAGGTGTGTTGCAGTATGCCACTCCGATATGGATGTGACAATAGTTCGCAGGAATGGCGGCGGGATGTTGCACAATATGTGGCCGTTTGGTGAGTGAATCCAACATATACTGCTTTCAGGCTCACATTATACATACAGGCACCTAAATATTGTCCAGATTTTTGGGACAGCTAAATCGGGGAATATCCATGCAACAATCCTCTATGACGGTGCGACCTTCAGCCAAAAACAGTTTCCGCAACTCATTTTCGACTCAGAACTGATACCGCTTGAAGACTTTCTGTATCTGCACCGCGACTCGCCTTTCGCCACGGTGTATATACATTTACACATTGTATAAGCATGTCGGTTTTCACCTGCTGGATTTAAAAAAAATCTGTCCGAAGGCGACTGAGTTCGAAGTAAACACTCGGCTCGGATTTCCAGGCGCTGACATTGTTCCAGGCAGCCGCAGACTACATGGAGTCTACTTTTCAACGACTATTGGTGTGTTCAGTCGGCTTCAGTCGGCTTCCAATGTGTTTATCCTCACGAGAATGCTTTTATCACAAGTCACATTGCAGAATTTTCATACGTGGTTCCACTCGCCGGTTCTGCGCGGACATCGCACGGCATGGTAAAGCAGAGTGATTGACTTGGATCGTGCCTAACCCGATGAGATGCCCTCTCAATGGGAGCTTGACCTGTTGGGGACGCTAAACATGAAGACTACTGTTATCGAAGGACCGACACTGGAGCAATATCGCTCTATTTGCTATTGGAACATCCCCTTCGCAAAAACTCATCTCACCAAGATTTCTGCTGCGATGACCGTGAAACTTCACGCTTTCCGATTCCTCAAGCCAGCTCCATCACTTGGTTGAGGTCGCCTCCTTGCCATACGTTGATTGCAATTGGGGTGCACACCACTGGTGGTCTGAATGGAAGAGAAGTATCATGGATAATGGTTGGACCCGGTATTTTCACTGTGTTATCCGTTTGCGTGTTGTGCCTAATCATTTTGAACCTCAAGGTTCGACTTGGATGATGCCTGGTATATGAACTGCAGAATTATGCTGCAGCTGAGATGGAAATCGCTGGTTCAGTCAAGCATCTGATTTTGAGGATTATGGTAGGGTTTTCTCACGAGTTAGTCTCCTACTCACGGCATTCTAGCCAACAGTTGTATTCGACTATATTCGGTTTGATGTTGAAGTTTCCGTAAAATTTTCAAAAAACCGAGCCAAAGGCTTCCTATTTCTCTGCCCTCCAAAAGAGTTTGCAACAGGGCCATTAAAATTCAGATGGCCGGATCGCCCAGCCTTTTGGTCCCTTGATCCAGCTGGTGCTGAACGTCTGAATGCGCAGGTTGCAGATTACCTCGGCTCCCCCTCTATAACACTTTCCACGGAAATGTTTGGAAGATCATGGAGTGCCGCTACTTACGACGGACTCCGTGAGTTCCACCGGGCCAAAGGCCTCGACCCAGACAGTCAGGACGTCGCCCGGCATCTGGAATACCCGTTGTATCAATTGTCAAACGATACATTTCCCCCTGGTACGTCAGCCTAATCGACGTAGCCTAGTTGATAGACAATTTCTTCCAAGATGAAGGGGAGGAGATTCAGAAGACCGGAATTCAAACCCAGCATTCACAAATGCCAGATCAGCGCACATAGAGGAGGCCTCAGCTAGTGAGAAGAACAGTAAGTGGAATTCAGCCGAAAATTTCCACCCAATTTCCACCCACCTGAATAATATTCAAGGCGATGTTCTCTGCTCCGAATCCGGCTATGACCCAAGTGACATGGAAACGTCGGCCAGCGTGCATGACGGTAAGCCTCAGGTGTACAACCCGGCTCTAACATTAACATACTTCTCCAGAACTCCAACCCTCTGAATCTGTTTCGAGGGGAAGAACCTGACTTATCCAGTGTTCGCGGTGACCTGCCTGCAGTCTCAGGGATGCTCGAACTCCTAATGTACATCCAGCTGCGCTGATTTTGTTCCTCGTGATATCCTGGTTGTACGACCAAATTTGACGGCCCCACTTGTTGTTTTTGTTTTTTGACCTCAATGGAATCGATCAAAATAATTCTTCATCTTCTTCTTGGTTGCCTTCGATCGGCCAAACATTCTCTCTAGCGCTCCAGTTGAGCATTCGTCTCTCGCGCTTTCAACGTAGATATCAAGTTTTTTCGGCAATCGTACGTCCAGTCTCCGGGAATCGAAAGAATTTAATCGTTTCCAAAGTTAATCCAAAGCATAAAACTGGGAATCATACATCAGACCCTCGCGACTTCTCGTCCTCAACGCCAATATTGTTGGTCCGCTTCGTTTCAAGCGCATGCGGAATGACCTGGTCGCCAAAGACCGCGTCCTAACAGTTCAACCAGCTCAGAGTCCATTCAAAATTAAGTTTTAAATGGCTTACCATCTCTTCTAGAGTCTTTCCCTTCGTTTCTGGGAAACTGGAAGAATGCATATGCGTGAGCGCGATACGCGAACATTAAAGATGATGGTTACGCACAAGAAAAGCACGATGAACGCATTCACAATATTCGTGACCACGAAGACGATGTAGAATCCTTTCGAATGTTCTCATCAACGGCTGCCAACAAGAGAAATGCGTGCGTACGATACTGCAGCCGAGCCATGCCGATAGGCGAGACTTGCGAAATGAGGACGTTGCTGGCCCCTGGAAAACGCGGATTCAGAAATGATGCGAAAGATTAGAAGGCGCCTGACAGTTGGCACATGTACAAACGGACGTCCCAATTGCACGGACGCGCATCGGAAATCTACGGCAAGTGAGCTGTTGAGAATTCTCGGAATCGGTTTACGGCGTACATCTCGCTCTGATAAACCCAGGAAACTGGACCAAAGCTTGTACTGAAGAACAGCGACGAAAAAATCTGGGGACATGGTTAAATGAGAGCCCTTGATCAAAATACAGATGAATGCGCACAATGATGAACGCGACGCCAGCGGTTTGCGCTGGATGGTTAGTAGAATCCACGCCGCCCCATTTCGCGTTGATCGCCGCCTCTACGGCCAGGGAGATAGCCATTCCAAATGAGCCTGAAAGGCCGATTCAATTCAATCGATCATTGGTGGGAATCAAGTTACCGAGAATCAAAGGCGACTTTCTCCCGACGCGATCCAGGAAGAAGTAGATGAAGATGATCGTCACGACGGCACCTAAAGCACCGTTTATTCCGGTTATCATGAGGATTTTGCTCCCACTGAGGCCCAGAGCAGCGTATACTGTGCAAAATAGAAGTTCAGTGGAATCGACATCGAAAGATATCCACTCACGCGTTGGTTGGAAGTAAGAGGAAACATTGATCCCGGTAAACTGGGTGCAAATCTGTACCGCCATTCCCGTGAGCGTGCGGCGCAGCATCGGTTTCGTGGACCACAAGTCGGAGAACTGTCCACCGGTTAGCAAAATCAAAAATGAAAGCTTGAGATGTGCATACTTGTGTCGAATAGTTTTCCTGCTCGTATCGAATTTGCTCTTTCCTGAAAAGCCATCAACGGAACGAAGAGGAGTCAGTCGCAGCACGGACATTTCTGCGAATTCCAAAGCGATGAACTCTTCGTTATCCTTCGTGCCATGAAGGCGCTGGACTATAACAAAGGCCTCATCGTTCCGTCCCTTCTCAACGAGCCATCTGGGGGAGTAGGGCAGAATGAACATCCTGCATGCAGCCACAACATGATGAATGCTAGATTGGTACATATCACAACCGGAAACATACCCGAGGAACAACAGGGCCGCCGGAAATATTTGGATCCCGAGCGCTACTCGCCACTGCGCATCGGTCCGTAGAAATTGGCAGCCATAGCCGACCCCTGGAAAGAATTATATTATGGACGCGCAGAATGGAAGTAGACGCGCAATTGGCAACCAAAAAACCGATGCTTATCATGACTTGCGAAAGATGGGATGAATATCTAATCTCGCAAGAAAATTATTCAACTCACATTGGGTCAAGCCCGTCAGAAAACCACGAATTTCCGGGGGTGATATTTCACTTTGGTACAAAGGGACCACTGGACAAGGTCTGTTAACAAGTTTCACATGGCCGCGCCAGCGACGTACCCATGCTCAAACTGTCCTCTGAGTGTTGAGCACAATATTCATCCCGAAGAATCGAGTCCGACACATACCATCCGATTGCAAGGCCCGCAATTAAACGCCCGACTATCAGATACGACACATTCCGTGCGCCGGTCTGCAGGCTGCATCCAAGGATCGCGACGAGGGCGCCAAGCTGAATCGTGCGCTTCCTACCAATGCGCGTTGCGAGCGAGCCGGCGGCAGCGGCGCCGAAGAAGCCTGGGCATTGCGAGCTTGAGTTTGATATACATAGCGCAAGCGAATCGGACCGACGTACATCCGCCCGCGAACTAAGAATGGATACTGTTAGAGAACTCAATGAGACGGGAAACGGGACTAACGGTGGAAACTATGGCGCCGATAATGCCTGTGAGACTTGTAAACCGGGGAACTGAAAGGTGACACAGCCATTCTCACTGGGTCCAGGATTGTGAAAGTATGTCTGGAACAAGTCGAATTGTTTGGAAACGACAGATCCGATGATTCCGGAATCGCTGAATGCTGAGGATTAGTGGGAGGAGAGGAGAGGAGTGCACATACGTACTATCCTAGAACAAAATCAGAACAAAGCATCCGCCTGAACAAAAAAGACGCACCAAACAAGAACCTGGACAGATCGCAGGAGTCAAGACTTGTAGGACACAGCTAGAGCGACCACGTACGATCCAAGAGCTGAGAACAAACACACTGAGAAGTTGTAGAACAAACCCATACTGCCGCTTAGCTCGCCGTCCTCAGAGGGGGTTAGCAGAGTGCCGCCATATCCGCCATCCGCTTAAGTAGGAGGCGTTCACGCGACCTGGGCGCCCGTTAATATTAGCGCAATACATACATACTGAATGCCCAGGAATCACGTACACGGACACATGCAATGGAAGTCGGGTCACAGGCCGACTTCTGGCGGTGTTAGTCGCCTTCGGGCCTCGGGTGTCGTATATCTCAAAAAGACCGAAATCAGCTGGAGATCCATACCAGAATCGCATTCGGACAGCTGAGGGAAAGAGTTGCGACGGTCCGGCCGCATCCGCTTGAAACGCCATTTTACATTTCCGTGCGGAACAGGCGAAGTGGAGTTTCATTCAGGGGAACTGAAAGGTGTTACAAGTCTCGCAAGTCAGCCAGCAGCAGGTACTCCCCGCGGGATGCCACTGGCATGGTGAGAATTGGAATCATCATGCTAGCCGATGTTTGATGAATAGTTGAGGACCTTCCCAGTTGCGAAAGACTGCCAGACGTCTCAGCAGCGTCCGAGGCGGCGGGGGGCGGCGAACAATCGCCGGCGGACAGCTTCTATTTGGGACAGCCGCCGCATGGCTACGTGCCTGGCGGATCTTAGGCGGCTCACCTGTGCGATAACAATAAGGTAGTAGTGGTCATAATCATAGAGCTCTGGTAAACCCACCAAGCCTCGATCCTAGTGATGTCAAGTTCAGCGCCTTTCGCTCTAAACGCTGAACCTGAACCGGCGTTCAGGTCCGGTTCGACGTTCGAACGCATTTGAACCTGGCAAGATTTCGGGCATCTCGGCAAGCAGGAAAACATATTTTTAATCCTCCGCCTCTGTCTTCTAACAGCCTTTGCTCATACCTGTATATCGGCAACCGTGTATGACCCAGATTGTTTACCTCAAACACTTGGTCAATAGATGCACGCCAACCTAGGTTCAACGTGAGAAGATGGAGAAAATCGCGAATGTTGCTCACAGCCGCATCTCCGCAGAAATAACCCAACAGCTACTGTTTGAATTCACGATTGTGACGCCGAAGAGGTCAGAAAATTCCCAAATCATGACAAATTCACTAGGCTTTCCGGTTCAGGTCGAACGCCTCTCGCTCCGTCCGAGCGCCGAACCGAACTTGGCGTTCAAGTTCAGATATTTGCTGAACCTGAATCTGAACGCGGCATCCCGTTCGGGTTCGGTTCAGGTTCGAACCGAACCTTGCCACCACTCCCCGACCCACGACTCAGTTGCCATAACTCAGCTGCTTTCAACCTAGTCAAGAGTCACGATGAGAAGGGAGCCAGGAGTCGAGAAGACATATTCGGGTTCAAGGGTACTGGAGCCGCACGACTAAACGTATGAATCAAAAGAAGGATTTAATTTGGATCTCAACTTGATATTCGCAAGATGATACAATATTCTTCATCCAGGCGACCGACCGTGACGGCAACCGCTCAAAACGCAGGGGCGAAACAAGTGCCCTTGTGCTCCTTCCAGTGCGCGCGTTGGTGCTCTGCCAAAATGTCAGAAAAGGAATCGGAAGAGGACGGCGAACGGACCGGGGCAGCAATAGCGGACCGTATGACACTAGAGTAAACTCGATGGTCAGTTGAAAGTGTGCGAGCAAAAGAAACCCCTCACCTTCGAGCACTCCCGCAATTTACGCTTATCGCTAACGGTGCAGAGCGACGCCTTGGCCGCGCACACGTCCCAGCGCTGGTCCACCTCCCCCTTCATCGTCACGTCGCGTGTCCCCCCAAACCGCTGCTCGCCGTCGAAATAGTGCATCAGCGCGTTGTCGATGTTAAGCAGGGCGAATTTCAGGTGGTCCTCCGCGAGGTCTGCAAGTTCTCAGCAAATCAAGACACCGGGCGGAGGCCACACACACACCCTTGCGCCATTTCGGCCGTCTGAGCTCGCTGTTGACGAGTTTCTTGAGGTTTTTGAGATACGGGATGACCTTCTCTCGTGTCTCGCGCGGAATGTGGACGGCGTGCTTGCGGGCGCACTGCCGCGTGCGCAGCGCAGCCCACATGAAGATGCCGAGGCGCTCTAGTTGGCGCTGCGCCTCGCAGACCTCCGGCCACTGACACCACCATTCAGCAAGCAGCAAGGGGTGTAGAATATACTGGACAGAGGAGAGACACACCTCCATCGGAGCCTGCGCGAGCTGGCCGGCAAGCTTGTTCATGAGGCCGGCAGCTTCGGGCGAGTGGCCGCGCATCCAGCGCGAGAAGAACATGGTCTGCATGCAATCGTTCAGCACATACGCGTAGTACCGCTCCCAGGAGTCCATCCAGTTCGACTCGAGGGGCTTGCGAGTTTCGTAAGCGTGCGTATAGGCTTCAATCAGTGCCGGGAGGTGCACCGACGCCAACTGGATGAAAATATTCAAATGTATGTCGCCAACGAAGAGCCAGACAGTACCTCGTTGGTGAGTGGCTCGATGGCCGGATTTTTCCCAAAAGTGCTTTGGCAAAACTTCCCATGCTTGCAAAGTATTGAGCCCGAATCTTCCTGAAATCACGTTTTGCGTACATTCAGTCCTGCCATCATCCGCTCGCCGAAAGAACATCGGTCAGCCACAAAATCCTTCCATTTGCCGTCCACTAGACCAAAAGTTTCGGCGATATTTTGAGCGGACAGGGGGTAGTCGTCTCTCATCGAGCCAAGCATGGTCGATAACATGTCTGTTGGAGGAGGGAAAAAATTCGACATGTTGGCTGAGAACGGTGGGTGATTCTACGGATGTCTTCAAGCGTTATCGAAACGAGGATCAAGGAAAGCAGGTTAGTTTGCAGTTGTTAGGATCCCATCAATTCTTGATCTTGAAATGCCGAGATGTTGAGATGTCACACTTGACCTCTCCCACCATGCCACCGGGTCGCCGAATTTTGGTCCCTCTCGTCCTCGCTCTTGCTGCGCGCTCCCAGACACCATCCCAGACCGCTAGCGCCAAAAACTATCAGATTACGCCACCCATAGAGTGCCCAGGCGCCTACGTCAACTATGGTGGCATTTGCTGCTCCGGAAACCAGCTCCTCGATTGCAGCTATTCAGATATCTACGCGGGGTACCAGACCCCGTTCTCCTGCTGCCTCCCAGGCCACTTCATCTGGGCCCTACCGCTCTCCGACGCGGATATCACCGCCGCGCAGGCAAACGGGACGTACAGTGGCTGCCCCGGGAACATGCGCCTCGGACTCTGCTGTTCGGGCTCGGTCATCTACGAGGATGACAGCGGCTCCGACGTGTGCAGCCTTGGTACCGCATTATTCACGGCGAGCACCCTCGCGGATGGACGCATCTCGACGAGCAGCTTCCCGCCCGGGCCTACGTCAAGTGAGCCGGCGTGGGTCTCCCTCCTCACGGCGGTCCCCAGCGCTACGCTGACGGGCGCGGCTGCGGGGTTTCCCGCCACCCTAGAGCCCCGGATGATTCTCGCAGGAGCAGCCGTCGCGCTGGGACTACTGTTGTGAACACCCCGGTGCCACTCGACGACCATCCATTCCTCTCCAGTATACCCATTTCACTCGCCTTCACGGGGCTCGCATCATATGCGAACAGCGCTCGTCGCGACCGACTTGCGCCGTGCGATCCTTTGTCGTTTCGCCATACAGCGCACACTCTGGAAACAGGAAGCATCCGTGACTGGCTGCGCAGCCGCATTGCGGGGCGGCTCCGTCGTTCGCCATCCAATGTCTTGGGATTTCAAGGAGGCGTCCAACGGAGCAGGCGGTTTGTATGATGCGCAAGTAACTCACAGTCGTCCAACTCGTCTCCATGAGCGGTTAGAATCCTTCTAAAAAAAGAAAGAAAAAACAGAATACATCCTCAATTAGCAAATTGAACCTATCTTGCAATTACAGCTGAATGCAAAATTCTGGGCCATTTCGATTCGCGCAGATGTGGAGCCGGAGAATCCCGGTTGTATTGAGAACGTCAGTGCGACGTCATAAAGCTAGACGGCGCATCGCTCCCCGAGCTGCCGCTCACTGCCGCACGCAATATGAGACCTTCACACGCTGCCAGAGCTCCACTCGTTGACGAAACGAAACGGCCCAGAATTTTGCATCCAGCTGTAAAACTACTCAAACACAACGCAACTTCTCGGTGTGAAGCTAGAGATCAATCATTTGATGCCGACGCTGATGGCAATGAAGCGTGCTTAGTCAGACGAAGCTTCGTTCCTCCCACTTTTTTCTCGTTTCTAGCGACAAGATGGCCTACGCGGGTCCTACCTTCCTTACTGACACTGGTACACTTATCCTGACTTCGGCGACACCATGAACTGAGCCATTCGCAGCCAAAGCACTCGAAATCAAAGAAATCGCCAACACCCATTTTCGCGCCAAAGAATACCAAAAGGCTCTGGATATCTACTCGGACATAATCAACCAATACAGCAAGCGCGTCATGATTGAAACGATACGCGTCTCGAGATGCAATCGCGCCGCTTGTTACCTCCACCTCGGTGAAGACAATTTTTTCATCCGATAGTGCTGTAGGCACGCGCATAGCAACTCATGGTTCGATAGGAGAGTATCAGCGTTGCATCGACGAGTGCCATATAGTTATGTTCTACGTCGGGTCCCCCGCACTCGTCGAAAAGGCGGAATACCGACTCGCAAAGGCGACGCAAGCACTGGACGACATCGACGCCGAGAAACGCGCAGTTGATCCCACATATCCTGGCCGACCGAAATACAACGTCTTCGTCTGTTGTTCTACCAGCCCTTCCACAAGGTTCTCATAAACCTTTTCAGGACCGCATCAGGGACCAGCTGGACGAAGCGAGTGCTAGTAGTGCCAAGTTCCAAGACACGAGCGTGGAAGAGCATCGGCCGCTTGGATACGTCGTGCGGATGAAAAGCCACGACCCGGAATATATCTACATGCGGGACGTGGTCCCCACGAGTCTGATTTCGGAGCACATGCATCGCGACACGGCTGCGTACGAAACCAGACGGGACGCGTTCGTCCGGAAGATCGTCATGGACCACGAACCCGAGCTCATGCAGAAACACCCGTGGAAGTGTTCTAGTTGCGGAAAGTCGGCCACGACTTGGGTCCACTCTCCCGTGTCGGATATCGCGTCCTTTTATCCCGTCATCAAGGACTACGCTCGGCCAATTTGCGAGAAGGGTGGGAAATGCGAACAAGCTACTCGGGCGGCGATGGAGAAGGTGGAAAGAGATGACCTGGAGATTGCGAGCGAGGAGGGAGTTCGAATTAAGATGTGAGCTTTTGACCATGATAACTTCTTGGCTTCTTGCTTCAGCCCTTGTATCCTGTATCAAACAAATCCATGGACAGTAATAGTTAACGTTAGACAAGTCATTGGTATTGTACTCTTTTTGTTTCGGTTCTGGCGAAAATGGACCTGAAATATGTCAAAAAAGATGGTCTTATTATTATCCCGTGAACATGCGCTACCGGTGTTCTGTAATTTCATACAAGACGAATCAGGAAACTCTCCGGTCTCATGTACTACTCCTCCTCACACTCTTTTCCTTTTCCCCCTCCTGCCCTGCTAATCCCACATCGCGCCCTTAGGAGCAAGCTGGGATAACCTGCTTGTGACTCGGTTTCAGCGCCAGCTTCACCTCCGCGGCCCGACGCCTTGTCAGTCCCGCGATCGTATGTCCGCCCCCTTTGTTCCACTTCGGCAGCTCTTCCTTAATGACGGTGTTGGAGCTCTGTCCCTCGTTGAGACGCTTGATGAGGGTCGAGCTGGCCACCGCGCCGCACCCTTCGTTGAAGGCCCAGCTGACGAGCGCGCCGTACTGGTTTTCATTCAACTTAACCCGCTTGGCGGTTTTAAGGGTGATGCAGTCTTGGGCTGTCTAGATAATGCATATGGTTAGTTCAAGTTGGGTGTGATGGGTGTGAAAATGACGGGAGGGGGGAGTTGAGAAATCCACCTTTAGATCACTACGCAGGAGAGCCTCGGCGTTGGCGTGGCTCAGGGGGAAGCGGTAGTGGACATCGGTACAATGGGCCTTGTGGCAGAGGTGGCCGTAGCCGACGGTAGGGTGCCCAGTAGCATCAATATCTGGTGGTAGGTGATTGGTTAGCACAAGCAACGACTGACCAGATACCTAGGTGGCAATGATGAGGGAGCCTTACAAGGACTGGCGCGAAACCCTTCGAAGGTCTTGATGAGATCGAGGGCTGCCTGGTTGATGGCGGGACCCGTGCAAGCGGAGACAAGGCCCAAGAAGACGAGGGCTAGAGCCAGGGCGAGGGTGTTCTTGGTGAAGCGCTGCATGTTGATGGAACGCTGTTTGTTGGGTGATTATGGAGCTTTCAAGTTACAGGACGTGAGTGTCGTTGGATACTAGACAACGCTCAGGTTGAACCAGCTTTTATAGTTTTTTCGAGAGTCCCGATTGCTGCAAGCTCATGGTTGTTGCGGACAGACTGGCAGCGGAGATCTCACGGTTCCAATCGGACACGCGGATAGGTGCGCAGATACACACAAATACGTCGAATATTACTTCACAGTTAGCTAATATGTCCCTTTCTTTCTTTGTAGTTAATTAGCTATTCTTTCGGTTATATTGTATGTTTACTTTCCTTCTAGTTATATTGTGCACAGTCTAAAATATAGTTCATACTTAAGTCGTCTCCCTCAGACTTCGTATGATAGGGTTCTTCAGAATTAAGATTTTGAGTCCAACTTCTGCCTCAACTCTTGCCTCAACTTAACCTCAACTTAAGGGAAGTTGAGGCACAAGTCACTACATTTTGATGGCCCCTCGGCCAACCTGTGCGATGTCGGCTGAGGCTGGCCGAGGTTGGCCGAGGGGCCTCGACCGAGTTGGCCGATGTGATGTCGGAGATCGGCCAACTCGGTCGAGGCCCCTCGGCCAACCTCGGCCAACCTCAGCCGACATCGCACAGGTTGGCCGAGGGGCCATCAAAATGTAGTGAGTTGGGACCTTGTTCATGAGACACCTGAACGGCTGTTTTCTGCGAAGTTGAGGTCAAGTTGGTGTTTCACAATTTGATACAGCCCAAGAACCGAAATAGCCAAAGTCGAGCAGTGAGTTGGGGATCAAGTTGGGGCACAAGTTGGATGTCAAGTTGACGATCAATTTGACATCCAACTCCGATTCTGTGTCCCAACTTGTGCTCCGACTTCCTGAGAGTTGGAGCTCGAGTTGGGGGATGATTTGAGGCTTGGATTTTTAATTCTGAAACACGTGTGCACCCTAATGAGTATAATACCACAGTATTCCATATCGAGGCAAGCTGTCGGATAGAGATCAGGGTCGGCGAGGCACCTGATTAATACATGAGGTAGGCATCCAGTGCTTAATACAACAAGTATTCGAGGCATTTGCAACTACTGGGTAGGGCTGCAAGCCGTGGCCTTTGTCGACAGGTCAATGGACGGAAACGGGCGGAGTTTTCGACGGGACGGGTACGAACGGGTTGGCCCGTTGAACGGGTGCCTGTGCCCTTCCGTTAGGGCTCGAACAGATTCCGTTTAGCTTGACCGAGGACACAATCGGTAAACGGTTAGCAAACAACTTGAAGCGTTTCAAATGGTTTTGAACAGCTGAAACCTTACCGCAGTTGATAAATTATATCTGGGGCCTTCAATAGGATGTAGATCGAGTGCAACGGATGTCTTCACCAAATTAATGAAGGCGTGAACTGTGTTGAGGGTCAAGTCGAGGTTGTAACAAATCCAACGCTGGCGCTTGGCGGGTTTCCAAATTTGGAATGATCCCCGGGATTGATGGCGGGGAGCGCGCCTTTGCCGGCCACCTCTTCGGTAGGGAAACAGAGCTCCCATGCACGTCAGATGTACTATATCGAAGTATGGAAGGGTTCCGCAATTTCTGAATGACACGCTTGTATTCAATTCTGATTTTTTATTTTGGCTGCCAAAATAGGGAGGTTGTGCAAAAGCCACGGGGATTCCCGAGTTCACCTAGGAAGGGTCGAGCTTTCAATGAACCTGCTGAGCGGAGGAGAGTATTTTAGACTTATGGGATGATTGTCCGATTCGTCATTCAATTTGTAGGTGCTGAAGAATCAGTGCGAAAACTCAAGTGTAAATGATTGTATTCCCCGGATCTGATTCGATAGCCGCATACACTGTGAAAGGTGCTTACTTGCAATAGGTCGGGCCTTGGTATCAAAGATGCGGCACGCGCTGTGAAACAATACTCGTCCCATAGGCGTATTCCGACCACGGCAATCTCTGAAGCAGTCAATATTGGTCGGGGAACGTCGAAATAACGCGTCGTACGCGCTAAAACGGAGCCTCACGTGACCATCGGTCATTTTTTTCGAGTTGGAAAAACATTTTTTGCTCTGATGGCTTAGTGGTTTATAAGTTCAACAATAGTACCTAAACTACATCTGATTCTGAGTTTCTGGCCTCTGACTCTATCTCTGTCGAACGCTGAATCACTTTCGAGTTTTGATCCCTGACACACCAAATCGGGTAGTCGAGAAGTGATGAATGGCACTGTAGACAGAATATGAGTCATTTCTAGTGGGTTTATGAGTTGAAAATATTGAAGTCCTCCCTGCGGCTTCGTGCAATGCCCAAAAGCCACATGCGGCTTGTGCGGCTTTTGTACAACCTCCCTAATACCGTTTGAAAAGGTTTGCGAACGATTTGTCAACCGTTTCCGTTCGATTCTCAAAAGTCTAAACGGAAACTAAACGGTTGGAGCCCTACCCGCGTCCATTACGCTCTGGCTTACAAATGGTTTTCACAATAAATCTAGGTGTATCTTGACTGAACTCCAATTGCGATGATTTGTCACCTTATAAAGCAAAGACATCCATGAAATTATAATTGGTCCTCCAAATCAACTTTGACTTCCCTATTTTGCCAGTGCACCCGGTTCAATTTTCATCATAAAAACTTCCCGCTACATTGAAAACTACGAAGAATACCTGCCGTTCACTCTAGAAGACTCGAAGGCTCAACCTTATGTAACGCGCGGACTACCACCGCACCGGCTAATTCTCGGACCATCGCATGACTTGCACTGCGGGCCGGTTATCCGCAAGCATACTTTACTTGTGATTAGCTCGAATTTGTCCTTTCGTCCCAACAGTCTTGTAGATGTCCGAATTCGACCCCATCCTCCTCACTCTTCCTTCTCTTACGCCGTCGTTGGCTCTCGAGGTACGTCGCTCCCTTCCCTGGTTGAAGCCCCTAACGAGGACCACTAGATTCTGCCCAGTGGGCTCACTCTGCACCGTCTTTTTGTCCAGGCAGACGGCCGTGTAAGTTGGGATCGCATGCACCTCCCGGGTTGCGTCTTAACTGACCTCTTCCTCTTCGATGGATATCTTCCATAGACTCACGATATAGTGATCGGACCCGAATCACCTCAGGACCATACGCTTCAGCGATACATCAACACCGTCGTGGGGAGATATTCGAATCGGTTGCCTGTCGGGACGCACAAGGTCGAGAGGAATGGAATCTCCAGCGAAGTAACGGCGATTCTCAATGGTGCGTTGCGCCGATTAAATAGTATTTCACGATGTCGGCTAACGTCGTCAAAGAGGGCGAGCGCGTATCTCTCCACGGCGGACCGACTGGATTCGACGTGCTTCCATGGAAGCTCCTTACGCCCGACGATCCACCGACCCTCTTCAGTGCGAAGGAACTAGCCCACATACCCCTCACGTCTGCGCCCTCCTCTCACGCCGTCTTCCGCCTTGTGTCTGCAGACGGCGACCAAGGTTTCCCCGGGAAACTTGTAACTGAGGTCCTCGTCGCGCTCATCGAGCCTGGCGAGCAGGACCGCAAGTACCGCAAGCCCGGCGATACCGCGGAGAATGAAGAGTATGATCTCGGAAGTGTAGTTTTCGTCTACCGCGCGAAACTGGACGAGGGAAACAAGAAGATCGTTACGCCCGTGAACCTTACTCAGGTGAGTCGTTCGTGCTTAGTATGACGGGAGCCTTCTCACCGTCTCTAAATCAGCATTGGGGATTCAATTTAGAGGGATCGCAGCGCGAGCACCAGGGCGGCGCAGAGCCCCTTTCCGTGAAGGAACACAAGCTAACTATCAAGGTGAGACGACCTGCCGTGACAGATTTATATGTTGATCCAATAAACTTGCGAAGTCCGATCGAATCGTCAAACGAGACGCGGACAGTCTCCCAACCGGATTTACTCCGAGCGCCGGAACACCCCATGCGCACGACGCCAAGCTCATCGGAGACCAATACCCCGAAAAGGGCTATGGTTAGTTTTCACCTCTGCGAACCAACTATTTTATTTTATCTGAGCTCTACACAACGCAACGCAGATGATTACTACGTCTTCACTCCGTTCGAGAAAGTCCCGACGCGCATCCCGCTTGCTTCCTTCAACGAAATCGACTTCGTCCGAGACGTCCTTCGCCCCTCGAACGGCCCCAACGCCACGCGAGGCAACCGCTCCGCGCCTGTCGTCGAGCTGGAGTCTGGAAAGTCCGGACTGAAGCTCGTGTTCGACACGAACCGTGCGTTGTCCCTCATTTATTCCTCCTTTGCTGATTGACGGGCAACTGTTAATGCAGAGGGCGGCGTGATGTTCTACTCCTTCGCGTGGACCGACCCGCAGAAAGGCGCCCGGAAGAAAATCCACGGCGGTTCCGGGCTGCAGAACAACGGAGATTCGTATGGGCCTGGGAGTGCGTGTTCGCTTCCGTGTTGTGTGCTGTTTAATTTACGGTCCCATTATAGCTGCCGCTTTCTTGGAATTCCATGATGTATGTGTCTCGTCGCTGCCAGGGTATATCATGTTGACCGTCATTTTAACAGCCGCTGGCCGCGTTCTTGGATTCTGCAAACAAAGACAAGGAGGACACGCTGCTTACCTCCGACGAGGTCTACCACAACTATGTGCGGCTGGATGTGAAATTCAAGGAGCCGGCCAAGAAAGAGTGAAGGGAGGAAGGAAGTTATTTACCACCGCGTCTGTACATGTATCCTCAAGAACAGTGATAAGAACAGTTTGAGTGCTGATTGTCTGCATCTATTGAAATCTGCACGGGTAGTTGGAAACGGTGTCCTTCCTTTGGAGAAAGGACAAAGAGATCGAGATGCTACTAGGTGTTGGATTCCCGTTGAATTCACCATGCATTCAAGCTCTCCACTGAGAAGGGGTTTGTTACATCTAAAACACTGACCATGTATATTGCACATCGATATCTAGGCTTCTATTTAATCGAATACATCCTGGGTGTTGAATCTGGTATTACAGATTTAGTCGTGACCGTTCAGCCGTGTCTACAACTGCTTCCAGAAAAACGTTCCAGCTATTAGGCTACCATCCACAGGGCTCACACCATACTTTGGGATCACACCAAGCTGGAGTATGCACAGTCGTAAGAAAAAATACTACCTCAAAGCTGCCTGATAGGAGGATCGCACCTTGGTGTAACCAAGCTTCGGATACACTATTTCAGCGGGGCTTCCGGTTTCGGTGTCCAGCGTCTGGCACATGGTTCGAGGTAAGCATGCATAATCTCAACGATGATTAAATATGGCGGAGGCTCACGAGAAGCGTCTGCCCGTGGATCTTGGCCTGCTCTTCGAGCGTCGCCATTAGCGTTTTTGCGAGCCCTCTGAAACATGCAATCAACATGAGCTGCAGTTCGGAACTTCAACATTGGTGGGACTCACCGCCGCCGGAAATTCGGCGAAACCAGAAGCTTTTCGACCGACCCGCGGAACGGCCCCGTCTCTGTCAGCGGTCGATACAGCATCACATACCCCGCCAACTGCTGTTGGCCGCCGGCGCCATCATCTGCGAGCGTCATAATAATGACGCGTGTCCCGCGTGCAGAATCGGCTGCGCGCTCTTTCCACCACTCGAGGATGACGTCGCGCTTCAGGGGGGGCGTGAAGGTGGCGATGGTGTGGTCCGTTTCGATGCAGGCGATGTGGATGTCCGCGAATGAAGGGAGGAGGGCGACGTGTGCCGCGTTTGTGTGGTCGAAGAGAATGGGAGTCATGCTGGTAACTGGGATGTGGAGGGCCGTCGCGGGAGCGAGATTTATATGTTTTTCTAGGAAATCGGGGCCGAACGTGTAGGATGGATCTGGGTACCCTCACAGATCCACATGCGGGTGATCGCACTGCCGGTGATTTGGGGTACCTCCACAGTGGTCGACTAAGTATTTCCACCACGCGATCCGAGAGATCGCGACACGCTTTAAATTCGCTCTTGCTCTTGCGAATACTAGTACTGTATCGATTGCGCCCGAGTCGAGAGAGGGCTTTACCGCAGTTCCCCTGAAGGCGCAGCGACCGCAGTCTGGCCAGTTGAAACTGCTGCGATCTGAGAACTCCGTACATAGCCGTACATATGACGCCGGGCGTTACGGCTTGTTGGAGTCATTACGGTCGTTCACTGACTGCCGATAATGATAGAACCGAACAGCATGAACACAACGAATCAGAGATCATTATTAGAGACGTAGCGAAAGTTCGGGAGGGCCTGAAGCAGGCGACCCTCAAGTGAGATCGATAACTTCACTGGGTGCAAAGATCAGCTCCTCCGTCTTGACCTCCGTCTTCAGCTTCATCTTCATCTTCACATCGGAATGCTCTCTCTTGACCGCCTGTTTCCCCTTCTTCTTCAAAGCGTCGAGTTGCAGCTGCGTCACGGTCAGAGGTGAGCGCCGGTGGGCAAGTAAGTCTGAGACGCGGAGTTACCTGGAGTTTCCTGATTTGAGCCTTGTCGGGATCCTCTGAGTCGATGTCCATAGTCAGATCCAGGACGTCGGTTGGTGTCGCGGCGCGTTCCTCGGGTGGAACAATACCCTCGGCTCGAAGGAGTTCTCCAGCAGATATCCAGTAAATGTGGGTGAATATGAAAAACCGGGCATACCCAAAAGTCGATATCTGAAAGTCAAAGTAGCAAGCATCTTGATCGCCGTATTTTTGGCTGTGTAGGACAATTGTGCCTTTGGGTTTCAGGTCCGAACCTGTCAGCATAAAATAAAATAAGACTTGTGGCGAGGAAAATTCAGCCAAGAAAAATGTACTGCACCGAGTGACCGATGGCTTTCTTTGACCTCTCATGCAATATTTTCGGCTCGTACTTCCTTCCTTGGTCTTTCATAAGCCAGAAAATCACCTTGATAGTGCCTAACTCGGGAGATATGGCAGTATCCAGGTGTTCATCGTCATCTAGACCAAGTCAAAAAGGTATTTTGCAGAAACGGAGCATTAGCGAACCCGTAAAGATCTGCTTGCCAAACATCAGCGGTCGCCGCGTATTGGAAGATGTCGCAACACTATCACGCCTGGCGGTACTGATTTTGCCGTATTTTGTGGAACTACCGAATAGCAGTTAATGCCGTCCACCTTGATACGTCCTGAAAGCGGGCGGCTCGGCGATGCATCCGTATTCTTCATGTTGATACAAAAATTCTGCATGGAAGAAGGGAGAGATTGTGAGCTGGAGGTTTAAGGTAGGCAGCTCGGCAAGCAGAAAGAAGTCGAAAGAGAGGCAATCCAGGAAGTAGCTTCCAATCCATACACCGAGTATTCTACTGCATATTCAGAAACGGGGACTTGACGGGGACGCCCTCGACAGTGATCACAGCAGACAGTTTTCCGAGTTAAGGTAAAAGGAGAAGACAATCGGCCAACATTCGGCATGCGCGTGATGTCACCTCCCCCCGTGCATGTGACCGTCACGTTTCCTCTTTGTCTCCTCCCCTTATCTTGGTCCTCACGACTCCGATCTACAAGGCAGGCTTTCATATTTTTAATGCGTCTCGGCGAGCTCCATACTTGGATATCTGTGGATGGCGTTGAGCTGTCAGAGTTTGCGGTAGAATACTTACTCCCCTGATGGGAAAGAGGTGTCTTGCTGGATCCCTTCCGAATGCGACAAAGCGAAACTACCTTTCCACTTCCAATTTCCTACCCTTATAATCTCCAGCAATTCTCAGTCGAGTGGAAAAATACCCGCTCGTCTCCGGGGCGGTTGGTCAATGCTGAAGTAACCGTAGACGGCATTCGTTGTGGAAGCAATGGCATGCGCTGCCGCGACCGTACGCGTCCTCACATTACCTCTGGAAGCCGCAATAGTGTTGCGGTATCCGCCTATAGCCGGCGGGCCACTCCTATTTGCCCACCAAACGTTAACAGGTTCAGTAGACATTGCAGTCCACAACTCCTTCTCATCTCCGGTTTAAATTTTCAGGTGACGATGATCTGCTGAATGCTGCAATCTCGCCTGAACTGGGCTCGGTCAAAGTGAAAATCCGACACGTGAGATCGGTACCTTCTCGGAGTACACTACAGTCGGTTTGGAGCGGTCATTCTTTCGAGTCAAAAGTGATGCACGAGCGCTCCAAGAAGGCCCTAGGTCACTCGATCCAGTTCGTTCCCCGCGTTCCCTGCTCCCACATCAGCCACCTTTTCTGACACTTCAAGGGTTCGGTGCCCCATATCCCGCAAGAAATTCACAAGCGGACCCCATCCAAGTCATCGCGGATCTCGCTACCTTCGTTTTCAAGTACCGACCCATAGGTACATTATCGTTCCTTTCCCAAAGCGGATGCTTACCTAGATACAGAACTCCTGCGGGCTCAGGGTATCGTGCCTCCGGAAGTCAGGCCACAACCCGCTGCAGTCCCCACCGAGGTGGTGGATTTGACCGTGGATGACGACGACGCGGCTGAGATCAGGCAACTTGAGGAAAGTCGTCGTGTATTGCGCTGTTGCTCGGTACTAACATACTGTATCAACAGGCGCGCCTCCGAGTGCTCAAGAAAAAAGGTGCCGTCAAAGTCAAATCCGAATCGTCTGGCGTAAAGCAGGAGGGTAGCTCTGTGTTCGCCCCCGGTGAAGTTATCGACTTGACTTGACCCGTCCTGATGTTTGGTTGGTGTTTTGGATGTGGTTGAGTTGGATTTGAGCACTACCATTTATTTTATTGTTTTTATAACTAGGCAGCCGGATTATCAATAATATATACCCTTTCTAGTCCCGTTGAAGCTCTGTTCTTGAAGATACAGATCGACTTTCAACTTCTCAACTGTAGTGTCATCAGTGGAGGGTTCTGCCAAGTCAACTGGGTCTAGTTCTTGGCTTGGACTTCTTATCGTGCGTTCGTTCACACTACTTCTGGTCACCATTTACTTTTTCCTGATCTTCCTAATGAAGTAACAGAGATGCGCGGATTGATCTCGGAGCTTTCCGCTAGGCAGGTCCATACAAATATCAGATAGAGTATCAGGGCGAACAACGCAACAACTTCTGATCCATGTCTTCACTCCCCACTTTCACGTCTATCATGACCGCCGAAGAAGTTGCCACCGTTTTTGCGGACCACATTCGCGGCAAGAATGGTGAGTACTTGGCAATATTATTTTACTCTGTCCAATCCAACCGACAGTCCTGGTTACGGGCCCGACGATCAACGGACTGGGCTTCGAGACGGCGCGCGCACTTGCAGGATATGCGATTAATCTCGTGGTTTTCGCTGGATACTATCTCGAGAGGTTCATATTTTCTTGAGTACTATTGTGCGGCTTGCTGACTCTGAAGGGGGCAGGTTGAAGCTCGCTGAAGCGGCTATCACGGCAGAGATCTCGGGCGCAAATATTCGCTCCCTGGTTCTCGACCTCGCGTCGTTGGCTTCCGTCCGTGGAGCTGCCGCCCAAGTCAACGCGTACCCCGAGCCTTTGCATGTATGGCGTGCATTTTGTCTTTCTTCCAAGTTGATCTTAGCAAGTGGCTCTATTTATTCCGCAGGTTCTGATCCACAACGCCGCTGGCCCCGGCGGGGAGCTCAACTCTCCGAAGACGACCTCGAGATGCACCTGGCGGTGGAACACGTTGGCCCGTTCCTCCTCACCAAGCTCCTCGTGCCGCGCCTCTTCGCAGCGAAGACCGCGAGTTACACGCCGTGTGTGGTGTACGTCTCGAGCAGCGCGCACACGCTCGCGGGCGTCGACCTCGCCATGCTCTGCGCAAATCCCGATCCGGCGCGGTACAGCGTGTACGGTGCGTATGCGCAGACGAAGACGGCGAATGTCATCACCGCGCGCGAGCTGTCGAGGCGCGCGGGGGGGAGGATAAATGCGTAGTCTGTATCTTGGAAGTACGGTGCCCCATTGCTCACCGCATGCTCAAAACTAATCAGGTTGCTCGGTCCCAGCTATATTCACAAATGCCCAGTTGAGGGAAGGGGTCAAGGAACATATGGTGGCTCTAGGTTTGTTTTCTATTCTGTCCTGTTGGGCTATGGAAATAATATCGTGCTGGTAGGTATCCTCGGAGCTGACGGCCTTCCCAACCCAGAGAAATTCGAATGGAAGACATTGGGTGGAGGGGCAGCAACGTAAATTCAGAAGTGGGGTTTCAACATAATATCAAGTAAGCTGATATTCATTGTGTTCAGCACAGTCGCTGCGGCATTCGACACACGTCTTGACAGTACGCTGCATTTGGACCGAGTTTGGATTTGACTCAAAGTCTTGGTCCCGCAGACACACCCGGTGCTTACCTCGTTGACTGTGCCGTGGCTGACGATCAGGTTGCGCCCCACGCCACTGACTCTGTGAGTGCCTCGCCGCTTGTGGTGGAGGGTTCAAATAAATGATGTTTCTATAGGACATGGCCGGGAAGTTGTGGGCCATTACAGAGAACGTTGTCGGAGATAAATTCAGTTTCTGACGCGTATAGTGCCACTGTCAGATATGCAGTTCGGAACCAGACCTTGTTCCGCTCAATGCCCCCTCTCAACCGCCCAGACCGCTCGAAATTTCTACTCGCCGAGCCACCCACGAATCAACATCAAACAACTGCACCATGGACAACGAATTGAATTTGAACCGGAGAATATATTGTGGGGCCACCAGTGGTTATCGCGTTGTCGGGTCTGATTTTCTTTCTCTGATAAGTACTGTCTCACCGACGCCACAATTCTTGTAAAGTTAAAAGTAGAATTTGGCCATTGGAATGAGGCGCAGACCCGCTTCAACGAGATGCCGGATCTTGGATAAATAGCTCTCAATAGAGTGCAGACGTCTCGCAGGGACGCAAAATAAAGTCACAGGGGGTACAGAGACAAATAGTACAAGAACAACAGGGTATAGTAGTGGCCACGAGACGAGACGGGACGATATTGAGAAGTATATGGGATCAAGACTCATTCAAGAAAGAACGGCTTCCGATCATAAACCTAAATTTGCGAAGAGAGAGCTCGACGGGACTTGAAAAGGTATATATTCCGGCTGCCTGGTGTAAAACAATGAAAGTAAATGGTCTAGTGCTCAAATACAACTCAACCACGTCCTCGAGATATCCCAACCAAACAGCAGAACATGTCAAGTCAAGTTGATAACTTCGCCGGGCGCGAACACAGAGCTCCTCTCCTGCTTTACACCAGACGATTCGGATTTAACTTTGACACCTTTCTTCTTGAGCACTCGGAGGCACGCCCTATTGATATAGCATGTTAGTATTGAGCGGTAGCACAAGCACGACGACTTGCCTCGAGTTGCTTGATTTCAACCGCGTCGTCGTCATCCACTGTGAATTCACCACCTCGGTGAGAGCTGCGGTGGCTTCTGCTCTGACTTCCGGAGGCGCATGAGCTCTCAGCAGCTCTGCATCTGGGTAAGTAATCGCTTTGGGAAGGGAACGGTAATTTACCTATGGGCCGGTACTTGAAAACGAAAGTGGCGAGATTAGCGATGACTTCATCGTGGGTTGTTCGTGAATTCCTCGCCGGAAACGCAGCACCGAACTTTTGAAGAGTGAGATAACGCGGCCGGTGCAGGCAAATAGAAACCGACTAGACCGAGTGACCTATGGCCTTCTTTGATCGCTCGTGCAGCACTTGCGTCTCGAAAGAACGGCTCCAAACGGGCTGGTACGTACCCCGAGAAGGTACCGATCTCACGAGTCGGATGTCCACTCTAACCGAGCCAAGCTCAAGCGAGATGGCGGCATTCAGCAGATCATCGTCATCTAATTGAAACTGAAGATGAGGGGGGGTGATGGGCTGCAAGTTTGCAAGGCTGCATTGGACCTGTTAACGTTTGCCGGGAAAATAGGAGAGGCCGTCGGCTATGGAGGGATATAGCAACGCTGTTGCGGCTCCCAGAGGTAATGTGAGGACGCGTACGGTCGCGGCAAAGCATGTCATTGTTTCCGCAACGAGTGCCGTCTACTGTTACTTGAGCATTGACTGTTTGCCGCGGCGATGAATGGGTATTTTTCCATTGGACTATGAATTTCTGAAATGAAAGGCAGGGTAAGAATACGATTCAAAGGTGGCGAGTCGCATTCGGAAGGGATTCAGCAAGACGCCTCTTTCCCATCGGCCGAGTATTCGGATGGCTCGATGCCATCCACAGATATCCAAGCATGGAGGTCATTGAGACGCATGACAACCCGAAAATGCAGAGTTCTGAGTCTCGGATGACGGCAGGAAACAAAGAGGAAAGTGACTGTCACATGCACGGGAAGAGGTGACGTCACGCGCCTGCCAATTGATATCTTTTTCCCTTCTATTTCTACCTGCCTTTTTATCGTCAGGGAGCATAGCGACCCACGAAGGACGCGTTCGATGCAACTCGGACAATTCTCTGCTGTGATTACTGTCGAAGGGGTCCCCGTCCCCGAATACGCGGTCGAATACTCGGCGGATGGATTAGAGGCGACTTGTTGGATTGCCTCTGAGAATGATAAGGTCCTCTACTACTCTTTTTCGTGGGGGGGGAGGGGGAAGGATTTGGCTTATCGGCTCACACCTGGCTTGTCTTTGCAGAATTTCCGCATCAAGATGAAGAACACGGATGCCTCCCCCAAACACACAGTCTCCGGGCGAATCGCTGTCGACGGTGTTTCATGCGGAGGCCTCCATCTCGACGGCGCGACGGGAAGCAAAATCAGCACAGCCTGCCGCGATAGTGTGGCGACATCTGCCAATACGCGAAGGCCGCTGACGTTTAGCAAGCAGATCTTGACCGGTTCGCCGTCGCTCTTTCTTCTACACGAGATTTTGATTTCAGTCCGATTTAGACGATGATAAATACCTGAATACCGCAATTTCGCCAGAACTGGGGACGATCAAGGTGGTGTTCCGCCTCGTCAAACTCACAGGGAGCGTAGCCAGAAGATGGGATCGGAAATACGAGCCGACAATTCTGCATGAACGGTCCAAGAAAGCCATCGGCCACTCGGTACAGTGAGGTTTAATCTCGATTAGATCCTGGCCATGGATTCCATGGTCGGATATCGACGTTGCCCGCAGATTCTAATATTTTTTTCTGTTCCCAGGTTTGGGCCTGAATTCCAGAAGCAAAATCGCGCAAAACGAAGTTCGACGTTGATCAAGGTCCTCGGTACCTTGACTTTCAGATATCGGCCTTTGGGTACGCCACGTCCGATTTCATTTTCACAGACAGTTAATGGATGTCTACTGTAGGACTCCTTCGAGCCGAGGGTATCGTTCCCACCCGAAGAACGCGCCGCGACACCATCAGACGTCCTGGATCTGACTATGGACGTCGACGACGAGCCTGAGGATCCCGACGAGGCTCAAATAAAGAAACTCCAGGTAAGTAACTCTCAGCCTTGTTTATTACTTGCTCACCTCCGCTACCTCACATAGATGCAACTCGACGCTATGAAGAAGAAGAAGGGGAAACAGGTCAAGCGAGAGCCCTCCGACGTGAAGATGAAGGTGAAGATGAAGAAAGAGAAGATTAAGACAGAGGGGCCTATATTTACGCCCGGTGAAGTTATCGATCTGACTTGACTTGAGCGTCGTCGCCTGCTTCAGACCCGCCCGAACCTTCGTTCCGTTTCATAGACGCCTGGTTATACTAGTAATTCCGAGTCCACACGGACCTGTACTACGAATTTTATCATTCGAGCATTTGGCTACTAGAACGGGGCGCAGTTCCATTTCCTTCGTTGCTTGCGAACAACGTTTCTACTCAATCGCTTCGACGTTTCCGCTCATAAATACGCCCTTTCGAGCATAGCCGATCATACACGCGCAAGACCGTAAAATAAAATCACAGAATGTACAGATACAAAGACAAAAAAGGGTACAAAAATAACAGTGCATGAGACAAGACGGGTCGATATGACATCGGATGAAGAAAAGAAAGAAATTGGACAGATAGAGGTCGCCGAGCTCGGCGACGGGACTGGAAAGGGTGTGTACATTAATGATAATCCGCCTGCCTAGTTATAAAAACAATAAGTAAAAGTAAACGGTAGTGCTCAAATACAAGTTGGCATATACAACTCCACCATGTCCCGAGATATCCCTCTCAGCCAAAAAGCAGAACAGGTCAAGTCAAGTCAAGTCGATGATTTCACCGGGAGCGAACACAAAGCTCTTCTCCTGCTTTACGCCAGACGATTTGGATTTGACTTTGACACCTTTCTTCTTGAGCACTGGGAGGCGCGCCTGTTGATGTAGTATGTTAGTACTGAGCGGCAGCGCAAGACACGACGATTTGCCTCAAGTTGCTTGATTTCGGATGCGTCGTCGTCATCTACGGTCAAATCCACCACCTCGATGGGGGCTGCGGCGGCTTCTGGTCTGATTTCCGGAGGCGCGATACCCTGAGCTCTCAGCAGCTCTGCATATGGGTAAGCGTCTGCTTTGGGGAAGGGAACGATAATTTACCTAGGGGTCGGTACTTGAAAACGAAGGTAGCGAGTTCTGCGATGACTTCAATGGGGTCCGCTTGTGAATTTATTGCTGGATATGCAGCACCGAACCTTTGAAGCGTGAGAAAGGGTAACCGATGTAGGGGAAGAGAACGGACTGGACCGAGTGACCCATGGCTTTCTTGGATCGTTCGTGCAGCACTTTCGATTCGAAAGAATCGCCAGGCCAAACCGGCTGTCGGCGTCGAGAAGGTACCGATATCACTTTCCGCATTTGCACCTTAATCGAACCAAGCTCTGGTGATATAGCCGCATTCAACAGATTATCGTCATCTAGAAACTCAGAGTGAGAAGGAGTTGTGGATTGCAAAACCACATCAAACCTGTTAACGCTTGCTGAGCGAATAGGAGTGGCCGCCGGCTAAGGGCGGATGTTGCAACGCTGTTCCGGCTCCCAGAGGTAATCTGAGGATGCCGATGGTCTCGACAGTACATATTATTACTTTCCGCACTGGATCCCATCCACATTTATTTCAGCGTTGGTCTGCCACGACGATGAGCGGGGTATTTTTGAATTCCACTGCGAATTGCTGGAAATTATCAGGAGTACGAAGTAAAGTGGAAAGGTCGTTCCACCTTGTCGCATTCTGAAGGAATCCAGCAAGACGCCTCTTTCCCATCAGCAGAGTATTCTACCGCAAACTCCGGCAGCTCCACGCCATCCACAGATATCCAAGCATGAAGCTCGTCGAGACGCATTACAATCTGGAAGCCCGCCTTGTAGATCGAGGTCGTGGGGGTAAGATGGGGGGGGGGGGGGGGGGGGGGGGGGGGGGGAGATAAAGAGGAAATGACATGTGACCGTCAATTGTCTCCTTTCCTTTCCCGCCTAGCCTTTGCCGCAAAGGCTCAAGCGCTCAAGGCGCGAAGAGACCCACAAACAACGTGTTTCATGCGACTCGGACAATTCTCTGCTGTGATTACTGTCGAAGGAGTCCCGCCGTTCCACTCGTCGAAGTTTTCCCCGGTGCATCGCCCACACTTGATCGTCGCCCAACGACCGCCCCACTCCGCATCCAGCTCAACTGCACGCACCGGCGGCGCACACTTTCGCATCGGTGCAATTGCCGTCTACCACGCACATTGTCGCGTACTACGAGTATTGTCCCCGTAAGTACCTCTCCCGCGTCCCTTCCAATGCGATGCCCGCTGGATCTGCGCGATCACAGTGTCGACGCCCCCCGCATCTCCGCCGGTCTCTACCGCCGCCTCACCGCCGCTCTGACGCTGCTCTGCAGCAACCTCATCCCGCCCCACGCCCCTCGTCTCCATCCCCTCCAGTCTCCACGCCTGCCTCACTCGCGACAGCGCCGCTCTGGAGCACACTGTAGCGATTACCGCCTGTGTGCAGCCGCTTCGACGCGAATAACCTAAGACGCGACGAACGCAAATCTTTTCACACCCTCGACACCCTTGTGCCCAACGTCCACATTCCCCCGCAGCCGACTCCACTGAACGCGCGCGCCGGGAAATCCCCTCCCTATCGCCCTTTCCCGCAGCTCTCCACGCTCGTCCACCAACTCCACCATTTTCACTTGGTGCAACCTCTGCCGTGCAGTGCGGTGCCCCGCGCATCCCCAACACCTCCCTCTCTCCCCGTCGTCCAAGCCCTCTGTGTATACCGTCGTCAATGCCCTAGTCGACCCTTCCATGCACCCCTTTGGACGATTTTCTCATAGTTTATTCATACTTTACTAATACCCGTGTCCTCCTGAGCCATCTCGATCTTTCATGATTCCTACCTCTTCCGAGTTGTATATCATCTTCAATGAATAAAATCCCATCTTTTTTGGCGTTCTCTTGCTCATGAAAGCTTTCAAAGAATTCAAGATGGTAGGGCGGAAAATTACCAAAAAAGGCTAAGGACCGGTTCGACCGATGGTCGGCTTGGTCGGCCGACCCACCATCTTGTCTCGAGCACCCATGGTACCTCAACGCCGCAGTCGCTTTCTGCCTTTCCCACCTCACACATGACTATCATTCAGCTCACACTCGAACTTCGAGCTTCACTGGCTGTGAGTCTCAAGGTTTCATGACTTTTGGCAGTCGTACACCAAATAAATACACTAGTTGCGTTCGATTATAGATGACTTGATGGTGCGTGCTTGACCCCCCTTTGTTTCACAACAGAACGTCCTTGCCACTATTCTGCCCACAGAACCTCACGGACTGTACACGGGCGTTAGCATTGTACCCCTCGTTTCTATCCGCCGTAATTATCGTTAAAGTTGTCCGAGGTACGTATTGTTGAACCTCTTGTGCATCTTGTTGACTTCATCCGACTCGGAACCTGGTTCAATCTCGCTTGATCCCTTATTCACTGAGGTTTGTTCTCCGTTGTCCTATTCCCATCTACAGCCAGGTTAGGTGCGCCCGTCTCAAATTTTCACTGATTTTGTTCTTCTTCTTCTTCTTTTTTTTTTTTTTTCCGAAGCTGATGTGCGTCCCCAGCTTTTGCTTTTGCTTGAGCTCGAATGCATAGGCAGTGTTCATAATGTTCTTGCAGCATGTTTACCTTCACGTCTTTAAGTGACACTGAGAGCTGATTTCATAACTATAACCCGAATCCTGAAGGCCGAAACACTCCGTGTGGGAGCTCGTACTATCCACGTTCATTCCAATGTCTTGTCAAATCCTTGGTCGATTCGCTCCAGTTCAAGTACTCATGGTCAGTATAATACACCTCCTCCTCCTCCTCATGGTCCGCTATGCGGGGCTGAACACGATCACGTGAGCTAGCGAGTGCGCCGGAGTTTTCGTGACATCAGAACGCGCCGGTTGACACATGGCGCGCAACCGAGAGTGCGCGGAGGCTGTACCGCGAGAAAGGCCGAAAAAAATGCGAATATCCATCACATCAGCTCATTTAGCAAGTTTTTCAGGAACTACTGCGGAAAAAGCAACAAATCTCTCCCCTTCATGGCTCAAGCTCGAGTCAAACGGGTCACTCAACACTGCACATTAGATTGAGATCGGCGTAAGTAGCTGTTGAATCCTTTCTTTTTACAACGGCGGCTGGTTGTCCAACTATATCATAGGGCTAAATCATCGTATGGAGAAAAAAAGACTATGATTATCCGAAGCCAGTAATGACTACCCCCCCACGCCGATAGTCTGCGACGTGATATCCGGGTATTGGGTCCTCCACCGGATCCAACGTGTCGAGCTCCGACGTCAAAATCTTCCTCAAGGCCTCCCAGTCATTATATGGCTTTGTCGAGCCTCGGAGGGTAATTTCCCCGCCATTTGACTCCAGCTGACTCCCAATTGTGTGGCTCAATACTTCAAGCAGCTCAACAAGGACTGTGAGCCTTCCGCTCTCGTTAGATTCAACGAGATCGGGGTCCACAATTGCATCCCGAGCTCGATTTGCTGTGTCACCAAGCGATTTCGCAAGGCGGGGAGCGATAGTTCGTCTACCTGGAGTCATCGGCGTCTGTTTGAAGTCATATGATCTGTGTCTAGCAGAGTTGAAATAGTCGACATGGAGCGCTGCAGATACAGTGCATCGCGCCAATCGTACAGCTTCATGAATTTGGGATGCAGAGGACCAGCTGAAGATATCCCAGGCATTTGCCAGGGCTGTGATTGCCATTACCGAACACTTTTCGGTGTCATCGGTGAACACAACCCTGTCATCGAAATCCTGAAGCCAAATATTCCGAATGACAAAGAGGAAATTCTCTCTTGAGCTTTCGAACATTTCAATGCCCCACATATTCTGTCCGTGCCAATCTGTGCTGCCAAATACGGTGATCCACGTAACAAGATCTGTAAAGCACGATTTCCATTCGGGTGATTTTGAAATGCTCGCTGCCAGTGCGATATAGTTCTGGGCATATGGTGGGCATGTGATGGCAATCCGTCCTAGGCACCGCAACACGGGGTATGCGTGCAGGATTGGTTGCAAGGTGGGCTCCAGGAACCAACTGGGTTTGGCGTAAAGAACGAGGAAGGCTGCGGCCGAGATGGGCCCCGGAGCGGATAGTGCTGTCAGGATAATGTGCAGGGACTGTGATGTTGGGATGTCCGTCACATCACTACAGGCAAGTGCTTGCAGAAGGCTCTGCACAGTCACAGTGATTTGAGGATCCCATGCACGATCACGGTATAGTGAGCTGCTGAGGTGTTCAAGCGCGATGTAGATCCAATCAGTGGTATAACTTTCCGTTTGTTTGTGTTGGAAATGTGGCCCTTGAACAGCTCGGAAAGTAATGGGGCTCTTCACTCTCACCAGGGTAATTGCCGACAGAGATATGTCAAGCCATCCGGGTATCCTAGACAGAGTGCTACAGAGGTGCGATGCTTCCACCACGGCGCTGCGGAGATGAGTAGGATGTCCAGGATTCCCTAGATCTTTTCCCAAGCGGAAAGTTGTGCTGACTATTCTTTCGACCAGAGTGAATGGTAAATCCTGCGTTCGAAGTGTGTTGAAAAGCTGGGTTATCAACACCACCCGACAGTCACTGCAAATAGAACACAAAATGAGTGAGTTTAGATTTTCAAGCACAGTCAACATACCCCCGATCCCGCTTCCTCAAGATTCGAGGGCTCATCGGCGTAAACAAGCCATTCAACCCGCACAGATAGTCGGAAAACCCGTCTGAGCTCAGTTTCAATGTTTTCTCTGCCGAAAACTGATCCAATAAATATTCCACTGTGGCTGGGAGTGAATCGAAGTGGTCCCGTGGGTGGAGCGAAGGAATTATGTGCGATCCCCACTCGTGAATTGCTGACATTTTTGAGCCATGAGGGAGGACGGGCCACTCTTGGAGAATATGGAATATGTGGACAAGTTGTAGAAATTCTGCTGAATCTTCATGAATCTCCGTTTGATGAAGCACTCCGCTTCCCATGAGAGAGAAGCTGCTGCTTGGTTCGACATTTTCCGCCCGAATAACCAGCCGTAACGAACAATAAGCCATTCCACAGTTGATGGCAATGCGTGCCATACCCTCCCGTATTGTCCACACATAGTCCGAGGAATATTCGAAACAAGAGATGAAGGTTTGGCCCAGCGTGGTGAGGATAGAATCGAGATCTGTGGAATCCGGCCAGTCAACGCCACGAGCCATGGATGCCGCAACGCTGATTATTTCAGGATCCGTGGAAGTCTCCAGAATCCACATAATAGCGGGTACCTCGCGTGATGTCCCCCAGAAATAGCTAAAATAATGGTCCGGCAACTCATCCCAGTCAGCTTTCAGCTCAGCCGCTCGAGGCGCTGGTGCCCGAAGCTTGAAGCAGGGAAAGATATGTGTGGTGAATTTGGCAAAGAGAGACCAAACACGGCCTGGATAATTCCGCAGTCTGGTGATGTGGGGTGAGTACCACCCCATGCGCCACAGGGAGTTTCCGAGCCTGCGGCTGAGTGATTCTCTGGTGGCTTTGGTTGGAATCAACTGAGCGAGAGAGGCAGAAAGTGGTGTTTGGAATGGGCAGTCGGTGGATGCAATGGCACACCCGAGGACTGATATGTATACCAGAAATCCAGCAGATGTCAAGGCTATAACGAGACCGGAAATCGGGACACTGACGGTCCACAAGTACGTGGGCAAGGCAGCCGAAAACAGGAACAGGGCAAGTTGGAGAAGCAGCGGAAATGTCTGTAGGACGGTGTCGAATTTCCACTTTTGAAGACCATCGAGTTTGCGTTGGCGTTGAAGCCCACGTTCCTTGATGGTCCCACTGCTCCCTGCTGCCTCGTAGAACCGGATCCACTGCTTCCCGAGAACCGCTAGCAGGGCGGCCACCAGAGCGGTGAACAAGCTGGTATACAGAAGCCCTTGAGCTACGATAATTGTCCTATTGGAGGTCGGGAATTGGGACTGTATTTGGATGATGAACGCCGAACTAGTGGCTGAGAATAGACCAGCCTGCGGTGCGTCAGAAATCAGATACTGCTCCTGAGAGTGATCGAGGGATGACGAACAAATATGAGAGATATATCAAGGTCCGTGCTGTATTTCGCGTGAAGCTGTTCGTCATGCGCATCTGCGACTTTCATGTACGCGTCCCAAAACGCCGCATTGGTGTCCGCGACAGGGGGTTCTACCTTGAGCGCCTCCACCGCTTTTTGAAGCCTGAAGAGATTTTATTTCAATTCCAACAATATGTGGAATGTATTCACCTGCTCGTTTGCTCCTCCTGTTTCTGAATCAAATCCGAGAAGCAGGATTTCAAGGCGTCGATAAACCTGGTGATATGTTACGACGCGTGCCCCAACTCCAGAGTAGTACTAGGTGACCGTACGCGTCATTTTCAAGACCTTCTTGTTTGCCAGGGGGTTCGAGGGAGCACCTTTCCATATTTGCCTTGGGGATCAAAGAAAGTTGACAGTAGGACGAGACAGATGCTGATAGTAGCCGCTTAAGTACTCCACCGGCACGGCGCCAGCCAGCTATCCCCGGAGACGCCAGATCTGTACGCTTTGACTGAATGGAGACTATGGTTCTCACGCATCTGAGCTAAGTTGCCCATGTCAACTAGAGTGCGAGGCATTCTACTGTGGATTCAGATCGGGTGGGCTACCTGCTTGGTGTACGTGCCAAGCTCCAGTCCTGCGAGGACCCAGGAAACAACGAACCAAAAGTACGCCGTTGTGGAGTCTTAGGCGTTCTTCCATCGTTAGAAACACCAAGTTGTACATTTCACCATTCATCAATAATGCTTGTTGTCCAAATCATGTGAGTCGACGCTCGTCCGGCGCCTAACCGGGGCCCGTGTGGGAGCTCGTACTATCCACGTGCACTTCAATGTCTTGTCAAATCCTTGGTCGATTCACTCCAGTTTACTCATGGTCCGATACATAGTCTGCTCTTTGTAACCCGCAAGACGCCGGGCCTATAGCAACCCTATAGCTGCTAGCTAGCGGGCAGCCTCCTTCATTTTTATCACACTAGCCAAAAAAAATCACACCTTGACCCGATTGCGTATGTATGAGGACATATCAAGGACCCCACACCCAAAATCTCAGGTGATATCGAGCAATACCGGGCCAGTAAATAGTAATTCAAGACCCCCCCCCCCCCCCCCCAATTTTTTCTACGATGCCTGATAGGATATCGGTGCTCGCATTTACGGCGAAGCCGTCTCGAATGTTCTCAAAGATCAACCAGCGTGATTCCGACTCCTGAGTCCCACGGTTCGTACTCACCAATCAATTATTCCCTAATCCGTTACATCGTATGAAGTGCCTCGGGCGTGGAGAATTTCCGAACAGTGCGTGGAAAAATGGCGACTTCCTAAATGTACTGTACTATTTCGACCAAGTGTTCAGTGATGCGTGATACCCAATATTTTTGACGTGTGCAAAAATCGCCTTAATTCAAAAGAAATTTTTTCGGCCTTCTCGGATGAGAAATTACATAATTTTGATGAACACTTAGTCGAAGTAGTACAGTAGTTGAAACCAATTTCCTGACAAACAGCCTGGATGAACGAGATAAATACGCATCCCAAGAGTTTCATAGGTGTTGACGAGACCCCGTGATTTGTAGCGCTTCAAGTGCTCGACATTAAATATGGTTCAAATCAGATTGATTTCAGTCAACGTGGGAAAGGCATGAATTGAGTGGTAAATGTCCACCTAATACTTGTGCTCCTACACCCCGGTCTGACCCCTGAATCCACAATTATTCTCCACACCACCAATAAGAAGTTCCTCCGTTCTGAATGCTACCTGCCCCACACAGTCGCCGTATTCGTACGCCAAGCTCTGGGTACCGACCGATCCCAGGTGAGTGGTGTATGGGTGTCCGAATACGGTCTCCTGGTAGGGAAGTTTTGCGCAGTGGTTCGCCGGCTCACCGCCGTTCTAAGGGTACCATTCGACGAATCCCAATTGACTGTTTTGGATCCCCCCTGCTCCCGCGGGCAACGTGTAACTCCCAATGTGAATCCGCGCGCCGGTGACAGTGTCGATGGCGGTGCCGACCCACAGCGAGGACCCGTTGTTCTTGACCTCGAGGTCGTACGTGCGGCCGTATACCCCGTTCCACTCAAAACTGCACGACACGCCTGGACCGCCGTCCGCCCCAGCGGCGCAATTGCTGTCCGTCGTGGTGCTCCCAGCGACGAAGCTCGAGAACACGCCGTGGAGGACCGGTTTTCCGTTCTGGTCTGGGCGTGGCTGCAGACCCGTGTACCCGACGTCCGCCAAATTAACAAAGCCGAATTGCTGGGCAAAGTAGTAGCCCGAGATGTGATCCGCCTCCACGATGGTCAGAGGGAACGTGATGTCTGTGAGCCCGGTGGAGGGCACGTTGGTCACAGTCCAGCTTGATCCCACCAACGCTTTCGCGGTAGGGAGGAGGCTGATGACAGACGCAACGGAGAGGAAGGAGGCGGTAATTTTCATGTTTTATGAAAATAAGCTGCTAGATTTGTCGGCTGAAATTCAGTACGAGGAGGTAGGAAGCGATATGTAATGCTCACCTGCAGAAGTGAATTGCTTTACTCGTTGAACGATGCTTTAGGCCCACAATATATACCTGGTGGACGACAGGCATCTCGAAGTCGTAAAGTCGGACTTGCCAACTCCCGGTGGAGCCCTTAGCTTCGGAATCAAATCACTCCACCATGGCGCGGGAGATTTATGTGTTCCTCTCGTATTTGGCCGGAACCTTGTGAAAATCCCTCAACGCCGGCACTGCTTTAGAAGGTCGCGCAGGCTGGTTGCTGTTGGAATCAGTGCTAAGTCCCGACCACAGAAAAAGCACGAAAGACTCAGATATTCAACCAACAACATATGCATTTGCTTTACAGACAGCGCACGATCAGCCGGTCTGCACTGTCAAGCCCAAAATTAGTTTGCATTTCGAACGCTTCGGAGGTGGGGACTCTTGACGTACCAAATATCTTTCACCTACATATCGCCGGAGTTCTTGAAAATTTGGAACGCCAGGCGAAGGTTGATTCCAGAGTCACTCGGAACAGTGGTATGCTTCGTCGTATCACAGACAACGTCGCCCGTGGAAGGGTCTCGGCGCCAGCAACGTTGTAGCTTGCTTCTGATGCCTGACTCGCCGCCGCGGCGTACTATTCAGCTCAAGTCGTACACTCTGTCCGCGACGACAGGAGATGGTGGGGATACGAAAGGAAGAGTGGTGACAGGTCGGCTGGACCGCGGAGTTGTGTTCGCGATCCACAAATACACCGGAATTTCGAAATTCGGATCCCTTGGTTTGGTGCAGTGTAAGGGAAGATGTTGAATTGATTCGTCTGCGAACCTAGGTTTTGCGGAGGGCGAAATAAGTTGAAATCAATTTGCGAGAGGTATTCAGGTGTGTATGAGAGGAATTGAAGTACAAAACGCGTCGGGATGCGGTGGAACGTATCATATCGGTCGTGGGACGCTTAGAAAACTTGAAATCAATTTTGAAGAGAATTGATTAGATCAGTCTCACAGCGGATTCTGCGGACGCCGACTCACGGGGACTCGTTGAGGGTGACAGTGCGTTTTCTTCTCAAACGCGTCAAGAAGCATCTCCATGTCCAAGCCAAGAACTAGACCCAGTCGACTTGGCAGAACCCTCCACTGATGACATTGGAGAAGCTGGACCTGTATCTTCAAGGGCAGAGCTTCGACAGGACTAGAAAGGGTATATATTATTGATAATCCGGCTGCCTAATTATAAAAACAATAAAAGTAAATGGTAATACTCAAATACAACTCAACCACGTCCCCCGAGATATCCCAACCAAACAACAGAACATGTCAAGTCAAGTCGATAACTTCGCCGGGCGCGAACACAGAGCTCCTCTCCTGCTTTACACCAGACGATTCGGATTTGACTTTGACACTTTTCTTTTTGAGCATTCGGAGGCGCGCCTGTTGATATAGTATGTTAGTACTGAGCGGCAGCGTAAGACACGACGATTTGCCTTGAGTTGCTTGATTTCAACCGTGTCATCATCCGCGGTTAGATCCACCACCTCGGTGGGAGTTGCGGCGCTTCTAGTCTAACTTCCGGAGGCGCGATACCCTGAGCTCTCAGCAGCTCTGCATATGGGTAAGCGTCCGCTTTGGGAAGGGAACAATAATCTACCTATGGGTCGGTACTTGAAAACGAAGGTAGCGAGGTCCGCGATGACATCAATGAGGTCCGATTGTGAATTCCTTGCTGGATATACAGCACCGAACCTTTGAGGCGTGAGAGAAGCGACCGATATCGGAGAGGAGAACGGACTGGACCGAATGACCTATGGCCTTCTTGGATCGTTCGTGCAGCACTTTTGACTCAAAAGAATCGCGACTCCAAACTGGCCGGCTCGCACGGCGAGAGGGCACTGATACCACTTTCCGTATTTCCACTTTGACAGAACCAAGCTCTGGTGATATAGCCGCATTCAATAGATTATCGTCGTCTAGAGCAGAAACGTGAGTTGCGAATTTGTGGACTGCAAGGCTGCATCGAGCCGGTTAACGCTTGCTGAGCGAAAAGGAGTGGCCGCCGGCTATGGGCGGATGTTGCAAACGCTGTCGCGGCTCCCAGAGGCAATTTGAGGGTGTAGAGGGTCCCGGCAGCGCATGCTGTTGTTTCCACATTTGGTCCCATGCACGGTTACTTGAGCATTGACTGTCTGCCGCGACGACGAGCGGGTATTTTTCCATTCAACAGATTACCTCTGCCCAAAGAAATTAAGAATACGATTTCAAAGTAGTGGGACGTTTCATTCGCACCTTGTCGCATTCCGAAGGAACCCAGCAAGACGCCTCTCTCCCATCAGCAGAGTATTCTACCGCAAACTCGGACAGCTCCACGCCATCAACAGATATCCAAGCATGGAGCTCGCCGAGACGCATTACAATACGAAAGCCCGCCTTGTAGATCGGAGTCGTGAGGACCAAAGATGAGGGGAGGAGACAAAGAGGATAAGCGACGATCACATGCACGGGAGGAGGTGACATCACGCGCCTGCCCAATGTTGGCCGATTGTCTTCTCCTTTTACTGTACTATTTCGATCAATTCGTATGTCACGCGTCACAGGGCCCAAAATTTACGAATTTTTTCGTACATGTCACAGGTCACCGGGGGCATATACGAAACCCTCAAACAAGTCACAGAAATGGTGGAAAAGGGCTCAAAAAACCGAATTTTCGCCTCCGCGCATGTGCAGTTGGCCAGTGACGCCGAGGCATTAGGGGTGCTCAATTCTTAACTCGCCCGTCCTGTCTCGTCGAATAATCAATTAATATTTGCTCGGAACAAACAAATTTCAAATTCCGCTAAGCCTGAGCATTTCCGGCGGCCCACTGACCGGCCCTCTGTCCCACATTCACCGAATTTGAGTAGTGCCGCAGAGCTAAAATGTGTTTTAGACGATATGGGATCCATCGCGGGCAAAGAAAAAATTATCTCATCGAGCTGCACTCCGTTTATCTTCCCGACGTTTTCGGCGCGTTAACAAATGTCATGTAATTTTCTCTGAACAGATCTTTGGCCCAGGAACTTATATGGGAATTTAGTGATCATTTTCGCGGCTCGAGCAGCATGTTAGAGGTAGGAAACAACGAGAGGTTGCCTTGCAATGTGGCGGAGTTTGAAGTTTGTTTGTTCCGAGCAAAAATTAATTGATTATTTGACGAGACGGGACGGGCGAGTTAAGAATTGAGCACCCCTATTCGCACCAACTATCAATTTTGACGTGAGCAGAAGTAAACCGCTGATCGGGTTCTTCCGCCTTTCCTCTCCCTCTCACAACTCTGCGTTGACCACAGTTCTTGTCACTTGACAGACATCCAGTCCTATTTTGGCTTGGTTTCTGATCAAGTATTGCTTTAATCCATTCTAAGTGTGCCTGGTGGCAGCTAGAAAACAAATTAGGCATATGTGAGGGCTTGAATTTGCGACCGATTTACGAAAAAAAAAAAAAGTGTCACGCTTGCCCCGACCGAAGTACGAAATCTAAATTTCGTATCCCGCGGTCACAGGTCACAGGCCGGTTTGAATTGATCGAAATAGTACAGTACCTTCATCATGCAACTCGGAAAACTGTCTGCTGTGATCACTGTCGAGGGTGTCCCCGTTTCTGAATATGCGGTCGAATACTCGGCGGATGGATTGGAAGCCACTTGCTGGATTGCCTCTCAGAATGAAAAGGTTTTCGACTTCTTTCTGTTTGCCGAGGTGCCTACCTTGAACCTCCAGCTCACAATCTCTCCCTTCTTCCGTGCAGAATTTTCGCATCAACATGAAGAATACGGATGCCTCGCCAAAAGTTACGGTCTCTGGACGAATCGCGGTCGACGGCATGAAATGCGGAGGCATGCATCTCAGCGGCGCGCGTGGAAGCAAAACCAGCAGAGCCAGCCGCGATAGTGTTTCCACGTCCGCAAATACGCGCCGGCCGCTGACCTTTGGCAAGCAGATCTTAACCGGTTCGCTATATAAATTATATTGCGTAAGAGTTCTATTTTGACTTGACCCCCCGTACCTAGATGACGACGAGTACCTGAGTACTGCCATCTCGCCTGAATTGGGGACCATCAAAGTGGTTTACAGCCTTGTGAAGCCCACCGGCCATAAACAAAAGATCACAAAGTGGAATGCCAAGTACGAGCCGACGATCCTGCATGAAAGGTCCAAGAAAGCCATCGGTCACTCGGTGCAGTATGGCTTCCTGTTGGGGATTGGACTGGGAGCTTCTTCTGACCCTCTTTTCGAAGATTTGGACCTGAATACCACAAACAGAATCGCGCAAGGAAGGCCTCGCCGACGATCAAGACCCTCGCTACGCTGGTATTCAGATACCGGCCTTTAGGTTTGGGCTCTGCCTTCACACGGCCATTCCTGAATATCCGTTGCAGAACTCCTTCGCGCAGAGGGTATCGCTCCACCATCAGAACGCGTCGCACCGCAGGAACGCGCCGCGACACCATCGGATGTCCTGGATCTGACTATGGACGTCGACGATGAGCCTGAGGATCCTGACGAGGCTCAAATCAACAAACTCCAGGTAACTCCGAGTCTCAGACTTATTCCTTTCTCATCCCGCGCTCACCTCCGCTACCCAACGTAGCTGCAACTCGACGCTCTGAAGAAGAAGAAGGGGAAACAGGTCAAGCGAGAGCATTCCGACGTGAAGATGAAAAAGGAGGTCAAGACGGAGGGGCCGATATTTGCGCCCGGTGAAGTTATCGACCTGACCTGAGCGTCGCCTGCTTTAAGCAGACCCTCCCGAACCTTCGTTCCGTTTCATAGACGTCTTTTACCTGTACTAGTAATTCCGAGCCCACACGGACCCGTAATACGAAATTATCACTCAAAAATCTGGCTACTAGAACGAGGCGCACTGGTATAAAGCAGCCTCGCCGTTTCCTCTCACCAACACGCTCCCTCGAGCATAGCCGCGCAGAAACACAAATATAATCACAGAATGTACAGATACAAAGACAAAAAAAGGGTACAAGAACAACAGTGTATGTACGCGGCCACGAGACGAGACGGGTCGATATGAGATGGGATCAAGAAACAAAGAAAAGAAATTGGGCGGAGAGAACCAGTGTACATAGTGGCTGGAGGAGAAAGACGGAAGTCGGAACGGATGCACAGTCAGGGCCCGAGCACGGGTGGCGCGCGTGAGGCGGTCGGGTGAGTCGGATGGGAAGAAGGAAGGAGGAAGGATATAGAGTCGGGGTGGCGCGAGTGAGGCGCGGTGGTGAGCGGCGCAGGGAAGCTGGATATGGATATGGTCGGTGCGGGGTGGATGGGGCAAGCCGGGCTGCCCTAATGCAGATACTTCTCGTTCAACGCATGGACCTCCTTCGACAGATACGGCCACGTCAGCGTCCTCGCGAGCTCCTTCTTCAGCCTCTGCTCGTCCCCCTGCGCGCGCTCCTTCGCGAGCTTGATCTCCCACCCGCAGAGATTATACAGCAGCCGCATGTTCGGCTGGATCAGCACCGACAGCCGGCGCGAGCGCACAATCAGGTACGCGTCCACGAGCGGCAGCGAGAGGTGTTTCATCACGTACGCGATCTATCGCTCTTCATTAACATCCAGTCCATGTAGTCGCAGGGTCAACTCACCGTAACCGTCGCGCTGCGCGATACCCCTACGCGGCAATGCACCAGCACCTGCCCGCCCTCCTGCCGCGCCTTCTCGATCCACTCGCAGATCGGCTCCAGCTGCGGCTCGAGCGTGTCGATCCCGTCGTCGCACACGCCCTGGATGTCCAGCACCTTGATCCGCCCCTCGCGCTCCTCGATCCACAGCGAGCCCTGGTTCCCCGGGCCCTTGCCCTGGATGAAGTGCGCGTTCGTGCTGTGGTTCGCGCGACACGCCGGGGACGTGCAGCTCGTGTCGGTGCAGTGTCCCGGCGGCGGCACGAGCGCGCACTCGCCCACCGACACGACGTGCGTGATCCCCAGCGCGTGCAGCATGTATGCGTTCGATGCGTGGTTCCTATACACAAAATCAGCCCCGCCCGTAGGAAAGTGGCGAGAAATGCTTACAGGTTACCGAGATACAAGAACGGCAGCACCCGACTCGGGAAGCTGCCATCGAACCGCGGGTCATTAAACCACGACTGGTGGTCCCCAAAGCTAGGCAGCCACGGGCTCGTCCGTGCACGGGGCCGCCCTGCGCGCGTCACCGCCCCACTTTGAGACGGTACCATCGCCGGAGGGTTCAACACAGCCCCAGGTGCAAACGACACACTCTTCGCGGACGGTCGCGCGCCCGAATATGGCGTAGGCGGGCTCGGCGCCGCCGCAGCCTCTGCCACCGCACTCGCCATCGCCCTCCCCCCCCACGCTCCCCAAACTCCCCGTCGACGCCCCCGCACTCGGTAAGCTCCCCACCCCGCCCGTCCCACTCATCCTTCTCCCCATCCCGAGCCTCGCGGGCGCAAACACCTCCCCGCCTCCAATCCGCGCCTCCACGCGCCTGAGCAAGCCGAGCTCGCCGGGATACACGAAGAAGCTGCGGCGCTTCGCGACCTGCAGCTCGAGGTACGCCTCGGGGAGGCGCAGGCGGCGCACGGCCATGAGCAGGCTCAGCGCGAGGGGCGAGCTCTCCGTGTAGCCGTCCGAGCTGTAGATGAGGATCTTAAGCGGGCGGCTGCGCGGGGGTGCGGCTGGTGCCGGAGACGGGGAAGGCGAAGTAAGCGAGCGCATGCGCGGGGGCGCGCCGGGTAGGGGCGGGGGTGAGGGGAAGAACGACGCGGGAGACACAGCGGGGAACGTCGACCAGCGGCGCGTATCCCTGGGGGTCGTAGTCGCGCTGTCGACGCTGCTGCTGCTGTTATGACTGGGGCTCCGCGGCGGTACGGGACGCAGACACCGCTCGAGGAACGCAATGACGGGCAGCAGCGCGTTCATCGTCTGCGCCGTGTTCGCCGGCGCGCTGGGGAACGGCAGGTGGATCACCGCGGTCGCGTTCGGCGGCGGCCGTACGGGCGTCTCGCCCTCCCCTCCCAGCGCACGCACCCGCTCCTCCCACATCCCCTCCAACAGCGCTAAATGGTCCTCCGCCGCGCGCAGGTGCGCGAGGCTCGGGAACGGCGCCATCTCATGGCACTCCACACACACATCGTACCCAAACCCGTCCCTCGGGTCATTCGTCCCCTCATACATGAACGGATCGTCGTGGCCCTGCCCATCGACGCCGCCGGTCCCGTCCCCGCCGAGCGGCACGTCCCCCGAGTTGCCGAGGAACACCTGCCCGACAAGCGGCCGCCAGTGGCTCGCCGTCGTCGTCGTCGCCAGGTCCTCCCGCTCCCCGTCCCCCTCCGCGGTGTCCTCAGCGGCAGACGCTGCGGGGTACCGCGTCGCGCCGGCAGACGGGAAAAACGCTCAGAATCTCGCTCGCCCGCGTCAGCTCGCGCATCTCGTCCCGCTCGCGCTGCCCAAAGTCGACCGTGTTCGGTGCGCGCGTGGCGTCCGCGTCCGGGTCAATGGGGACTGCGACGGGTGCGTCGCTAGGGCTGGTTTTCTCGTGTCCGTCGACCTCCATCGAGTGGGGATGGAGGGCGGGGTTCGCGATGAGATTGCCATTGTGCCACCGCCGCTCGCGCTCCCCGCCTGGGAACACGCGCATCATGAGCTCGGGCACCGCCTCGCGCAGCGCGCGCGCGTCCGCGTCCAGCACGAAGACGTTGTACTCCAGCGGTGCGACCGCATCGGGACCATCTGGTCACGCGAGCAAACGTCAGCATTGGTTTTTTGCGTGAAAGAAACACGACTCACCCAACCCCTTGCACCTTTCCTTCCTCTTGCGCTCCACCGCGCCCACAAAGCGCTTCGCCAGCTCCTGCAGCGCGCCCGAGGCGAGCCCGCGGGGCGAGTAGAGCACGATGTCCGAAAGGGTGGCGTATATCGGCTATAAAAAGGACGGGAGTTAGCGAGCGGTAGCGATGTAGTGTGGGTAATGTGGGGGCGGGTGAAGGGGGACGTCGGGGTCCCGCGACTGCACGTTCGCGCCGTTTCGTCGGATGTCCAACGCGAAACGTCATCCATCCCCCGCCTCCCCCCACTCCAAAACATAAACGAAAAACCAACTCACCACCTGGATCCCGAAATTCCTTAACGAAATCCCGTCCGGCACGCGCGCCGGGCGGAACTCCCACTCTTCCTCCTCCTCTTCCTCCTCACTCTTCTTCTCCTCGTTCTTCTCTCCCTCATTCTCAGTCGACGAGGACGGTAGCGGCACGGCCCCGTTGGGCGCGTGCAGCGCGGCGCCGTTGAGGCGCGGGAGGGGCGGACGCTGGGTGGGAGAGGTGGGTTAGTGCTGTGTTGATACGGAATAAAATGACGAGAAAACAGAAACACCGAAGCAGATGCGGGTATCCCATCACAGGTGTGGCACGGGGGCCGGAGTACAACTCAGAAAATAGAAAAGAATGGATGCCTGCCCTGCCCCACGGCAAAGCCGGGAAACGATAGACGGAGACGGCGAACTCCAAGGCTGGTCCACCGCACGACGCACGACACCGCCCCGTCCCACCCCTGCCCCGTCCCTATTCTTGAGGTCGGACACGACGGGGAAAAAAGCGCACACGACCAGGCCATAAGCGTCACCGCACAAAGACCGGGTCCCGCCGAAATAGAACCAAGTCCGCAGGTGCACACGACCCCACCCAAGTCCAACACGCCTGGACCACCCCACCACTGAGCCCCAAGTCCGCGCACACGACCCCCACCCGCCGATCGTCTCTACGTGCAGCTGCGACTCGCCCCTGCCCCCAGTACCACCCAACGCCCACCCAAAACACCCGAGAGGCACAAAGAGCAAAGCGCCAAAAAAAAAAACCAAAAACCGCAAACCAAAACCAACGCACCTCCTTCCGCGCAACCCCCACCACCCGCCGTATCAGCTCCCGCGGGCGGAACGTGCACGTCAGCAGCGGGGGGCCTTCGTGCTCCTGCTGCGTCTCGCCGTGTAATTCATGTTCCGCCGTCGGCGGAGACGGCGCTTCGCTCGCGGTGTCGGGGAGGGCGGCGGGCGAGGGCGGGTCGGGCGAGGCGGAGGACGCGGAGGCGGAGGCGGACGCGGAGTACGCGCTGCCGGAGGAGGAGTCGGACCCCGCGTGCGACGGCGGGGGGAGGGCGCTGAGATGGGATGGTCGTCAGCATTGTGCGTTTTTACGGATAGAGATAGAGAGTGGGGCCGAGGGAATGGAGATGAGATGAGATGAAAGGGAGAAAAATGGGAAATGGGAAATGGAGCCGAGCGCGACGCAGCGATCGTGGCGGACTTGCATCGCTCGCCGACCCACGCAGTGCTCCCGCCAGGCGGCGCCTCGGGCAAGAGAGGCAGAAACGCCAACCAACGCGGGAGCGCGCGACGCCACCGCCACCGCCACCGCCACCGCCAAGGCGCGGGTGGGTGCACGGCACAACTCAGACCCAGACCCAGACCCAGACCCAGATAGCAACCAGAGGCGAGGATGAAGGGCGAAATCGAAATAAAGACAAATGGATACGGTGTGGGTTTCACGAAATGAGATAGATATCGAGATAGGTATCGCAAGAGCAACCGCGAGTGCCCACACAACAAGGGTAGAAACCCGCGGGTGCGGGAAGTGCACGTTATGTAACGTCCCGCCGTCCCGCGCCCGCCGTGGCCAGTGCAAGACAATGCCGAGTGACGAGCCAAGACAACGCCCGTCGAGCCAAGAGAACGAGAACGAGAAACAAGGACTCACATTTCCATCTGCACGTCCGAGTCGTCGGTGCTGCAGCCCGGTGCGCTGAGCGGGAGGCCCGTCGTCTGGAGGCGGTGGTGGACGGGGTGCATGTGCTTCCCGTCTTCGTCTTCGCCCCGGTCTTGCTCTTGCTGGGAGTGTTGATGCTGGTCCCCAGCGTCGACAATGCGCACTCCGTCGTCCGCATCCACATCCATGCGCAACTCATCCTCCTCCTCCTCGCTCTCCTCCTCATCATCGCTCTCCTCCTCGTCGAACTCGTCCCCGTCCTCCCTCCTCAACAGCGGCGCGGCCGCAGGCGCTGACTCCAAATCCTCCTCCGCAACAACCCACACGAGCCCCCTGAACCGCGGCACCACCGCCCGCCGCCCCCGCCGCCCTGCCCCAGTCCCCTTTCCCTCGCCATACGCCCCGCCCGAGCTGAAGAACGTGTTCTGCGCGACGTTGTCGCCCTCGAGCCCGTGCAGGAAGGGGAACAGCACGCCGTCGGGCGCGTGCGCGAGTGCGTGCGCGCGGTGCATCGCCGCGAACTCGGCGGCGGATATCGTGTGCCAGGGCTTGCCCTTGTCATTAGAGGAGGCGCGTACGCCCATTATGGACGGGGGGTGGCGCAGCCCGTGCTCCCCGTCGTGTGGATTATGTGGAGAATGTGAAGGCGGGAGGGCGGGCTCGTCCATCGCAGCGACGACTTGGTCGTTGCAGCTAGAAGGCAATTTCCTTTTGCGGATCGCTCTTCCCCGCTGATGCCTCGTGCTCCGATCAATCCCCGCATCAGAAGTCCCAGAAGCGTATGTGATGCTTCCTTTCATCCGTCCCTTCTAGAACCCGTAAATTGAATCAATTCAACCCTCCTCTAAATTTCATCCGTTCAACTATCTACTCCACTCCTATCCGGAAAATCTCTGGTCCCTGGTCTCTGTCTCACCCAATTCAATCCAACTCAATTCAATCGTCCGTGGGTCCGCCCGAACATTCACCCCAAAATGAACTCAATTCCGCCTGTCAGCACCGTGTCAATCAGTACGTGAGTGAACTGATGGATGCCCGAGCTAGCACTATTTCGGGGTCGATACGGCGACACACGGTATGGCGTTGCCCTGGCAGGCGTAATTCTAATTAGTAATGGCATACTCTACGAGCCCGAGGGAGGCGGACGGGATGAATATTTTAGCAGCTGTTCAATGTCGGGCGTCATAATCGACTGCGTACCCCGCTCCCCGTATTCCAAAACTAGAATCCAAGAGCCCAGACGGTTATCTTGTTCATTTTACGCGCACCCGCTCTCAAAGCCAGGCCAAGAACTAGACGCAACAAGGCTCGGTCGCGGACGGTCCGCATCTGCTCTCAGTTCGTGGACAGCGTGATTATGCAGACACCGCCTGTTCGACTCAGGCCCGAGCCTTCATTCATCTCATACCTCGATGTTTTTTCGTGCCATTACTCTCAGAGGACTACACTACACGAGGTCTTGAGTAAGCAGAATAAGGCTCGGTAGCGGAGGGTCCGCATCTGTGCTTCATAACGAGTAACAATAGTTATGCAGACATTGCCTGTTCGACTCAGGCCCGAGCCATTCAATTGTGTCATTGATTTTTTCTGCTGTTTTACACTCAGAGGACTACACCACATGAGGTCTTGAGTAAGTAGAATAAGGCTCGGTAGCGGAGGGTCCGCATCTGTGCTTCATGCGCATGTTGAAAATAGCTGTTATGCAGACACTGCCTGTTCGACTCAGGCCCGAGCCATTTCACATCGGTGAGCATATTTTTTTCCCTGTCCATTTGAATTCACACTCCCTTAGATTCGAGTCGAGCGAAACAAGGCTCGGTGGAGGGTCCACATCTGCTTCCTGTAGTGTTTCTTGCAGGAATGTCCATCATGCAGACATTGTCTGTTCGATTCAGGCCCGAGCCGTGATTTTTTTGCCCCTGTTTTTCATTCATCTATCCCTCATAAATTCCAGTTTCACACTCACTTAGGTTTTGAGTTAGCTGGAACAAGGCTCAGTAGCGGAGGGTCCGTATCTGCTTCATATGCATGTTTCAGCTTCCTCTTGTGATTATGCAGACACTGCCTGTTCAACTCAGGCCTGAGCCATTCAGAATCTTCATCCTTGCCATCTTTTTTATTTATTTATCACCCTCAGAGGACAACACTACATGAGGTCTTGAGTAAATAGAATAAGGCTCGGTAGCGGAGGGTCCGCATCTGCTTCATATGCGTTGAGACAATGAATAGCTGTTATGCAGACACTGCCTGTTCAACTCAGGCCCGAGCCATTTACATCGCTGAGCATTTTTTTTCCCTGTCCATTTGAATTCACGCTCCCTCAGGTTCGAGTTTAAGTGAAACAAGGCTCGGTAGGGGGTCCATGTCTGCTTTCTGTAGGTAATTCTTATGGAAACATCCATCATGCAGACATTGTCTGTTTGATTCAGGCCTGGGCCATGTTTTTTTTTTGCCCCTGTTTTTCATCGATCCATCCCTCATAAATTCAAATTTCACACTCACTTAGGTTTTTTTGAGTTCATTGGAACAAGGCTCAGTAGCGGAGGGCCCGCATCTGCTTCACATGCATGTTCTGATTCCTCTTGCAATTATGTGGACATTGCCTGTTCAACTCAGGCCCGAGCCATCCCTCGTCCTTTCCATCTTTTTTATTTATTTATTCATTACCCTCAGAGGACCACACTACAACTTGGAATAAGACTCAGTAGTGGTGGTCTGCACCTGCTGTTTGTTCATCAATGCAAGTGACATCCATTATGCAGACACTGCCTGTTCAACTCAGGCCTGCGTCATTTGGTTCTGATTTTTTTTCTTTCTAACGGCTGCCCTCAATAAATTCACACTCAATTAGGTGCAGACTACAGTGAAATAAGACTTGGTAGTGGAGGGTCCACATCTGTGCTTTATGCGACAGCCGCCAAAAATGCAGTTATGCAGACATCGCCTGTGCAACTCAGGCCCAAGCCTTGATCTTGTGGGTTTTGATTTTCTTTTTTTTAAAGTAATTACCCTAAGAGGATCACACTAGTTGAGCGAGGTCTTGAGTTAGGATAAGACTCAGTATAAATTATACCGGTGGGGCCCCTTTCGGAATGTACTGGGTGTCGCTACTAAGACATGCAGTCTCACAGATGTACTTCAACTATGCCTCTATCCAGCAACTAGCGATGAGCTGACCCCACTCCATGGGGCTGTAGATCGCTAGCCACCATGTAAAAGCTTGCAAGGAATCTCACTGGACATATCTGAGTATCTACACATCATCCAGCCAACACAGTGGATCTATGTCGAAGATTGTAAGGATGTCAGAAGTGCACTCCACGACTTGACAGATAGTATCCCTTTGGAATATGATAGGTTGTGGTGTTCCAAGGCCCAATGCTGAGAATGCATGGCTCGTGGCCTGCATCCCCCCAATAAAGCGGTGCCAGCATTCCATGACAGCAGGAGAAGCCTCACAAAACAGGGTGTGCTCCACTGTCTCAACTTTGTTACACCTAAAGCAACACAGTTGTCAGCACATCCTCACGATGATAACACTGCTTATACTGCATCCTCTCCACTGCCAGCAGGTGCTGGCTAACCAAGAGACATGTCAAAGCCTTTCGATGTCTTGAATTAACCACCAGTTTCAGATAGTGGCAGAGGTGAACAGTCAGTGTTTTGGGTGGTTCATCCTCGAGCGGCTCTTTGCGGTCATGAAGAACATATAGCCGTGCCAATTTGCTCAACTCCATGTCAAGAAACCTCATGGCAGCAGCATATACAGCCTTGATGAGTTTAGGTGGAATAGGGCTTGGTAGTGGAATGTCCACATCTGTTCTCCATCCAACATCTGTTCCGGTTATGCAGATATTGCCTATTCGACTCAGGCCCAAGCCATAGTTCCTTGTATACATTTTGTTTTTGCATGTCCATTCGAATTTGCGCTCACCCACATAGGTTTTGAGTTAGTGGAATAAGGGTTGGTAGTGGAGGGTCTGCATCTGCTCACTATGCTGTTGTATAATGTGTTCACAGGTCTTATACAGACATTATGTCACGATTTGATGACAATCTTATTGCTTTAATGCCTTATCGAAGCACTCAAGAACAAGCACCCAACTCCAGATGTTAGCTGCTGACTATGCCTGGGAGGCAGTTCTCAACTATCACACCTTATTTTTCAATTATTGTATCCGCAAAATGGAGGCTTCCGGTGTTTATTCCATGTGGTCTGGGCCTGACATATCCCTTCTGGGCACTTGTGTGTATCCATATTGCTCCTCATCATCCCGGGCATCCATAGTACCTGTTGCCTCTCAACGGCCACGCATCTGCCACTTTCTGTGTTCGATACGAGCCAGTGGTGCCGCCTGCATACCCAATGCCGTCACCCATGCACATCAGCAGCTCAACCACTCGAGCTGTTGTTCCAACATGTCAACCCCACATAGGTTTTGGCAGGATGAGGAATCATTATCATTGTCACTCAGAGGCAGTTTAAGATCCAGGTGCTCTAATGGATTGTCTGTCTCATTCGAATCCTATACCACCAATGAGTTACTATCTTACTATTGAATCAATCCAACAATCGGAATGTGAAACCACGCACCCAAACAACCAAGATGGATTGAGTGCTATTCTTGGCATACTTTTTTAACAAATCGCCAACACAATCAATGTTTGTGTCATTGCCCGTTCCACAAGAAGGATCGGGAACCAATCCTAATGATGCAGCCAAGGGAGCGGCTGTCGTGTTTTCAGGCATGCAGGCATGAGTTTTGATAGCGTGCAGACGACGATGAGGCTGCGGTTGAGGGCACTGAAGATCTATTGATCATATAAAAGTGAGACAACAGTCTTTAATCCCGAGTGAATGAGGTGTATACAAACCACAGGAATGCAACCCTCTGCTCTCTCCATGCCGATAGGACTTAACCCAGGCTGTCTCAAAGAAGGCCATTCAGCATTCCCGGTAATATAAGTTACTGGGTCTTAGCGAGCATGATTTATAAATTTAGGCCATGCATCACATTTTAGTCATCTCGCCAACATTACACCACCATAGCCAATGAATTAAACCTGCTGTAATGGTACAGAGCAGGGCATAGTAAAATTCCGGAAAAGTCCCATGACCCCACATTTGAACCCCCCCCCCTGGTCAGATTCAAATATCAGATTCCCCGAATTCGTACAGGCATAGTTCTAGTTTTGGCAGAAAGCGGTGTTCGAGTGCAAGTGGACATTCAGAATAATATGCATATCTCTCTTGTCTTACATATTATCCAGGACTTGCAGCCAGCAGAGCCAGCAGGAGATGGCTGGGACTTCGTTGATCTTTGTCTCCTGAGAACCTTCAAGGGATCTGTACCTTCCTGCTGCTTTCCTGTCTGGGACGCAGTAAACTAGTGATCTACAGGAAGAGATACAGGCTAAGTACAATTCATGATATCAAATGAGTGAGCTTACATGTCGAAGTGAAGGTGAGGAGGAAACAAAGATCGAAAAAATCAATGATTCAAAGGTGTGCCAATGGAATTGGGAGAGCATTGCATCTGTTGGGATCAATTCTACCGTAGAGTCCCGCGTAAAACTCGGGTAGAATTGATGCGAGAGAAAAACGACAAAATGATTGGGGTAGAATCACGGCAGGGTTCGGCTTGTGTAAGGTATATATCTGTTGAAAAACAGCCAGGGCTGTGATACTGACTATGGGTTGAATGGGACGCTGGAACTTATTTTGGGTTGGATCCAAGCACCTCGCCGTATATTCAACAAACAAATCGTTCAAAGTATGGGTATTTGACTTGTTCTGATTAAATAAAATAAGGCCATGACACATGCAAAGATGTCTGCGGTAGCTAAGGCAGAATTTGACATACTTGAAACCAAGAAAAAACGAAATTGGGGCTTTAGGGACCTTTGCTGATATTGAACTTCAAGTCTTGTCATATGCTGTATCTTGGAGCCTCACCATTTAACTACCAAATGCCAGACTCATCCCCAGCTGCGTGCTGCTGAGTGCCTGCCTTGAGATGAGGCAGAACCTTGTCGAACCTCGCTTCACCAACAGGAACATTGGCTACAGAGAATCTACTCGGCACTTGGCACAGTCCACAGAGTAAAGATCCATGTGAGAAATGTGTATTTCCTCCTCTTCAGCTGCAATCATAAGCTTTGGCTTGATATGTCGGTTCAGTCGTTACCGGGCTCTGCCGCTTGTCGGTCTTACAGCTTTATTGGTGATGATGTAGAGCATGTTGTTGATGGAGATAGATGAAACCGTTACGAAAAGAAGAATGAGATGGATAAGAGGGTGGTGAGTCTGCTGGAGATGATGAAGAACAGTACACTGGCAAACTAGTTTGCCAGTACTGCTTATGAGGTTATCAAGTCAGGAAAGTGGGATCCCATCATCATAGGAATATGGCAAGCAGGGTAACTACCTAGATCCTGCGGAGAGAAATTGCCATCGCAGAGTGTGCAGACGTAAAGCAGAATCCTGTCATTACTCATACTGGGTGACGCCTTTACTATGATAGGCCATCTGTTGGGTATACGAAAATGTCGGTGAAGAATGCGGAGGTATACATTGGTCGTAGGCACTTACTTTGCGTGGAGTTGCCCATGGGTTGCTTACTCCTTAACAAAAACTGTGTGTTCATTTGAAAACTTGAATGAAAAAAAAATTCATGGACACTTGAAAATCAACCAACTGTCTCCATGATGAGCGCTTTGGCACTTGGGGACCGTGGAGAGATGATACATCGGGCATCCTTCGGATGGCTTCAAGGCAGATATAATTAGGCTTGAACGGGTTAGGATAAGTATTACTTGCCTTACGATCCCATCCGTCAAGGTGCTTTCGGGGACAATAATCTTCCCGTTCTCGTCCACCGCATTCGTGATCTTACAAGTTGCCAGGATCGATGCTATGGCAATCCACAGGCTGTTGTTGGCGACATACTGTCCGGTGCATATTCTGGTGATGCACATAATATTTCAGAAAGTCCCTGAGAAGAGAGCGGAAGAAACCAAACCTCCGACCAAAACCAAATGAAACGTTGCTGAACTTGGGCTTGCCCTTCCCAGCCGGTTTCGAAAGATAGTGCTCGGGGTCGAATGATGTTGGATTGGAATACACATTCTCGTCAAGGGACATTCCTCTGGTGATATTGAGTGGAGCAGATGGAAACTGGCAAGTAAACGGTACCTGATATTCGAGAACACCAGAGCGCCCTTGGGAATGAGCATCCCTCGATAGATGTCATCTTTAATAGTGCGGTGAGGTATGCCTTCTCAAAATGTCAGCTCATCAACGAGATACACTGCATGCATATGTTGACCTAAAGGGGCCCCGGGGTTCCAGCTATATGATGTGTTTGCCGGTCAGCAGTTAGTCTCAAAGATTAGGATCTTTACTCACCGAAGAATTTCTTGCAGGACACCCTCTACGAGTGGGAGATCTTCTCGATCCCCAAACTCGGGCAAGCGTGCACCACCAACAACAGAGTCAATTTCCTTCTGCACCTGGGCCTGGCATTCTGGGTGAAGAACCATCGCGAGAACAAATATGTTAAGTGTGCTCCACGTCTAAAAAGTCCAGATGAGAGGGTGAACAAAATCTGAGAGAGATTCCAACCATGGCTTCCCCAGCTCCAAACATAGTGGCAGCAGCGCCTTTCAGATCGTCATCATCCGCGCCTTCCTCCATTTGTTCCAGTTGCTCAGAGATAAACGACGGCATAGATTCCCCAGCTTTCTACAGAAAGATAATTAGCTGAACAGGAAGGGAATTCAAGAAAACACTCGCCCGTTGTTCCTTGACCATGCGCAAAGGAAATTCATGAAGCCTTCTCACGGTGGATTTCGAATTCCTCACAACACCGACATGGCCTGCTCCGGGAAACCACGGAGGAAAGTGCTGTACTACAAATATGGCATTTTGCAGCTAAGGGTTCGCTCGACAGACACTCACATAGCGGAAAGAAGTCAAGAGGGCTATTTCCTGGTGGTCCCGTTTTAGACATTGCTTCGTAGACCATTTTTGACATGTGAAGATACGGGTCATCGCTGGACGTGATTCGATGACCCGCCACGATCTGGGTAATTATGCCTGTGGCAAATCTAAAAGCTCAGCTGATGTCCATCCGTGAAATAGGATGAGACAAGTACATACCTACTGACAGATTTCTCGTATTTGTCCGGGGTGGAATCTAGCAGGTTTTGCACTAATGTTCGTGCCTCCTGGGTCTGCATTGGTTTGAAGTCCTCGGCCTTGTGGCGACTCAGATACGACTGATGCATTTGCCTGTGGATGTTGAATTGTTTCCCGTACTGGAGGAAGACAAGCGAAGGGTTCCAGCCAAGCCTGTAGACTCGTTCGTTATCTTCAAGAAAAAGAGTTGGACAAACTCACAGTTCATAGAGAGTAAACTTTGGCCGGTCGCTGTAAATTACCCCTCGGTTTTCGAGCAGCTCCACGGCAGCTTGATATGAATCCAGGATTATCATGGATCGACCAAGAACCTTCAGGTGCATCACTGGGCCTGAGAAGATAGTTAGTTTGCGCATTTTTCTTTTCAACTCATGGACAAAGGACCATATGTTTTGGACCACTTGTGGAATACCAGAGCGGAGTCCGTGGAAGGCATGCGTAGTAGATGCCCAATCAGTGGATCTGCTGGCAGACCAGGAGGCAGAATGGAGGCCCATTGCCTCTGTCGCCAGACGGCTAAGGCGACCAGAGCGCCCACGAATGCGACCAAGTAGTATAGGATCACAGACATGAATGTTGGAAAGTAGAAGCCTACTTCTCAGTGGAGCTTTGCTCTCGGATGAAAGATAAGTCAAGACAAGTAGTGAACAGCTGACCTTATAATGTGAGATTCTAGAACACTATTTCAATCTCAGGTTTGCCGTCGGCCAACAGTGACGGTATTTTAGGGCATTGCGCCACATGAGACCATTGGATTGAAAGCGATCCGGAAAAAAGGGAAGTGGTCAATTGATTTCTTCCGAAACTTTAATGCAGCGGTAGCGGTTTGCGATAGACCACAGCTGGAGTTGGGTGCAGTGTATGGATTGAAAAAAGAAACAAAAGCACTCAGGCCGCATGGTGTTCCGTATGAGAAGGAACAAGAAGATTCATCCAGCAGAATCCACACCATTGCCGGCAGTCACTCCGGAAAATGTGATGTCTTGGTGCTCCTGAAGATGCTCCTGATACCATTGGTATAAGAACAAAAATAAGAATGCTTGAAATTGTACCTGATATCCAACAAATATGTAGCACTGGAACTGCAACCTGTATGGGAAGTACAAGAAACAGTTCCAGGCCATCTGATATTCCCCAATTCAGCCGCAATTTAGGAGTGACTAATATTGCGACTGATACTGGACGTATCAGTGTTGATTTACGTGCTTCCGAAGATGCCGTAAAGCCGTATCAGCGGCAGTATCAGCCGCGGACCTGATACGAGAAGAATCAGGTGATAGTATCAGTCGCACTGATTCGGCTTTACGGCATCTCCAGATGCACGTAAATCAACGCTGATACCTCGAGTATCAGTCGCAACATTAGTCACTCCTAAATTGCGGCTGAATTGGGGAATATCAGATGGCCTGGAACTGTTTCTTGTACTTCCCATACAGGTTGCAGTTCCAGTGCTACATATTTGTTGGATATCAGGTACAATTTCAAGCATTCTTATTTTTGTTCTTATACTAATGGTATCAGGAGCATCTTCAGGAGCACCAAGACATCACATTTTCCGGAGTGAGTATGACGAGACTGGTCAAGCCACTAACCCTATCAGATGCCGCTGTAACAGTCGGTTCAGTGGAGTCAATATCTGTCAATATACTTGGAAAATTTCGTATATTTTGAGCGCTTGAGCACGGAAAGAGTGCTGGTATAAACGAAAGGCAGACTGGTTCGGAATCCAGATTATTGCTGATAAGTAGTATGACCGGGTCCGCTGGTGAGACTGGCTCAATGAGTCAATCGCTGACACCGTTAGACACCGCTTAACACCCTAGGCCTGGAACAGATAGTGAGAAGGTCGGTGTATTTTGGACTTCCGCTCGGGTCGGGCGGGAGAATCGAGGTCTGTCCCCGCTCAGGCTGGCGAGACTGGTAGAGCCGCTGACCCTGCGGTAAAAGTCCCGTGGAGTGGAAAGCTGGTGAGCGCTTGAGCAGGACACAGGACATGTGGTGGGTTTCCTCGGGCTAGTTATTCTGACACTGGATATACAAGTGCGAATATGAAAGGAGAGCAGAAAAGGAATGGACAGACGTGTGAATAATTCGAAGTTAGTCTCGGATCCAGATGTGTCAAGTTCAACGAGCCTCCGAGTCGACCGGGGTTTCTCATAATAATAGGAACAGCATTCGCAGTGGGCATTCCATTCCAACAAGTTGTTTCCACGACAAGGTAGTATAAGTACACTCACCCCAAATTCTGATGGAACCCCGACGGCGGAGTGTGAAGTGGCTTCGAACAGACGGGAAACAGATGGATGGGCATAATTTTAATGAAGGAGTGAAGTGATAGGTGAGAATCGCATTTGAAGCTGTTGTGAATCGTAATTTGAAAAAGGACGGTCAGGTAGGAGACGCTTATCCCACTCTTATGATGGAAATTTAAATCGATAATCCGTTTTAAAGCGTGGCTAAAGCGCGGTTAGAGCGTCTACCCTGACTGTCACTATTGGCACAATCATCCAAGAGGTGAGTGATCGGCTGATCTTGTCCTCTGATGTGGCCATGCGAGCGAACAATTTGTAATATGCGATCATTTCGCGGCCATCGAGCATCACTCGGCGGCTCGGCGCGCCTGCAGAACAAATTCAGCGCCGCACAACGTTCTACACACAATTGAGTACTTGGGTGGCCAAAGATGTATTTGCATAGTACACAAATGAATTGATGGCTAACGGACTGGCTGGTCAACACTTGGGCTGTTCCAGTGTGACAGCATAAAAAAGAATATTAGGCGAACTGCCCACGTCGAAGCCTCGTTTTATGTTTCAAGTTGAGCATCTAGGACACTGAACTTCGCGTGTCCCTGCTCGTGCATCTCCGTTTCAAGAGCATTGGCTCCTGGCGCGCTAGGCGGCGCAGTAGGCGGGAGAGGACAAGTTGATGCAAAAATTGCCGCAGTGATCGCCGCTATTTGCGAGCGCCAAACACTCTCCTTATTTGGGGGGGGGGGGGGGGGGGTCGTGGGAACGTAGGACACGATCTTCCGATCACTCACCTCTTGCAATCATCACCGCATGTATCTCGGGTCCGTTACTGTTCGCTTCCCAACTCATTGAAGCGACGCGGTGACCCCTCCTTTCCTTCACCCACCTCTGGCATGCCCACCATGACCCTCCTCCGAGTCGCTGCTCGTAGTCTGTTCACAGCTCGTCCTCATCGTCATGCCATGCGACGGGTCACTTTCGAGCTTGTCTCGCGGCCAAGTACTCTCACCGGCAGGATCGCTGCGTTCCACCAGTCCTCCATACGCCAACAGACTCTCGAAGAGCACGTCAAGAAAATTGTCGCGGAGCAGCTGGGTATCGAGGCGGAAGAGGCGAGTTCCACTTTCCCAGCCAGCCAACGCTAGAAAATACTCATCCGACTGCCCGGAAGATTACCAATACGAAGCGCTTTATCGATGACCTGGGTGCAGACAGCTTGGGTGTTGTTGAACTTCTGATGGCTTTGGAAGATGTGGGTGTTCAATACGGCCTTATGGAACTTGTTCATTTACTGATTCTCTCGCCGAATCCCAGACATTTGAGATCGACATCCCAGACGAAGCGATGAAGATCACGACAGTACAAGCAAGTACGTTTCCAGGTGTTGGAAATGGGATCGTCGTGCGCCGCGTCGCCCGGTTACCTTACCTACCCCCCATATCTGTCGCACAGCATCGTCCTTATATACGGCCTGGATCCCCATATTTCTGTAGCCTTTTGTATCCCCCGCGCTCGTGTTCCCGCGCTCCGAATACATTTCCCTGCGGCTCACCTTTGCGTGCAACTTCGACTTTCACACCAGGTCGACGTCCGGCTCTCGGTTTTTCATCTGCTAACCTCGACAATTTAGTAATCGACTACCTCAACGCTCACCAAGCTTAGGGAATGTGTAGAAGTGATGTATATCCCAATAACACTGTTCTGGGTCTTGTAACACGCAACGATCATTTTTTCGAACTCACTCTCATGCTCAGCATCGTCTGAAGTCTGCGGCGATTCCCTTGAGCTAAGTGTACCTCGTGATTGTACCCACTCTTCTTCAGATTCGTCTTGGAGTCATGATGGAGTGGAACAAGACGAAACATTGACACCATCATGATGATATTTCGCTGTATTTCGCCTCTTATAAGTTGTCTTGACACATTTAGGCACAGTTCTACGGGTTCAAAATGTCAAAACTACTGGGTCCGGGAAGGTATTTTACGATTTGCAGCTCAAAAAAGCCAATTCCTGCAAAATGACGAGAGAACGACTCCCCAGACGCAATCAACACAGTATTCGCAAGAGCAAGAGCGAATTTAAAGCGTGTCGCAATCTCCGGTACCCCCGCGCGCCGCCTGCTGACCAGCCTTAGCCTTCCTGATTTGGTTTTGTTTCCTCACACATCCTCCACTTATGCTGACATTCCCCCAGACTATACCAACCCCGCGTTCTTGATATCGTGTGAGCGCATCCTCGACGTACGGCGCGCGGCTCTATTGGATGAAGGTATATTCCCTTGTAACTAAAATTAATACCTACATTGACGATTTTGCAGGCGCACTTCTGTGGAGCTGCTTCTCGATCTCGTTTGGTGTCGGCCAGCGGTATTTCCTTCCTTCGTTTCCCTTTTATTTTCTTTCGTTCGCCTTCATTTTCGCTTTCCCCTTAGGTATGCTTTCCCTTTTCCTCACCGAGAACACGCGCATTGACCCATAATAGGCACATATAGGCAAGATCTTTCGACGCTTCTCTCGCGCCATCTTCGCTTTACTAGAACCTGGTGCGCACGACCGGTCTTTCTTGTTTGTGCTGTTCTAACTCCTGTTGTGCCACACCACGCGCATCCAGCCGCGCGCACATCTTATTTTCGAGGGTTGGGCTTCTCCAGCGACAGGAGATTTACTGCTATTATAAAAATTCTATTATGAATTCACACAAGTGTAGGTTCGGTATAAGCCCCGTTGTGGCTGGTTGTGGTTCAAGTTGACCCAAGCCGAGTGGCAGTGCCAAACGCTTGATCCGTTCACGGCAAGACAGGGCAAGGGCAAACGCGCCTCTCCAACAACTCTCCATCGTCTTCTCTTGACCGTGGCGTATCATTCAAGTTCTGTATCATTCATCATTTCAGCCAATTCGATTCCGTTCTCGGTTCTCCAACCGCTTGCCCTCCCTACCTGTACAGTCTTGGCAAGCCTTCGCAGATTTGAATTCATTCTTTCTCGTGTTAGTAATGCCACTCGCATGGAGTCTCCCCGCGCTCTCATGCTCTTTGGAACTCCTTCTAAATACGGCAACGGATGGCAAGACCTCTCCTCATCGGCAGAAGTCCTTGTCTTATGATAGATCATCTCCCGCAACACGCAACAAGATCCCACCTCTAGAACTATAAATGTGAATCAGCCACTGTTTCTGGCTTCTTCAGCTCAGCCTTCCCCAACATGAAGGTCGCTATTTCGCTGGCTCTTTTGGGGGCAACCTCAGCTCTAGCTGCAAAAGCATCCTTGTCCAGCGTTGAACGGGTCACCAATTTGGATACTGTGCCGAACAAATTCATCGTCGAAGTCTCAGATGCCTCGGAAATTCCATCGAAGAGAGCCTTGGGTACAGTGAGTTGTTATGTTCTCGAGTCTTGCGTCTACTCAATGTGGTTTCCAGCCTCATGAGCAGCTGTACCGGTCTTTGCGGGAACGCAAGATATCCTTCAACGTTCACAAGGAGTACGATGCTCCGGGCATTTTTATTGGGGCATCCCTGTCCTTGAATGCGAGTAATTCAGCCTCTTTGTCCCTCGTCGTATTGACAGCGTGTTAGAACACTCAAGTATGTCTCCACATAATAACTCGCATAGCTCTGAGCGGCATGCCAGGACGTCGCCAATATCCTGAAAGCCGACGGTGTTATTGGGATCCAGCCTGTCCGCACATTCCCTCGTCCCGTGTAACTGATGCACTCTCTCGTCACTTTGATATCTACTAATTTAAGCACAGGCCTGTCCTTTTGAAGAAGGTTTCTCCTGGGGATCCAGGCCTCCCCGACTCCGAGTCGACACATATCACGACCGTAAGTAGGATGCATTGTGATGCCTCTTCTGTTGGGCTCAATCTTCTCGCAGGGTGTCGACAAGCTGCACGCCAAGGGTATCACTGGCAAGGGTATCAAAATTGGAATGCAAGCGCCGACCTTTCTTCTATTTTCTGCATGCTGATATTCCCGCGAAGCATCGACACAGGAACCGACTACACCCACCCCTTCCTCGGCGGCGGCTTCGGCCCGGGATTCAAAGTGGCAGGCGGCTTCGACCTGGTCGGGGACGACTATACCGGCGAGAATACACCGATGCCGGATCCCGACCCATTGGATCAATGCTCTGGGTAAGAAGTTGTCAATTTCGATTGCGTGCGCTTTTCTCAAGTGATCTTGTTCAACAGACATGGTTCGTATCATTTACATCAACCATAAGTACTTCCATTCATCTGTCGCATCTGGATCAGGAACGCACGTTGCCGTACGTCCAGCCTTCTTCTATCCCAGTCAGAGCTATAATTTGACTGCAGGGAATCGTTGGGGCAAATCCTGGGAACGAGTTCAACATCAGCGGAGTTGCCTATGATGCTACGCTCTTCTCGTACAGGGTCTTTGGCTGCACTGGCGTTGTCCAAGACGATGGTGAATACGACTCATATATTGCTCCCTAAATTTTCTAAATTTTGCACTAGTCCTCGTTGACGCCTTGCTCATGGGTGCCAAGGCCGGCATGGATATTTTGACCATGAGTATCGGCGGGGCAGATGGCTGGACAGAAGGAATCTCTTCCGTAGTTTCGAGCAGAATTGCTGCCTCCGGCACGATTGTGACCATCGGAGCAGCCAACGATGTGCGTCGTAATTCTCTTCTTTCGTAAAGCCATTGACTCCCAGTCTCCAGGGCGCATCTGGAGCCTGGTTCACCTCGAGCCCTGGAAACGCCATCAACGCGATTTCCGTTGCGTCTTCGGACAACACCGTCATTCCGCTGCAAAGCTTGACGGTCTCTGGCGTTACGCATGACCCTATCACCTACTACGACGTGCGACTCCATTCTCTGAGGTTTGATTGAGGCTCGGATGCTGATCCTGAAGTGCAGAGTTTCCCCCTTCCGGTAACTAGAATCTTACCGCTCTATGCTACCTCGAACGATACCACTGTCATCGACGACGCATGCAACCCCCTGCTCGCCTCCACTCCCGATCTCTCGGGATTCGTGGTCCTCGTTCGGCGTGGAACATGCACATTCGTGGGCCTACATTGCCGTTCTTTCTGGTTTATCTAAGAACGATTATCAGGCCCAGAAGCTTGCCAACATCGCTGCGTTCGGGGGAAACACCACTCTCATCTATGAGTTGAGCATTTTTGACTTGTTTCTGTTTAGCGATGCTGACAGAAACCCGGAATTGTTCAGCAACGGAAGCGGGTTCGCTCCCATTGATGTAAATTTCTCTGCAAAACTATATCTTCTGCGATATTGAGAATTGTTTAGGTCGGCAACTTCAGTGCGGTTTTGATTCAAGCGGAAGATGGTGTTTTCGTGAGATTCCTTCTATGTCTGCGAGCACAATAGGTGACTGGGAGTTTTTCAGCTCGCACAACAATTTGCGGCGGGAGCACATATCAGTGTTTCTTTCCCCCAATCCGGAGGCGCCGTCCAGTTCCCTGCGCCTACCGGTGGACTCGTCTCCAGCTTCACTTCGTACGGTGCGATGAATTGATCTTATTAGTTTTTATAGGAGCCTGACATTGGGAGACTAGGTCCGACCAACGACTTCTTCTTCAAGCCCGCCATCACCGCGCCTGGAGGTAACATCCTGTCGACTTTCCCTGTCCCGCTCGGCAGCTGGGCTGTGTTTTCTGGAGTGAGCCATCTCTTTTGAAACAAAAGAAAATATTGAACATGATGAAAACTCATTCTAGACATCGATGGCTACGCCTTTCATGGCAGGTGGTGCTGCGCTTGTCCTCTCCGTCAAGGGAAAAACACCTTCTGTCGCGAGAGGTGCGCGGACTCTCTTCCAGGCCACCGCAAAGCCCATCTCGTCCAGTCTCACCGATGGTGATCCCTTCCAGACCGTTGCCCAGCAGGGTGCTGGTCTCGTGCAGGTCTTCGATGCGATCTTCGGAAACACCACGCTCTCGCGCACGGAACTCATCCTCAATGACACCGCACACTTTGCCGGCCCGTACGGTCGTTTTCTTTTCCATCAGAGTATCGCCACTGACTCGAACCTCTGCAGTCAAAAATTCACCGTCAAGAATACCAGAAAGATGGCCAAAACCTATACCCTGAGCCACATCCCTGCAGGAACGGCAGTTACGATTGAAGCCGTGAGTTTTACCCACTGCCAGAACATACGGATTTCATGATTTGCAGGGCTCGATTTTACCGGAGATCGGCCCCGTCCCATTGTCCACCGATTTCGCGAGCATCACGTTCAACAGCGGTAAATTCACTCTTCAACCGGGTCAATCGCACGACGTCGTTGCCACCATTACACCACCCAAGGGAGTCGACGCGACAACCTTCCCAGTATATTCTGGGTTCATATTCGTCACCAGTGGCACCGAATCGGTTCACGCAACATACCTCGGTGTTGCCGCCTCACTCAAGAACGCGCATACCGTCGACAACACCGACGAGATCTTCGGCGTGGACCTCCCAGTCCTCCTCGACTCGCAAGGGAATGTTCAGGACGGGCCCGTCAACTACACGTTTGTCGGAGAGGATGCGCCAACGGTCCTCTGGCGCCAGGCCTTCGGCACGCCTCTCCTCCTCCTCGATCTTGTATCCTCCGACATCCAGTTCACCGGCACCCTGAATAAGCGCGCCCTCATCTCCTTCACCAGCCCCCACAACGGTGGTACCTTTGCCAAGATCCCCACCGTCGGACCTATCCTCCAGGTCCCGTGGCTCGGGCGCAACGACCTCGTAAGTGGTTCTGCTCTGAGCAAGTGGGGAAGCTGACGGTGTATTATTGCCAATGTCAGGTTGAGATCCCGCAATATACGGAGCTCCTTGAGAACACATTCGCGAATGGCACGGTCATCCCGAATGGGAGCTACAGGGTGCTACTTCGTTCTCTCCGTGTCACGGGCGACCCGACGAACGAGGCCGACTATGACAGCTGGCTGAGCCCTGTTTTCGGGGTTGCGGCGTGAACCGTGAACTGTGGGAAAAATAAAACCGGGGGAATAAAATCATGATGCATCGATGAATGTTCTTGATTCGGACACCCTGTTTCTTGGCTTCAATATATATTCGGTCGATAAAGGAATTGTGAATTCTAAGGCTATAGAGGCTGCTGTTTTGTCTATTTCCGGATTAAGGCGAGGACTTGACGAGGATTCAATGGAGACGTCCCGACCATAAACCAGATCACATTTCGGTACTAATCATTCTCGTTCATTCCACTGTTGCACCTTGAAGTTGACGCGCGGAAATCGATGAATTCCGCCAAAATCTTCTACGTATGTTTTCTTCATTCTTCATGGCAGTTGGTGGCGGAGTAGGCGGCCTATTCAACGCCTGATGCTGTCCCTCCGAAAAAAAAAAAAAGACAGCGCAAGCAGACTTGCTTGGGCACTCTTCAAACGAGAGGTGTATCATAAAATATGTGCGGTAATATTCAAATCGCTTCAAGTTCCGTCGCGTGATGGCGAAGCGGTCAAGTGTGGGGATACTATAAACCGGGTGTTATTTCCGGGAATCCCCTACCACTCATTGGACGGCGAAGAGGCATGCACGATGTTGCCGCCATGGCAAATTTCCCGTGCCCGAGATGTATGGTTCCGAAGACAGAGCTCCATTCCCTGTTGAAGACATTCCTTCTACGAACAACGACCACCATGAAACAGGTATATAATGCAGCTCTCGCTGCACGCACCAAAACGGATCAAAAACAACTGTTACAAGCAAATGGCCTCCATCTCACAGAGGTATAACAATTCTCAATGTTCTCCCATCCTCTGACCACTCCTCAGAATTTCTTTTGGTCTCTTTCAAACTCGGATCCATATCGTAGCTACACTTATTACGATGTTCTCCATTGCGATGACCCTGGCAAATGGGGCAAGCACCTGTGGCCGTTAGTTCTTGAGGTCCTTGGACAGCATGGATACAAGGGCCGATTTGCAATGAAGTGACTCCTTTCATTTATCTGTAGTCTTGCAGTTGAAAAAGAATTAGTATGGCTCGGATGCCTCGGTGGCCAGGTCTCAAACACTTTTTGCATGTCACCACGCTTGAATATACCGACGGCCAATCTTTCTTTGACATACTCAAGGTGTGTTTGAAGCGAATTTTACAATCTCTTCATCAAGCTCACACTGAAAACAAGTTGGGCTCATTCGATTCAGAATCGAAAAATACTCCACTTTGTCTTTACAACTTTTGACGCTTTTTGTGAACATTCGGGAGGTCGTTGGGAGGTGGAAATTAGGCTTGTTCACGATTGGCCTTTTGGCCCCCTTTTTGCACCCTTTTTCATGTTTGGTATATAGTGTGCTATAAAATTCAGAAAAATTCACCACAGGCCTTTTTGAACATTCAAGTTGGTATCTGACTTTGAGGAACAATAGGAGCACCTAGGGTGCATGAAATGGAAAAAGAGAGTCAAAAAGGGTGGAAACAGGGAGCTTCAGACCGGGGATTTCACAATAGCCCCCCCTTTTTCGTGCCCTTTTTTTTTCCATTTCCCCCAGAATTGCATTTATGAGCCTGTTTTTTTTTTTTCGGTTTTCTACCTTTTTTGCACTTCTAGTTGAAAAAGGGAAAAAAGAACCGGCCAAAAAACGAAGGGAATGGCGAAAAGGGTGAAAAAGGGTGTGAAAAAGGGTGCAAAAAAAGGGCTATTGAAGTCCAAAACCACATTTTGCGCCATCTGCCAAAATGGCAACCGATGATCCTAACCACTTCGCCAACCGTGATAAGCGCAGCCACGTGCTTGGCGAATGCAGTTGGTCACGAGCCTAGCTGTCCATAAGTGTCCGATGAGACTGAAGAGGCGCAACCATGTGCCAAGTTGCCTACTGTACCTGAGGCCGACAAGAAACAGCCGGGTTACCTTGTATAGGATTCCAGCATTCCTGACACCGGCCCTACGGAGAAACTCATCGAGGAGAGGTCAAGATGGGGATCAACCAACGACACCGCACTCAGACTCAGACTTGTCGGCTAGCGCGGCCGAGTTGCGCCAGTGTGGCGTGAGTATTGTGCGAGTGTGGCGCACATGCCCACAGTTTACGCCACTCTCAAACATTTCCTTTGCTGCGAGGCCGCTCGGTTGTTTCCGCTCTCCACAAAGGCAAAGACACTCCATCTATTTATTTTATTCGAATGATTTCAAGGGTGGAAGTTCAACCATTCATCAACATACATATAAATACGTACGCGGGAGTGAAGCGTGCATTACTTAGAAAGAGTAAAAGTTCGACGCACATCCACACTTGTAAACCTGAACAATTCAACAGCAATTGCTACTGGATGCGAGGCTTGGGTGAAAGGAGATGAGAATTGACGTGGCGGATGTAAACTTGAACAGTAAAGGAATTACATTCAGTCAGCATACATTTGCATATAGCGGCGTACACGATACACTACACCTAATATATAGCTATGGGGTTACCGTACTGTCTCGCCAATGCACATGTGCACCCTCGTGTCTGCCCCCTGCCATCCGGGGAAAAATCGCGTGTGTTTCAAGCACGCCCAGATCTGCGTCCGACGTGTTCCTCCTCGAAGCATAAGCAAGTCGCCACATTTCGTGTGCACCCCCGCCGCGGCGTTCAAGTTGTTCCCTGCCCTCAGAGTATGACCAGCGCGAGAGGAGTAGTTCTGCACGGTTGGATGTAAAGGGTGGGCTACAACGAGAGATGGATGTACTCACTATTTCCGCACAACTACTATGATGATCTGAATGGGCGGGGCCGGCGTGAGCTGGTCAGTAATAGCTGAACTGAGATGAAGCGCAGACACACACCTCTGTGCTGCCATACAGCACTGGCTGCATCCCAAAGATGTTCCACACGGTCGAAGGCGGGTGTAGGAAGCTGGGTGTCGCCGGTGTTGACGACGGGTGCAGCAGGGAGGAAGAGGGAGGAAGGAAGGAGCAAAATAAAATGGGAATCATTGATCGGCGTTTACGGATCGCGATGATGGATCTCATGTGGCAAGCGAGAATGGCGCATTTCGTTTGACTCGCGCCACACTGGCGCAACTCGCACAATTTAGCCGACGAGTCTGAGTGTGGGTGTGGCGTTGTTGATACATCACCGGTCAAGATTGGGGTTAAGGTGGAGGTCGTGGGAACCCAGCACCTTTAGTCAGCCGTTACTGTAACGCGTGACATCACGCGTCACGGTTTCAAATTTCGGATGTTTGAAAAAAAATTCAATTAAAATCAAGCCAAAATGGCAGAAGAACAATTTATATATTGAGTTCAGTCTTAATTTCTCTAACTACATCTGGTGGCAACATCCTGTGGCTTTTGTATTCCCTTTTAAGAGACTGAAGTTCTGACTGGGTGAATCCGGTGGTCTTTCCATAGCTTTTATACTTCTTGTCAACATGGGAAATATGTGATCCATCCAGGCCATGTGCATATGCTGAAATGAACCGTGCTGCTCTATTTGCATAACGAAGAATGGACAAGTTTGGCACATCATCAAGGCACCTTTTGACATTCACTCTCATCTCTCTCATGTTACTGGTCCGGGGACTTTTGCGATATTTGAACTTTACTGCACCCCAGTACATCTCAATGAAGTTGAGTTCACAGTGGTATTTGGGATAAAAATCACAAATATGTCCCCGGCTCTCAATAAGTTCCTGAAGTGCAGATTTCTGGTTTGCAAAATCTGGTTGGTGAAAGAGAATCCGCCGACAGCAACAGTCAGTTACCCCTTTCTGACATTTGAAACCAGGGCATTGGGCCAAGAGCCCATCTCTCCAAAGGTTACGTTCTTTTAAGATTTGTTCCATTCCCTTAAACCAGCCTGGCATTGTAGGGTGGTCCTCAGGCCAATAAAAATCTTGAGGTGGCAAATTGGGTGGAGAGCCTTTGCGCATCCGAACAGTTTGTCCCCATGTTGCGCTTGGACCTTTGGGCATTTTACGAGCAGAGAGTGCATCTGGTGCCCTTTTTTGATGACCAGGAGCATTGTCAAAGGCAAGCAATAAGGTAGCAGTTCCTCCCACTCTTGCTTCAAATGTATCAATCGATTTTTCCACTTGGTCAAGCAGCTCAGCACTGGTAAAATAGCCATCTCGATTTTTGCCTGCCTCAAAAAATAACCGGGCTTCTTGGTCACCATGTACTAGTCTTTTCAAGTCTCGCTTGCATTTCCTCTGACTTGATAAAATCAACAACAGTGTCTGCTCGAAAGTAACGATCTTTTGCAGCAACAGCTTGGAGATGTAATTTCAGAGAGAGGGCAATATCTTCATCATCCAGAAGAGAAGATGCATAACGACCAATTTTATGGATTGGAAGTTTACTTGTTGCAAGATAAGTATGCAGCCAGTCTCGAACTCTGCGTGCTAGATGGACTCCATGGCCCTGAGATTTTGCAATAACCATTGAAGCTTTTTTCCATGTGTATGATAGATTCTGGTCAAGATACAGGGTTACTGTTCCCCACATTGCAAGAATTCTTCCCCGAAATACAAGATCATGATCCTTATTTTTGCTTTCCAGCTCTAGTTGTGCTGCCCGCTCGCTGCAAAGCAGGGAAATTCCTGTAATTGAGCTGATTGAGTGCCTTGTCTGAGAAACTTTCAAAGCTGTTATCAGAGGGTGCTGTATCATCTGAGATTGCTTCAAGTATTTCTTTGAGTCTGACATGAGCAAGATTCACAGGATCCATGCATTTCTCCAGCTCTGGCTCTGGTTCTGAATCAAATTCTGGCTCTGATGGTTCTGAATCTTCCTCTGAAGCATCAATCTCTTGCTCCAATACTTCAGGTTCTGTTGTCTGTGGCTCTGAAGCAATAATCTCTGGCTCTGATAGTTCAGGTTCTGCCATTTCTGGCTCTGATATTTCAGGCTCTGAAGCAATGATCTCTGGCTCCGAAAATTCTAGGTCTGAAACAGTGCCTTCCTGGAATCCGTTAGATTTTCATAAAGCAAGTGTAATTTAAACCTACTTCTCTGTCCGATTCTACATCATCAGATTTGGAGTTCAGCCTGGATTTTTTCACAGCTTGGGCTGCAAATAAGTCCTTCAGATTGTGATATCCAAGCCCTGTGAGTCTCTCTTTCGCCTTTTTTTCTCGCCACTGTGTTGTTTTTGATTTGCCAGTGTAAGGTCCTCTTTTCCTCTTTCCCCCATTCTGCTGCTGTTCCAGCTTCCGTGCAGCAACCTGAGCATCAAAGAGGAACTTTGTAAATGCATCAAATGCAGATTCATGGACAATTTCAACATCTTCTTCGTCTCCAAGGTCTTCCTGCAATTCCATACACTCTGTATCAGGAAGCTCTTCACCGAGTGCAAAGTCCCATTCTGTAGCCAGAGTGGTTTTTTTCAGGGTTTACTGCCAGAAAGTCTGTGTCTCTTGTATCCAGGCTCTCAGTCTCTGGCTGAGTAGTGTTTTCTGGTGTGGTTTCTCTGCTAGATGCTTTATCTAGAGACTAGGATCAGAAAGATAGGGGCCTTATAAGATTGGACACACTTCTGAGTGCTGCAGTCCCTTTTCGTGCATTAGCTATGTTTGCTTTCTTCTTTCTTGATTGTCTGCCCATTGGTCTTGAGTGTAGGAATGAGAGTTGTGGAAAGAGTGGTTTGCGCAGCCAAAACGAGGCTGCAATGTGGCCGCAACGTGTTTCCCAAGTTGTGGGAAAAGTCACGTGCTTGATTACATAATCATTTCAAAATTTTGCGTTGGAAAAGCAAACCTTGCGCCAAATGAAATTATAATGTGATTGGTACATTATTTCCAAAAAAGGAAAGAACTGCTTATTTCACCCTCATGGTAAAGATTTTCAAGGAAATCTTTCCCAAGAACTTCTTGTATTACTTATTAGAGCATTTCTTGGGAGCTAGAATCTCCTTACATGCCCTTGTTTCACCGGAATAAAAGTTGTCACACTCTGCTTATGTAAAGGTGCTGGGTTCCCACGACCTCCACCTTACCCGTGGACTTGGCTCGGATTTTTTCGTGTCTCCACCGTTTGCAAAAATTTCATCCTTTCGGCCCCAAAGGTTGAAGTAGGATCACATCTTTTGTACAACGTAACAATTGACTTCCGGTAGTGTTCTAGAGCTACAGGTTGTATACATGCACAAAAAACAATTGATCGCTTGAACTGTGTAAAATAGACAGCCAATAAATATATAGAAATTACGTCCCTCCGTTCAGGCCTTGCCTCCGAAACTTGGCCTCTTCGAGCTTCTCCAACGCTTTTTTCTTCCTCCAGTTGCAGTCACTCCTGTATTCACAGGAACTGGGAACAAAATGTTAGTGTTCAATGCTCAGATGTTTCTTGAGTTAGTATGAACAACTCACGAACAACGGCCTGCTTGGCGTTCGGAGACGCCTCTCGCTGACCTTTCGCCTCGCCACCAGTTAAGTGCATCCCGCAGGTGATCATCGAGGCGCAAGTCATCCATGGGGAAGTCCTTGGTTCCTATGATTTCTGGTCTGCTGGCCGCTGTTTCCTGAGCTGATGAGGGAGCTGTGTTTACTGTAGCTGCTTGAGCTAGACGTGAATTGCTAGGTCCCGGTTTTTTTTTCCCAAATTGACGCAACCAGTAATGCGTTAGCAAGGGCTGCACTCTCTTTGTGAGCGGCAGCGACGTCTGCACTCTCTTTGAGAGCGACAGCGAGGCCTGCACTCACTTTGAGAGCAGCAGTGAGGTCCACACTCTCTGTGAGAACGGCAGCGAGATCTGCACTCTCTTTGAGAGCGACAGCGAGGTCTGCACTCACTTTGAGAGCAGCAGTGAGGTCTGCACTCTCTGTGAGAACGGCAGCGAGGTCTGCACTCTCTTTGAGAGCGACAGCGAGGTCTGCACTCACTTTGAGAGTGGCAGTGAGGTCTGCACTCTCTGTGAGAACGGCAGCGAGGTCTGCAATCTCTTTTAGAGTGGCAGTGAGGTCTGCACTCTCTTTGAGAGCGGCAGCGAGGTCTAGACTCTCTTTGAGAGCAGCAGGGAGGTCAGCGGCGAGGTCTGTACTCTCTTTGAGAGTGGCAACGAGGGCTTCACTCTCGTTGAGGGTGGCAGCGAGGTCTGGACTCTCCTTGAGAGCGACAGCGAGGTCTGCAGCGAGGTCTGCACTCTCTTTGAGAATGGCAGCGAGGTCTACACTCTCTTTGAGAGCGACAGCGAGGTCTGCACTCTCTTTGAGAGTGGCGGTGAGGTCTGCACTCTCTTTGAGAGCAGCAGCGAGGTCTGGAATCTCTTTGAGAGCAGCAGGGAGGTCAGCGGCGAGGTCTGTACTCTCTTTGAGAGCGGCAGCGAGGGCTTCACTCTCTTTGAGGGTGGCAGCGAGGTCTGGACTCTCCTTGAGAGCGGCAGCGAGGTCTGCAGCGAGGTCTGCACTCTCTTTGAGGGCGGCAGCGAGATCTGCACTCTCTTTGAGAACGGCAGCGAGGTCTGCAATCCCTTTGAGAGCGGCAGCGAGGTCTGCACTCTCTTTGAGAGCAGCAGCGAGGTCTGGAATCTCTTTGAGAGCAGCAGGGAGGTCAGCGGCAAGGTCTGTACTCTCTTTGAGAGCGGCAGCGAGGGCTTCACTCTCTTTGAGGGTGGCAGCGAGGTTGGGACTCTCCTTGAGAGCGGCAGCGAGGTCAGCAGCGAGGTCAGCACTCTCTTTGAGAGTGGCAGCGAGGGCTTCACTCTCTTTTAGAGCGGCAGTGTGGTCTTCACTCTCCTTGAGAGCAGCAGCGAGGTCTTCACTCTCTTTGAGAGCGGCAGCAAGGTCTGCACTCTCTTTGAGAGCGGCAGCGAGGTCCGGTCTCTCTTTGAGAGCGGCAGCGAGGTCGGCAGCGAGGTCTGGACTCTCTTTGAGAGCAGCAGCGAGGTCGTCAGCGAGGTCTGGACTCTCCTTGAGAGCAGCGGCGAGGTCAACAGCGAGGTCTGCACTGTCTTTGGGAGTGGCAGGGAGGTCAACCCCAACCATATCGTCGATGCTCATTTGGATGGGTTTGGCGGTGTCGTCGTCCTCCCGAGTGGCAGGAGCATGTGTCGTCTCCTCCCGGCGTCTTCGATCAAAGTACTTGTTTTGGGACAAGTAAATTATCTGTACCGTGTCGTCGACCCGCGGTAGATCCAGCTCGATAAGTCTCGTTCTCACGAAAAGGACGATATCCTCGAGACACACTGGGACAGGCCGGGGACCATCCAATATTGGTGCAACTTGGCGCAAAAATGTCGGCGAAAAAGCGGCGGAAGGTCGCATGCCCAGGAGTGTCCAGAGAGCCGAAAAGTCGAATGGAGTGGAAGTGTTGATCAGACGGCTAAGAAGACGATGGTAGAGCATCAACTGCAGATGCGCAGGCACAGCATCCTCGTCTGACGGCACCGAATACCCTCGGCGTGTCTTTGTATCAATCAGGCGGATGCATTTGGGAGATGGGGTGGGAGCCAGAGGAACTGCAATTAGTTCCGGAGGTAGGGAAGGCCCTCGGTACCTCCGCTTTGGCGGAGGCGGAGACGAATCCGAAGCGCGTTTCGTCCCGGTCTTGGGCCTAGATTGGTCTACAACGAGAAGCTCGTCCTGGAAGAATGAACGATGCTCACAGTTGCTATGGACGACTCACAATGATGCCAACGACGATTACACCTTCTACGATTCCAAAGACAGGGATCTCACGCTGGATACATAAGGTGAGTAACGCTCAGACGACGATTCGTCGGACATACGGCACGGCCTTCTGCTATGAAAGATACCAGACAGAACAAGAAATTTATCAAACTAAGAACATTAGCCAAGATTACCATCACGCCCGTGAGACTCACCGAATAGCCCATCGCTCCTCTTCACTCGTGATCTCGATTTCAACTTCCTCAGCTCGAAGTTCACGTTCAAGCTCTTTGTGGATGAACTGGGACGCGCATATCAGTAAAACTTATGATGGAATGCACATGTAAATGGCACAACCTGGCCGCGTTTAGCAGCCCCGCCTGTACGGGCAGCAACATCTGGTCGAACAAGAATCTCCTTATCGCTCTCTGCGCGAAATGGAAGAGGGCGATCCGCCGCCCGTCGAAAGCGTTTTTGTCGCATCTGGTTGTCAAATTGGACCTCACACCTGTGATTAGGATCAATTATCGTTTTTCTGTTGTTTAAAAAACTAGTGCAATGCCCCGAACACTCACCAGGCCAAAGATGTCAAGTTTGTAACGGAGAGGGTGCCTCCCGAGCGATATCGGTGGAAAGGACTTCCCCCCTCAGCACTGGAGGAGGAACCTTCCACCTCAATAGATATGAAAGGCATCGCAGGGTTATCTGCATTGTCTACGTCATATATGGAATCATTGGACATGATTAAACGCGAATGCGCGCAGAAATGAGTGGGAGGGGTTGGAAGTGCGGCGCTACGCGGTTTGATTCGAATTGATTGATTGTAACAGGCGTGCCCCGAGATAGGCGAAGCGTTAGGAGCAGGGAAAACAAGGAGTATCTAAGGGCAGGGAGCCCCGAGACTGGTGTAGATTCAACGAAGCATACAAAGACGAACCGAGAACTATAAGTACATAAACGAGGCAGTGCTGGAAGTAACTACTGTAAGTCAAGTCGTAATTATTGTAAACTGTAGAAAGATGGCCGATGTCAGGCGTATGTCTGAAATGATCAGCCATGCCTCTGACATTGAACAGGAGCCGCAGTTCGGCTGTGCCTATCAGTGTTCGCCCGAAGGGCCGGGCCAGGCAGGGATCTCCACCGTACAGTATACAGTTACGGCCGTAAGCATTACGGTCATTTACGGGTGCCAACCGGCCGTAACCGTAATCGTAAACATGTTTCTTGACCCCGTTACGGTGCATTTTACGGGTATTACGACCGTATACGACCGCATGAGAAAATAATTCAAAGAGTGAATGCCTTGTATCTGCAGAGAATCACTCACAATTCGTCTAGGACGGCTCGCTCCACTGATTTAGTTCGCCAAAATCATTCAGGAATGGTCGGCAGGGTGCAATTTGTCAATATACTAGTTTGACAACCGGTATGTTGACACGTCGACCGTATTTTTACGGGTTTATATGGTATACGTACGGTGACCACCACCCAGAGGGTATACAGTACTTACGGGTCCGTATGTACCTTCCGTGATTAATATTTTCACCATTGTCAACGACTATCTGTCTGCCGTACCAGAAAAAATAATACGTTCTGTAATAATCTTGAAATGTCAATTGTTGCCTTTCGACTTGCACTCATGCCGGAGCGAAGCGAAGGCATACCTTTTTTGACATTAACTAATCCAAAAAGAATGCCACAGCCCTGATGGAGCTGGAGGGAAACTCAATGGGCTGCCTGGTTCTCACGCTGACAACTGTCGACAAAATGTTTCCTTCAATGATTTTCTGCCGAGTTGTCATTGGTGCACTATGGTATTCAACACGCACACTTAATAATAGTGTTACAAAATTCCATGCGAAGAAATAACTTCATGTTATTACCGTTAAAACTCCACATCTCTCCGGGTATAAGGACTGCTTCGTCCACCAGATGGCACTGCTACGACACACTCCGCAACTGCCCGCTCTAAGTGCCCTTCTAATATCGCATCTGGTTCCGGGGGTTGGGTTATGCTTACGCGGCAAATTGGACACGCAAGCGAACTGTCCCGGAGGGATTTATATATCCACTCGTCGCAGAATACGTGTAAACAGAGCGTCCTGAGCAATATGAGAAAATCAAAAAGAAGAGTAACATAGAAAAGACTCACACAACGGGCCTGCACACGGTATCGAAGCAAATTGGGCAGCGCAGCGTCGAGGGATCGGGGTCAAAGCCAGCCTGAGGCATAGGCTCATCATATTCGTTCAAGCCCGTGGGTTCCCGCTGCGTATATTCGTCGCTTTTTTGAGCGTTGTCACAGAACAAGGCTGTTGAGACTAACCTTATAGCAAATATTCCGGCTCGGAGAGCCTTGGCCATTGGTATTCCTGTTCGGTGGGCCTGGCCTACTGGGGCAATCTATGACAGTATAGACATGAAACTGGGTAGGGTCCTCGACTTGATCACAAACCTTGTGCCTAGTGACCGGATGAACCGCACTACATATCACTCTGATTGAGTGTCGTCGCAGAACAGGGATGTTGACACTAACCTCGTAAAAATATCTTGCGCCCTTCTGTTGGGAGAGCGGTTACTAGAGCAATCTACCGTATAAAATTAAACTGGGCAAGTTTATCGGTTGGATCTCAAACCCCATGCCCAGTGGCCAGGTAGATGGCACTGCACATTACTTTTGATTGTGTCGTTGCAGAACAAGGCTATTGAGACTAACGTTGAAGCAAATATCTTGTCCGCTCTTGTTCAGAGAGCCATTGGGGCAATCTATAACAGTATAAACATTAAACTTCGGCAAGCCAATTGACTCGATCACAAACCCTGTGCCCAGTGACCAGATAAACCGCACTGCACATCACTTTTGATTAGCATCATCGCAGAAAGGGCTGTTGGGGACTGACTATGTAGCAAATATCTTGTTCTCTCGACCGTCCAAATCAGCTCCCCTCACTAAAGTTATGGGGATCGGGCTGGACTCGGAGAGCCTTGGTCGTTGGGGCAATCTATAGCAGTATAGACATTAAACTCGTCAAGTCCATCAACACGATTACAAACTTTGTGCCCAGTGACCAGATACCCCGCACTGTACAATGCACATCGTTTTGAGTTCATCGCAGAGCAGGGCCACAGGACCTAACTTTGTAGCAAATATCTCTGTCTCAACTGTCGAAATGGCCTCCTCCCACCCAAGGATGGGGCTGCACTCCGCGGAGGCGAAGGTGGAGATAGAGGAGATTGCCGGATGAGCGAAGTCTGCCGCGGGGGAGCTCGCGATCGCGCGGCCATGGCCGCAAGGCATACAGGTTACACTCGCAGTGCTCTTATCTTGTGCGGTGTCTGACTGCTGTCGCGGTCATGTCCATCATATGCCGACGGGGATACTCGCTGATAACTCCTGCTTGTTGGCCGACGGCTTGCCGAACAGAGCTGACAGGCCAACCTAGAAACAGGACATGTACGTTTACGCCGTATCTACCGTTTCTTTAACGAAATGACAAGGTTTTGTGTACATATGTACATATGTTTGCCCTATCTGCTTATAGTGCATCTCCATTCTGTTTCTTCTCTTCCACTGTCACCCGCTCTCAATCGCGGTGCATTCCTGTGCCCAGCTGTGCATCCAAAATATCTCCGGCATCAGCTTCTTTTGCTCTCTCACTCCCAGCGTGTCCGATTTCCACTATTATCAACAGCTGTGGACTGCGAGTCTTGCCCAATCGGAACCATATAAGGGCACAGGCATGTCCCGTGAGTGCTACAGCACTCAAATTTCTCACCGCGGCGTAGGCGGGGAACAATTATTAAGCTGCGGCCACGAACTGCCGTTCAATTCCCAGCGCCGGAGCGGAGCGCAGGCATATCTTGTTTTACGGTATCTTCTTCCGGGACGTAGAGGCGCCGGCACACTGCAGCAGACGTTCACCACGAAGTGGGGATTGGAGGGGGGATATCGACGCACGTGGGAGAAGCTTTCGTAGCTGTCTTGAGTCTCGGTCTGCACGGGAAGAGCGCGGAGCGCATGTTCACCATGTGTCGATACCTGAAATGCACGACAAATTGGTCCGGATCGTGCAGGAGTTTCCGCGAAGGTTGCAGCGGCGCTCAGGCTCGGCACTGCGCTGGTTACGCCGCTGTCGGCGTTGGCAGGGAGTTCCGCCAAGCTAATGCAGAACATAGCGTCAGAAAAGAAACGGATACCGATGGAATAAATGATAACTAACCAAAAGACCGACTTTGTGAATTCCTGGCGCGTATAAGAAGAACACCCAAAGACTCTGAGCAGATGATGCGGTTGAGGTCGCGTGAGGTGCTAGCTTGACATTCCCAAGGAGCACGATGTTTGGCGGCAGAGGCGGCCAAGGAGGATTGACAGATGTCTTTCTTCCAGAAGAGGACCGTCAATAGTTGACTGGGCGGATGACGAACGAATTGGAAATTCGAGGAGGAGTCGACTCGGTTACGGTCGACGGATTGGTCACAGTTGATTTTGGATTTTGGATCCTTGACATCGGACTCGGAGCTGATGTGTATCTGAGTTTGCTTTGGATGAATCCCTGCAGACAGAGGCCTCAGAAGAGCCTGGAACATTATATATCCCACCTAAAGGGCTGAGCACTGAACTCTAAGTCCTCCAAGTTTTGACCAACGCTGTCATCCCTTTTTAGATAGGGGCTCAGGATGTTTATCCACGTCGGAGTATCTGCTTTAGCGATGCTGAGACGGTGGAGCCGGCGCTGCTGTTCAAGCTCCTCTTAAACGTCCGGGTGCGTGCCGACTGGGTGATGTTGAGGAACAAGAAATTTATTCCAGTTTTTAACAGTTGATGAATTATTTTTGAGCCGGTTTTCGACAGAATCACTAGCAGGGCATACTTACAAAGACCATATGACAGGCGGGAGGAGGAGCACCTGTTTGTGGCTGCCGTTTCCCATCAAAATCTCCGGTTTGAGAACGGAATAGACCAAACCATCAATATTTTAGGAGGTATTTTCTACTACTTGCAAGCCTACCATCAGTTGCATACTCTGTTGAAGTCGAAGCCCACAGCACACCGTCGTGGAGCAACTTTCAGCGATGGTTAACAAAGTTACTTGGCAAAACTAATTTAGCCTTACAAAACTAACTTTACTTTATTTGTGGCAGACAAGTAAAGTAAAGTAAGCAAAAGTAACTTGTAAGTAACTGAAGTAACTTGTAAGTAACTTCAAGTAACTTCAAGTCAGAAAAAGTACCAGCACACCAGAGTAATTTAACAACTCTAGGGGTCATAACAAGTGTCAATTCACCAAATAGTTGAGGCTATGGGGAACAAGTCCAAGATCATTTTGATCGTGGACTGATGGTTCCCTCCAGCGCCATTCCGTCCACGCCTTGCTATCCTGGTAAACGCACCCGTGCCCTCCCAGAATTGAGACCGCTTGGACTGGTTCCCTTCCATGTATATCCTTGCTCGTAATTTCATCCTCTTTATTCCGGCCAGCACTTCTACATCAGGTATTTTACATCAGTCATATCCAGCCAAGGTAATGCTTGCAAGCAAAAACATGTGGTCAAAATCCAGAAACATAATCTATCTAAGTTAACGGGCCGGCAATAAGCAGCCACCGCCAGCCAAATTTCCTCCATAGGTCCTTCTTCTATTATGCCCACTACCGAAACAGGGGTGACAATCCTTCAGAGGCTTTTGGCTCATGAATCTCTAGCAGCTCATCTCCAGTTCATTCAAATCCAACGGTTCTTTGAATTCACCCTTCGTCTTTGGCCTGAAGTTGTACCACCTGGGCAATCTCTACCTCCTGCTCTCCCTCTCCTAGTGTCCCAATTCATTAGTGCCGCCCTTCAGATCGACCCCATTCATGTTCAGCTCACCTGGTCGGCCTTCAGTGACCTTGTTGAAGCAGCACATAACAAAAAACCGGATCCGCCTTTGGATGATCTATTCCGTATTCACTCTCATTCCTACTCGACTGGTGTGTTGGTCCAAAAACTAGTTGGCCAGCACTTATTCTACAGTTTCAGAAGCCCAACCACTCATCCCACCTGTGTCTGGCTGTTTGGGCTGCAAATCCTCTCTCAAAGAAGAAATGGTCATTGAAGGATGGCTCTTTACCCTTCATCGCGGTGTTCTTCCTATTTTTTCTAAATCCTGGTACTGCCGGGGTAAGTCCTGTTATTAGAGAGCTTGAGCCCAAGCAGCATGCCGCTTTTAGGTTGTGCAAAAAGCGACATGCCGCTTTTTTACAACTTTTGTGTGCACCTCAAATTCGCACACCCTGATGCTATTGCACCTTTTTAATGCCCTTTGGAGGAAAAAAATAAAAAAAAGCAGCATACCGCTTTTTGCACAACCTAAAAGCGGCATGCCACTTGGGCTCAAGATCTCTATTATATTTTCAAAGTCTCACCCATCTCAATCACCTCCGAGCATGCCATATCCGATATTATAACAACTTCTTTGTCCATGATGCAAGTCATGAGGCATCTCAATGCGAATACTATTCACAAGGCATCCCAAAATTCATTCATGTGGCTGAATCAACCTATATTGAGCCTGTGCTCTGCCAGTTTTTCACTGTGCAAATGGCTCTTGAGCAGTATGGTTTTATTTTATTTCATTCCTTTATTTTTGCTCACTCTCCAACAGTGGCACTTGTCAAGGCATCACCCGCATTTACAACATGATGCTAGGGTCCTCTGACCTCTCTAAATGAGCTTACCGGTGATCTTGTCCTTGATGGGTTCATTCTCTACACGCTACTACAAGACAAAGTGACTCGACACGAAACTTTAATGCTGCCTCACTGTGGCTACCAGAATCATCGTTTTGACCAAGCCATGGCTGAATGTAATGCTAGAATGACAGGGACCGGCCAGCCTATGTGGGCGCATGCTTGTCATCAGTGCATGAGAATATATCAAGGCCAAGACGGTAATTGGTATATGAATGAGCTTGATCTTTACAGCCCTTCAACTGACACACCCTCACAGACCGGATGACAGCTGGCATCCACGATGGTGTTGATGTCTGTCACCTCTGCCGCAGTGTCCATGACTGTCAAGAAGCACTTCCGACCCGGAGCGACTTCTTTTGTATTACACACCGGGATCTAATCAAACAATGCTGCATCACTGGATGTAACGAGCTGGCGCAGCCCGGTTTTCGCACATGTAACAATGACTCCCACCGAGATTTCCAAATACATGCAGAGGAAAAGAACACAGCTATGTTTCAGCTCCACGTGCATCTAAGGAATGCCACAATCTCAGATGTGGCAGCAGCAGGATCTCTGCCAACCAACAACACTCCACTTTTACCCGACAACCCACCACCGGCCAACTCGAGCTCTAATTCCCTGCCCCGAGGCATGCCCAAAGGCAAACTCAGCTGATCGTGGACCCACAATGAGCAATTATTTGTGCATTGCTGTGGTATCATTATCTCGCGAGCCACCATGTATGGTTCTGAGGGTGTTTCAGGGGTAAAAGTGGGTTTCCTTTTCGCTTCCTTTTCTTGCCTACTCATATTTCCACAGAACTTTCTGAAGGGAACTTTTCCAACACAATATCCTGGAGCACTACCCTCATATATCTTCTACGACAATAATTGCTCCTTGATGAAGCATCTCCAAGCAACCGATGATCATTATTTTGACAAGGTTGGCCTCCCAGTGGATGTTTTTCATTTCAAGTGCAAACATTCAGAGGACAATATTTTCTGCCAGCTTCATTGCAACCCTGCCTAATTCTGCGAACTGATTGATGCCGAAGGCAAATGGGTTTTCAACTCCTCAGTGGCAGAAAAAGCCAATGTCTGGTTTGGCAAGTTCCAGAACATTGTGCAGGATATGGTGGTTATCAAGTGAGTTTTTTGCACTCAACAGTTTATCTATACCTTTTTTCATATTGGCACTTCAGGTACAACTTTTTTTCTTGACAAAATGATTGCTGTTCACAATGAACACATCGCTGGACAGTTGCATGACCAGGGGCATTCCCTGCACATCCAGTCAGACTCGCTCCTTGCTGGCAGATCCCCTTTCATTCATACATTATTGTAGTCAAGTCATGGAATTGGGTAACTATGTTTGAGATTGTATCTGCATTGGATCTCCTCAATGCGCCGGCGACGATCAACATTACAAACCTACACAAGTAGGATTGGTGTCCATTGAAAAGCCTACAAGGATTAGGTTAGATACAGATCCATGTACTTGTCATGGAAATAAGTGATGGACGGTGGTGGTTCTCGGGGTTCAAGGCTTCAAATGACTCCAAATAACTTGTGGACTCAAAAGATGAGGGGATAGAGGAAAATTTTCACCAGTTACCTGATTGTCATAAAAGGCAATTCTGAAGATATGAGGCATTCTTTGCCAGGATTTGAAATCGACTTTTTACCACAAGCATCGTGGGAAAAAATGACCTGCATGGTGAAAAAGTGCTCGTTGAGTAGTGCAGAATAGCACTTTAAAGTATATTGATACCTTATAATTTGGGCTCACAATTTGGGCTGCAAAATGGTCATTTTTGCTACTTTTTGCCAATTTCTTGTCAATTTGCCGAAAATGACCATTTTGTGGCCGTAATTGCGGGCTCAAATAATGAGATATTGATATGGTTCAAAGTGGTATTCTACACTACTCAATGAGTACTTTTGACTATAAAGCTCACCTTTTCCCATAATGCCTGTGGAAAAGTCAATTTCAAATTCTGGCCAAAAATGCCTTATATCCTCGTCGTTGCCTTTTATGGTAATTGTTCAAGCCATGGCAATATCTGCTATTCCCTCATATTTTCATTCCACAAGTTATTTGGGACCATTCTGTGACCCCAATCATGAGAACCACCCCCATCCATCACTTATTTACATGACGAGTAAAGAGGAGACTTACCACTCAGTGTTTGCCATCATCTGCACCACAACTCCCCATTGCACATATCCAAAATTGAAGTCGTTCGGGCCACAGTTCAGCTTTTCTAGCTGCACACAAGGAAATAGGTCGCCATGAGCCTTGTTAATGCTCCGTTTTCAAGCACATTGTCCAGCCCCATGTCCTTGTCTACGTGGATACAGCTCATATAGTTGCTGCAGGTAAAGTTCGTCACACCAGTTCGGCCTAAGTAGTTCACACCTGATTTCTCAGTTAGCGTGTCAATCCTGTTTTTCAAACCTGGGCAGATGGTATTTCCTGCCTCAATCAAGGTGTCTGCTGTCTGGAAAAATCATATGAGTTCCGTATCTAATCAAAAAAACAAATCATAGCTCACTGTCAGCAACGGCCTCTGGGTCGGCTAAACAGCGAGTAACCCAGCAAAAACCCCAACCAGGATAAACTTAATAGACGCTAGTAGCTCATGTGTTCTCCGAGCAGTAGGACCAGTCATACAGCGTCCTCCCTAGGAGGCCGTATGTCGTAGGTCAGGATGTGAGGCGGAACCCGGAACAAGTCGAAGAGGGTGTGATATCCACACAGGTATACAACCCGGTGAAACGGTGCACTAGGGTGCGGCCGTGAAATCTAATGAAATCAACTAGAGAGTGAAGCGAGCTAGTCACTAATCACAATCCAACCAAAATCAAATCAAAACACTGATCCGATCCTAATGCTCGTGTGTGTGTGTTCGGGGAAGTAGGGTACATATCACCCGTCAAGAGGGTGTGCAAAGGTTTGATAAGACTCTGTTTCAATAGCAAACTATGTGGTTTAAGCACGGTTATGCTGGGGTAGCAGGGACTTCACGCCAACAGAATATCAAGACTCTGGTCAAACTGTATCCAACAGCGAGACGATTGCAGCCATCTTGGCCCTATTAAAGGTTGGGCCAATGGCTGACATCGAGATCACGAGCTCTCGTCACTTTATCCAGAAGGCGATGACCCAACAGCTAGCAAAATGGGAGGATAATGGGTGGATTAGCGTACCTGATCGACTCCCCCTCCAAGTCCTGGCAGCTGAACTCAAACAGAGGACTGGAAAGACAACTTTCGGTATTATTGATGAGGAAAGTGACAGCACTGCCAAAGCCGCGGCTGAAAAGGTGTCCCAACTGGCCAGAGAAGGGTGTAGAACCAGTCCGAAGTTGAGATCCCCCTCCAAGTGGCTCCTGAGATGGTCTTGAGAGGAGCAAAGCTATCCACGCTGACACAGGCCGTCGCGTACACCGGGATCAAAGAACTGCGGAAAGCAGCATCACAGCCAGCAACCACCAACATGATCAAGCAAGTACAGTCAGCAACATTCAGAGAATACAAATGGCTCCCCCCTGCAGCAAAGATCTGGAAGTCAATACGACATAAGGACTTCACCGCCAAATACGGAACTTCTATGGAAGTCAATGCACAATGCCCACCGGATTGGCAAATTTTGGAAGTACATACTGGAGTGCGAAGACCGTGTGACATGTCCAATTTTGCGGCGAGACGGAAGACCTTGAGCACATTCTAATAAAGTGCAATCGCCCAGGCCGTTCCCAGATTTGGGACTTGGCCAAGACCCTCTGGCTCAAAAAGCACGACTCCTGGCCCGAACTCTCCCTCAGATCAATCCTTGGGTGTGGCCTGGCCTCCATCAAAGATGACCAGGGACGGCATCTCCAAGGCGCAACATGCCTGTACAGAATAATTATCTCTGAGTCTCTCTTCCTCATATGGAAAATCAGAAATGACTCAGTCATCGGCAATGCCGGAACACAAATCTCTGAGCGTGAAATCCACAACAGATGGTTGTTCAACATAAATCAACGTCTACAGTTTGATTGTGCGATGACAAATCAGAAGAAATACGGCAAGCAAAACTCCCTTACCCCTCTCCTTGTACTCCAAACCTGGAGTTCCACGCTCAAGGATGAGGCATCTTTGCTAGACGACTGGCCGAGAAAAACACCCAGGGTTTTAGTGGGTATAGAGCCGAAGAGGTCTCAGCAGCCTCCTTCCCCGCCGCCTAATTGACGGGGTCAAAATAGGTAGGCTCGAAGCCCCACACTATAGCAAACAGCTTCGTGCAAAACACATTTCCCTGGGAGGTGGAATCTTCTACTTCTCTTTTCAGCCGGAGGCCTAGTTCCCTCCAAACCCTTACGCAGTACTGGGAGGCTAACCTATTGTTAGTTGTCCTGGTACTGATTTGTCCTTTGGACAAATGTACCACCAAAAAAAAAAAAGAATATCAAGACTCAAGTAAACCTTAGACTGTTCAAGTCCTCAGTTTCTTTGTGAGCGGCAGAACCTAACACTCCTGGCAACTAGCCAAGAAGCAGAAGGTAGGGCAGACTATCAACAGACAGACACTACTTCAATATCAACTTTAACTGCACAAATGGCGGCGGTATCAACGAAACGAGGGCAGTTACACAGAAGGTGGGGGCTGGGCTAATCGTGCAGACGGTTACACTGAAGGCGGCGGTCTCACTTCTATTAACAAGTCTTAACCTGGAGGCCTAAAGTGCTGCTACAGGAGACAAGTTGAATAGGTTGAACGAGGGCTCTTATATCAATGCAGTGGTAGTCTTTTCGACATCCCGTATCTTCTAATCTTTTCTGTGTGTCTTCAAATCTGTCTGATATCTTTTCACAAATCTAGAGTCTACTATATTGCCCATATATCTGGGTGGATAGTTTACTGGCTAATACAGAGTACGTGGCTGGCTTTTATACATTTCAGAGAGAAGTAAAGGAGATAGACGGAATGAATAGGAACAATAAAGGGTGAGAGCCTGAGTAGTGAATGGCCAATGGCGTAGAAGACATTCTCAACCATGGGTATTATGACCTGCTACCGGGGCTAGTCCACATGTATTTCTCTAGCACGCCATAAGACGTGCTTAGTTGTCTTGGTTTCCATCTTTCTGACTGAGCAAGTCAGTCTTTTAGTCATTGCTGACTGGTCAAGTCAGTCTTAGTCAATTCCTATTCAACTTCTGTATCAGTCCCGTACTTCACAAGCTCAGTGGAACTCATAGTACATATCAAGTGGATTGACAAAATAGTGCGGTGCCATACTGGTGGACCAGTATAGTGACCAGTGAAATATAGTGTGGTGCTATTCTGTAGTGCCAATCCTCATCAATCATATCAGTAAATCCTTGATGCGAGGCCCGCATCTTTCTAACGGTCAGATCTGCCCGAGTAACCACAGTGATGGTTAACTCAGTAACATGTCTTCATCCCAATCTAATCAGTTGGTCTTATACACAAAATGGTGCGGCGCTATATCTCTGCCGGCCCTAATATGGTTGTACCAATCCTGACTTCGTATATCTTGTTTTAATAGTCATCAGACTATTCAGAGGCCTGTTGAAGCGGCAAGTCAATAATTCTGAGTAGTTCCCTGATGTTTCACCTCCAGCGCATAAGATAATGGTTTACTGCCACTGTCTATAGCTCAGTGTAGAATATCATAGTCAGGACGTAACAGCCTTTTTGGCTGCCTTGTCAAGTCTACTCAATCCTTCATAGTTGATTTGTTACACTGACTTTCGGCCATCAGTAGTGTAGCCTACCACCCTAGGGCGGGTGTACGCTCATAATCTAATGCCTCACTTCTGCCCGCTAATAGGTTCAAAATGAAATAAAACTGGTGTTTTCATGCATGTTTTGGTACACGCCCTATCACCGGGGTGTGGATACAACCCATAGTACAATGTGAAGGAAGCAGGGCAGGGTGGAGACAATGCCTATGTCAAGCCAAGGTAGAAGCCTGAGATTAGACGAGGTAGAATTTACTGTACATGGAGATTCTACCAAGCTTATATAAGCTTCTAATAAATTAAAGTGATTGTGGTCGATCGGGATCAGTTCCTGTACCGCAGTATTAAGGAGTGTTAATGCTGATACTCTTAGACTCCTCTGTGTCGGTTTCCGTGGTGTTGGAGGACTTAGGAGACCCGATGTTCGGGTTTCCTAATCCTGAGTGTCATTGGAGACCACTCGGGCCTCTTGCCAGGGGATTGCTGCACACGACAGACGAAAAGGGGACAGAGGTCCAGGGATCACACAAGGATGCGGAAAGCAAGGTGATGATGATGATCTAACAGCTACAAACAGGGCTATCTACTCCTTGGCTGGGGCTTTGCCCCAACCACAGTTACCCCCCCACCAGGCAAAGTTCCACCCCAGACTTTGTACCGGTCTCCTACAGTGTCCACTCAATCAGTCCACTATGCGTGAGTCGAGCAAGTTGCTGCTCTACCCGCCCAGCAGCCGCTCACTGCTGGGCCAGCGAGTTTTAGGGAATTACACACGTCTCCACCAGCACTGACAGGATGTCCGCCATGCGTTCCTCCGCCTCTGCAATCTCGAGATCTCGGGGTGATGGTGGTGTGTTGTCTGTGTCACGTGAGTGTAGTAGGTCAAGGGTAGTGCCCCGCAGGGGAATGTAGTGTCGTAGCCTGCAGGAATGAATATAAGAGAAGTTTTTTAGCGGAACCCTGTTCAGGTCACAAAGCGAAAATGAGTTAAGGAAGCATGTGTATATCTGCGCTGGCGCTGACCACCGAGGCGCGATCTTGTTAATGGACTTGTGGTTCCCGTTGGCTTCCGAATTGTACCACTGCACGATGTCTCCTATGCGAAATTCGATGATTTTCGCGTTCAAGTCAAAGCTGTTCTTCTGTTGTTCTGCTTGTTGGAGCGACAGGAGGTGGGAATTCCAGTGCAGGCTGTCTGCTAGGGCAAAGTGTATGTCGATGTCAGTGGGTGTCGTGGGTGTCGGCGCTGCTGGGCTGGTGTCGTCAGGTTGGAACCGTCGACTGAACAGGAGCTCGCGCGGTGTGGTGCTGAGGTGGATGAGTATCCAACCGTTCATCTGGTGTATCGCCTCAGTCAAGGTGAGCTGGCCAGTTCTCCAGAATGTCCTCCGGGTTCATGTCGCCACTGTCGCTATCGTGATCAGGCGCACACAAGCGTCGTAGGATTTGAAGAAGGATTTTGTTACTCCCTTCAATCAAGCCATTCACCCATGGCGAGTGGGATGGCAGTCGTGATATGTGTCACCCTGTGCGCCTCGCAGAAACTTGTAACTTCCTTGTTGTTGAAGTGTTTCCCGTCGTCTGCCATGACGGTGTCAGGGTATGGCGAAGTCTTGGAGGATACGGCCCAGGGAACCAAGTGTCGTCTTTGCTGAGCCAGCAACCTTCAGTTTCTAAACCCACACGTAGTGTGAGAAGATGTCGACATATGGGCCAATGTTCTTGTATGCGCCTTTGCCAACGGGCAGCAAGAGATAGTCGCCTGCGATCAGGGAAATGAGTGCATGCAGCGGATGGGTTGTAACAGCAAGTTGATGGTGGTTGGACTGAAGCTCTTGCACTTCAGGCACTCCAGCATTACTTGGCGGCAATCAGTGTCCATGCCTAGCCAAAAGTACTCATCTGCGATCTTTAGCTTTGTGCTGTCGACCCCAAAATAGTGTTGCCGTGACTCGCTAAGTCGAGTCGTGACTTCGAAAGTCGACTTAAAAACAGATTCAACTCAACTCAACTCAACTCATAGGTCAAAGTCAACTTAGGTCAACTCAAGTCGACTCCAGAGCCCATTTTGGACAGCAAGGTATTTTTGTGGTTCTAGCTTCATCTGCAGCGGTTTCACAAAAATCACGAAAACGTGATAGGTGTCACCAGGGTGTCACGCACTCAGATCACGGTTCACCAAAATTCAAGAAATTGCTTTTTTGTACTGTAAACGACTCAGCACACCTTTCTAGAATTTGAACCACTAAGTTGACTTCGAGTCACTCGAGTCGACTTGTAAGTCAACCCGAGTTGCCGGGTCGACTCGGCTCGACTCGACTCCAGTCGGCTGCGACTTTGACTTCAAAATAACTTTTAGTTAAGTCGCGGCAACACTACCCCAAAATGCCCATTCTTCGAGTGTGTCGCCATGGCTATGGAAAAGCCCTTCGCCACCGGGACACAGTGTGTTCGTGAAACACGCCTAGCTGCCGCGTCCGCTACTCGCCATAACTTATCGCCGTCGACCATAAAGCCGCTCGCCCGGTGTGCTGCTCGGTGACGCTCTGTCACACTGGTGCCACCGGATAACCCCAGGAGATGGTCTATGATAGGGGAGAAGAAGATATCGTCAGCAAACTCAATCTGGAGAGGGTGCCTAAAATCCTCCCCGGATTCCGGCGTTTCGTCGGTGATCCCAAACATGTCCCTCGTAATTCCCGTTGATGCGTCCCAGTCTGCAAGTACGGACCAGTCGGAACCGTCTGCTGGTGTCCTCTTGGGCTCCGTCCACATGCGGCTCAGCCTATCTGCCACTGGGTTTTCCACCCCGGGTCTATGGCGGATGTTGTCAATGTTCCAGGCTAGAATGGACTCCTTCCAGCGGCTGTGGTGTGTACTCATTTGTTCCTTCAGCAGGCAGTCGCGCAGCGCCTGGCAATCTGTTTCGATCTCTATCGCCGAGCCGTACGTGTATGATTCAAATTCATCCAAGCAATATTTGAGTGCCGCAAATTCAAGGTATGACTATAATCGTAGCAGTTGTATCGTCCTTGATTATCTATTATCGGCGTGCCACTCGCACTCCTTTCCCGGCTCATCGAGCCAGCTTGCTCCTCGCTCGCATGGAGGCACCGCGGTAGTAAAGATAGATGGGACTGTCGGTGCAAAAATTAAAAAAATAAGTTTATGACGGGAACTAGCAGGCGTACAAAGGGATTCCGAGAACAATTGCCAAGCCTATTGATGAACGTTTACAGAGGGAGAGACACAGTGATACAAAAGGACGCACCCGCAAGCAACGAGTTTCCTCCGCCAGTTCCAAGGGCTTGGAACATTGCGTGTCCGAAGAGGGGGAATCCGAAGCCGAACATGGAACGGAAAACCTTGGGTCACGGAATAAAACACGCAGGTGAACGGAGGGGTAGAAAGCTTACGGAGGCTGCGGCTACTGCGCTTGCCGCATATGAAAATGTATCCACCAAATACAACTGGATGGGCAAGCTAAGTGGCAAGGATTTGAGATCGCGACATCAAAATACAATGGAAAGAAGGCGCGTACAAGGAGGCCATCATGCCTGCCCTTTGAGGTGAGAAGATTATGCGCTGACAATGGTTCAGGACATACCGAACCCAAAGATCGCTACACCGATCATCGGCATAATCCAATGGAGTTGTGCTTGAGCGGACCAACCATACCAGCTGCAAAACAGCATCAGAAAATCATGGAGAGAGATAGCTGCGTACTCACAAGACCCCGATAGGAACGAAAAACGAGCCCGCGATCAGCGAAGGGACGCGCATCTCCGGCTCTCCCTTCCCCCCATTCTTCTTCGAGAGCTGCGTTCACACATATCAGGTATCTGGTAAACGGCGTCGCAGAAGCATGAACGAACATAGTGGTAGACCTTGTCCCCAGCTTTCGCGCTGAATGCCGTAGCTTCATGCAGATTCAGTACAGGCCGAACCTTTCGCAAGAGCACTTACAAGAAATGAATCCCAAACCCAGAGGAATATACGCAAGGCCCCCGGTCCCCGTGCTGAAGCCGTACGTTTGCGAAAACAGAGCTGAAGAATCGAATAAAAATGCGGGATAGATGTCAACGAAGCTGGTTCTTACTGTCGAAGGTCGTGAACATGAGATAGTCTGCCCATTATTAGTATGAGCTCGACGGGTACGCGTAAAACTCACAAATTCCGTAAATGCTGCATATGGAATGTATAAGCGGGTACCAAGGTAAATGTGAACTGTAGCTCACAATGCCATATAAAGACTGAGCATGAAACAGATGAGACTGCCAAAGAGCAGAATTGCCGGTCGACTGAGATTGATCCACAGAGTGTGCAGTTTACTCTGGTGTTCACGGAGGAGTACAGGGTGCCTTCCAGCCAACTTCTCGGGATCAAGAGCCTTTTTACTTTTCCGGATGACGGGAGAATACGTCTCCCTGATACAACGATGAGCAGAGAGGTTATAGACTTGCCCTAGCTCACCTGAGAAAAGGAAGTCCAATCACGCTCGCGACACCGCCCAGAACTATTTATTCCGTTATAAATCAGCCCAGCGTTCAAATTAAAGTATAAACTCGAATGTACTAACCTGCGACGATGAGGAACATCCATCTGACACCGATACTTTCAATGATAAACCCTGGTGCCATAGATTATGAAAATGAATTCCGGTGTGAATCCGCGCTGCATACCCCCAGCAATCGGTCCAACAACGGGTCCAATTAGCGGGCCTGAAATCAACGATGAGATTCAGTTGCATGGGGTGAGCAATGAGCACGCGCCTAGACTGTAGATGGCCATGGCGGCACCGCGATCGCGCTCGGAGAACAGATCAGTTATGACACCTCCGCCGCATGCTATCGGAGCGCTGCCAGATAATCCAACTACAGACGGCGTGAAGATCCTAAATGAAGACAACGACGGATGCAAGCTTACCGAGGAATCGGAAACCAAGGAGGGAGCCGGTGGTTGGCGCAAAAGCGCACCCGAGGTTGAATGCTATCGTGCATAGGTTTCCGATGTGCAGCACCTAATGGCTGGTTTAGTGAGGAGTAATCTCGTCCAAGGATCAACGAACCCATTTCCTTTTGAATGCATCAGTGAATTATCCAGCAATCTTTGAAGAAGTGATACACACCGTCCATACATCTCCTAGAGCATCCAGAACACATCAGCTATGTGCAGGTTGCCTTTGGACGAAACACGCACCGAGAGTGGGGCAAGAAATAGAGGCTGCAAATTTATCAATGTATGGAAAATCGTATCGTCTACGACATGCGACTCACGGCAATAGCAAAAGATAACAGGAAGATGGAGAGGGTCATAGCTATGATTGTTTCGTTCGTAATGCCATACTTGATTGCGATCTGTGGCAGGCCTGGAGCCATGATGCTCGACCCCAAAGGGCTCACGAAGGTATACAATGCAACCTGTACTGACGATCAGTTCACCGGTGCCTCGAAGGACTATATGCGACGTGCCACAGCTGTTGTCGTCCATTTCTTGCCGACACTCCAATTTCTCGGGTTTTGTGGGTCATCCTGCCGCCAGTTGAAGCTCTGAACATCAACCCGATTTCAAAGGAGTCGTACCTGCCAGTTGTCCTCCAAATTTTCCAGTATCTCCTCCGACTTATTTTTGGGAAGGGCGGAAGGTCCACGGCCAGGTGAAGTTGGCTCGGAGGTCAAGCGGGATAGAGTCCTCAGCCAAAGGAACGTGAGTGGCGGAACTGGTAACAGATGCCATGAGTGTAGACGGAACTTGAAGCACTGTGAGCAGATCGAACCTTCAACATATACGCATTGTAGGGCCTATATGGTCTGCGTTAGCGGTCATAGCCCGTTTCGGAACGGACATCACACAATCCAATTGAGCTAATCCGGTCCGATGACCAACTGGGGCTCTGGCCGTCGCCCCGTCTGGCGGTCCGGATGTACATCTAAGTATTATTCAGACATTTTGACGCCAGTTGACACAGGACCCCGGTTTATACTTGGGAGGTCAGATCCTGGTTCGGACAAAAATCGACACCTTGACCCAAAACCCTAGGTCCAGTTCGGACAAAAATTGGGACATTCGCGCATGCCATTTGGGACAATTTTGGGTCATTTGGGGATCTGGCCTTTCCAAGGGATAAACCGGGGTCCTGGTTACGGCTCTCGCTCGAGCATCTCGGAGTGACTACATAGAGTATGTAGGGTTCCGCTGCAGTTGATGTTCAAGTTGTTCGTGACACGCTCGCGATGTGCTTTGACGCGCCTTGCTCTACGCCGCTGCTCCATTTCGCCTGAAATATGGTCGGCCCGCCGCCGTCACTGTTCATACCCTCGAATCGAAGACACACTCATCGTCGATGGTGATGTCCAGGTCCTTTTTCCGCGCGACGGCCCCTTCCGCGTTTACAGACTCTATCCATCATAATCCCTGAATTTATCAAACCCTGGAAACGCAACGAGACTTAGGTCGCGCCACCTGCAGAGCACTCGTGAACCCTCACGAGATCCTACGGTTGATACACCACCTCCATCTGATGATGTCCTAGCTAGTTTTGGGAATTTCATTGCACATGGAGTGGTTACTGTACTATTTCGACCAAGTGTTCACTAAGAGCGCGCTGGGTGCTTCAACCCACGGCATACTTATCGTCGAATGAAGGTCATGCAATGCAGTCCCCCTCCACTGGCACTCTGACCGTACATAGACTTCACCCAAACCATTCTGTACTCTGTATACATACGAAATACATTACTCCTTCCCTTTGCGATTCCTTCAATCGAATTTGTAAACTGGGCAGCAGCGTCAGCCGCGTCGTTTTCCACGGGATCAAGAAAGAAAAACTGACCACACGCCCCCGTACTCGGCCTCGTCGCGAATATCACCTCACTGAGCGCCTCACCCTCGAGGCCCTTGTACGGCGCGTACGTTTCACTGACCTTCTTGATGAAGGACGCGACCTCGGCCTCGGGGACGAGCGAGACGGTGCAGCCGCCCCAGCCGGCGCCTACATATTACAATCAGCATTATATACGAATAGGAAATAGAAGGGGGTGGGACAGCACGCGCAACGCACCCGTCAACCGACTCCCGTACGCCCCCGCCTCGCGCGCAAGTCGCGTCAGCTCGTCCAGCTCCTCGCACGAGCAATCAAAGTCGTCCGCGCAGCTCGTCTGCGAGTCGTTCATCAGCTGCCCCAGCTGCTTCAGCACCGCGACCCCGTCTGCACCCTCCGCAGCAGGCGCGGCCGCGGTGTCGAGGCACAGCTTGCGGAACTGCAGGACGCGCAGCGCCTCGGAGTAGACGTGCTTCGCGCGCTTGTAGAGCTTGAAGTGCGTCGCGTCGACTGTGCCCAGCCAGCGAATTCGTCAGTCACTCGCTCCCAGTAGCGATAGGACGGACGCACCCTCCACCCACGACAGATACACCTCCCTAAACTCCGCCTCCCCCAGCCCCGACAGCTCCACCATCTCCTCCAAAGTCGCCCCAAACTCATTTGCCTCCGTCCCTCCCGGCGGCTTCAGCGCCTCCACCGCCCCTCGCACGCGCTCCAGCACCGCCGCTAGCGCGTCCACGCTCATCCCCGCCCCGCCCTTGCCGACGTCCGCCTCCTCGACGAGGCGGCCCACGACCTCGCGCAGGGTGATCTTCTCGCGCGCGCCCACGGGGATGTTGAGGGAGCGGGCGAGCGCGCGCGCGCCGACGAGGGTCTCAACGACGCGGAGATTGTACCCGCGCTTCGCGGTGAGCGCCTTATCGGAGACCTTGAGCGAGTGGGCGCAGACGAGGACGGCGCCGGCTGCGATGGTGATGCGGGGTCAGCGTACGCGGCAGGGGAGGGGAGGCAAGACGTACGCGGGAGTGGCGTGGGGGACGCGGTGAGAGAGGGGTAAAGGTGATGTAGAGGACGGAGGAGGGCACGGACATGACCGAGGCGGCTTGGTCCATTCTGTGGGAGGTGAGATGAGATGACTGATGCAGGGTAATGGAAGGAAGGGCTCACCCTCCACTGTTTACACCTGCGTTCGTATTAATTTGCGAATGCCATAAGAGAGGAATATGCGTACCGACTCGCTTCTCGTTCTCCATCGACATCTCGACCAACTCTCCCTTTGCGACCTTGTCGGCGCCTTCGAGCTGCATGCTGGTTGTCAGAGTACGGTCGGCGTACAGGCTGTGAGAGGTGCACCTTTCCGTTGATAGCCAAGAATGCCAGCGTGCTCGCCACAACCATGGCCGCACTCGAGGATAATCCAGAGCCTGCAGGCACGGAGCCGGTGACCAATAAGTCCACAGGGATGGGGTCCACCGCCGCTCCAGTAAAATACTCTTCCAAGACGCCCTAGGGAGCTCTTTCAGCACCAAGATCGAAAATCGCAAGCATTGGGCACACGCACATAGTACCCGGCCTTGACGTAGTTCTCCCACCGCAGTTCCTGTGGAATCTCGAGATACCAGCTCTCAACGTGCACCTTGTCGTCGACGTTCGCGGGCTTGGCCTTTGGCGCGGGCGCAAATTCCTGGCGGGTGTATTTGGGGTGCAGGTTCTCGGCGATCACGCTGCCCGGGGCATGGTGCGCCTCCGCCGTCGGCGAGCTGGGGGGCACGTCGCGGGGCGCAACGGCAATCAGGATATCCCGCTCGATCGCTGCGGGCAGGACACCGAACAGGGCGTAATCGATGTGCTCTCCTAGCAAATATCGCGTCCAGGGTCATTCTTTCTTGCTTGGAAAAGTTCAAGCTTACCGATGAGACTGGATCTGTGTGAGGCTGCGAACTCGAACGGACCACCCGCACTCACTTTACACGTCCCGGGGCTCTTGCGATATAAGTTGGCTGTTTCCCGAATCGCTTCTCGAATTCTTCAGCAAGATTGTTCCAGCGCTCCGCGTGGTTCAGCGAGGTCCCCAGGCTTGCATAGAGGTCCGTGAGGTTGGTGAACACCGAGATAGCTTCCTGGGCGGACATTGGAGAAACGCAAGAGGTGGTCTCATTTCAGATCCGCGATCGTCAGTCCGATCGATTGCCGCACCATGTGCTCGTGGACACCTGATCAGCCCGCCTTTTCACGGACCGCCGTTTGAAGTCTGCGTGGGTTCGAAACCTGCAAGTAACATCGAAATTGGACCCTCGAGGAGAACGTTGAATGGACGAAATGGCGAATGCACGGACATAGTTAAAACGTCTCGCCGACCATGAGTGTTTCTCCGCCGGATCCATACCACACCGGTCCAATGCGCCACTCCAGCCCCACCTCCTCACCGACCACCCATTCGATTGCCTCGATTCCGCCAGGCCAATACTCCCTCTCCAACCAAGCGTTAATTCCGTCGATCCGCGCCACCAGCTGGCGCGCCTTCTCTAGATCCACACGCCCCCCGGTGTACAGATCTTCCGCACAGATAAACCGCCCGAGCGTCATATGCGCGCTCGGGACAGCGTAGCGGCTCTCGATCGCGATGGCCGACCCACGAGCCAGGGCGAAGAGGTCTCGACGAAGGTGGTGGTAGGTGTAGGCCTCGTCGCCCGGCGTGGAGGCCAGAGCCGGAAGGAAGGAGAGGGCGATGGCGGACGCGTCGAAACACAGCAGCGGTTTGATGAGACGCGTGCGATGGGTGCAGGTGTGGTTGAGGATCGACGGGGCGACGCCTCGAATCTGAGGAACCAAAGACGCGATTTCTTCCGGGGTGCGCGAATGGGTGATCTCCAGCACTGTCGTATGGAGAGACGTTTGAGGCACGATCCAGAGGTCTACTAGCCTGGTGAACAAAATAAAATAAAGCGGAGGCTGGAATACACACTTGGTACCACCTCTCTCAGCATCTGCTGACACTCTGTGATCAAAGATTTAATTCTTTCTGGCGGTCTAGCAATAAACACCATCGCGTTGCGGGTGTCCACAAACCCCGGCTCGAGGGTGGGATTGACTATCCGTTGAAGAATCCGATCGACCGATGCACCTTCGAAAGCAGGCGATAAAAATTTGGCCTTCTGCTGCGCGTTCCGCGCTATGCGGTACTCCTCGTAGGAAGTTTGAATTTTTACCTGGAAAGTTCAAGCGGCGGCACGAAACAGACACGCGCTCAAAACGCGCTCACAATATTGTTCTCGCAGGTCTGAATGATCAATTCATATGGGTTGATATTGTGCGGCGAGTCTGGCATGGCAATATTAGTGCCTAGGGCGAAACCAAAAGAGCTTGATGTGGTTGAGAGCAAGTTGACCGCGAGATCAAACTGAATTCAAACTCCGCTCCATGCTTTATTCGCCTACCATGATCCGTCGCTCAGCGCTCGCCTCCCAACTCAGGCCAGGCCTACACCCCATAGAGCCAATCTCATCGTAGGACTCTCGGCGCGGGCGCACAGATCTACATGCGCAGACATGTGTCAACTGCTGCGGCCACCGTGACTTGGAACGGACTTCAACAACTTGATAACAGCCTCTTCAACTGCGCGGTGTCATTTGCTCCTGGCTACTCTGCGGCGTCGTTGCTCTTGGCGCCTATCCGCTGTTTGGGTCAAATTTAGTACGACCGGTATCGCTGTATCCCGCAGAAGCGTTTCATGAAAGAAATGCGCCTCCCGCTCCCGACCTCTATCACAACCACCGCTCTCTGGAATCTTTAATATAGCGAGAAGACTTACCCTCGGACATAAAATCTGTGTATTAACTATGCCGAAAGGGACTTCTTTTTGGCTTGCAAATATTCCTTTTTGACTCGGATGACTGCGGCAGCTACGGGCGCAACGCCAACTGCGAGCCCGAGGCCGCTCTTGTCAGTGTTAATTCTAGTTCAAACTCTCCCCGCAGGTCGCAGCCTCGTAGGTCGCAGCCTCGCAGCTCCGGCGCTGCATATAAACCGTTGTGATGTCTAGAATACTCTGTCAGCCTCTCAACAACAATTCACTCGTTCTCTTTGATTTACTTGGATATCTACACGCTTTAACCACTATGGCAGATGATGAAATCGCAGCGCTCGTAGGCGACCATCCCATTCGTCCTGATGCTTTAGTTCTGACCCTGCCTGCAGGTCATCGACAACGGCTCAGGAATGTGCAAAGCAGGATGTGAGTTTATCTTTCTTGCACCTCGGCGCAGCAGTATCTAATTATCCTTAGTCGCTGGTACATATACACATTTCGTATCTCTGGTGACCGCCCATTTAATTTGAATGCGCCGAATAAAGGCGATGATGCACCTCGCGCTGTCTTCCCGTTCGTCTATCTCTATTTCTCATATCAATCGTTAACCTCGAGGATAGTTCAATTGTTGGTCGTCCTCGCCAAGCGGCCGTCGTGGTGGGATTCGGCAACAAGAATTCATAGATTGGGTACACTACCTCCATTCTGAAAGCTCCCCAACTCATCCCACAACAGCGACGAGGCCCAGGCCAAACGCAGTATTTTGTCACTGAAATATCCGATCGAGCACGGCATCGTCACCAACTGGGACGACATGGAGAAGATCTGGCACCACACCTTCTTCAACGAGCTGTGCGTCGCGCCAGAGGAACACCCTGTTCTACTCACCGAAGCACCCATGAATCCCAAGGCCAACAGGGAGAAGATGACCTCCATGATGTTCGAGACGTTCAATGTCCCCGCGTTCTTCGTGCAGATCCAGGCGGTCTTGTCGCTGTACGCTTCCAGAAGGACGACCGGAATCGTCATGGACTCGGGGGACGGCGTGTCGCACACGGTGCCGATCTACGAAGGGTTCTCACTGCCGCACGCGATCCTGCGCCTGGATCTCGCGGGACGCGACATCACGGACTGCCTGGTGAAGAATCTCGGTGAGAGAGGATACAAGTTCACCACTACGGCCGAGCAGGAGGTTGTTCGCGATATCAAGGAGAAGCTCTGCTACGTTGCTCTTGACTTTGAGCAAGAGCTGCGCACTGCCCCCGAATCGTCGGCGCTGGAGAAGAGTTACGAGCTTCCGGATGGTCATGTCATTACCATCGGCAACGAGCGGTAGGACCACCACTTAGCACAGTGTCTGTTTCGGGTTGCTGATGTTGAAAACTCAGTTTCCGTGCTCCCGAGGCCCTCTTCCAGCCCTCAATGCTTGGACTCGAGGCTCAGGGCATTCATAAAACCACGTACGTCCCAAAGCACTGTCGAGATCACCAGCTAACATCCCCCCAGCTTCAATTCAATCGTGAAATGCGACTTGGACATCCGCCGTGATCTCTACGCCGACGTGGTTCTCTCTGGCGGAAGCACCATGTTCCCTGGCATCTCGCATCGTATGCAGAAGGAGCTGGGATCCATGGCGCCACACAGTATCAAGGTTGGTTCGGTTCTCTTCTCCATAATATATCTACTCACAATTTTGCGCTCAGGTCCGAATCGTCGCGCCGCCGGAGCGCAAATACTCGGTCTGGATTGGCGGCTCGATCCTCTCCTCACTTAGCACGTTTCAGAACATGTGGGTCACCAAGCAGGAGTACGACGAGTCGGGGCCGGCGATTGTTCATCGCAGTACGTTGCATCAATCTTCTACATATCTGCTTTCTACTGACGCGATTGTCAGAGTGCTTCTAAATTTGTCGGGTTGCGGGAACTGGGTCTAGGTCAAGATGATCCAGTACTGTAGTTACATGTACCACTTAGTTCAGTGTGCAAATTCAGAGCCACGTAACTTTTCCTTGCGAGATTCATGAAAAGATAAATACGGCCGAATTTCGCGACATTATTTTCAAGCTTTTATAAAGAAACGAAGCAGAAACCCGTCCTCGCCGTATCATTGTTCTCGCAGCTTCGAATGACCAAATCATACAGGGCGGCACCGGATCTTCCATGGCAATATTAGTGTGTCGAGTCAATTATGCAGAAAACAAATTGGTTGAGAGCACTCAGCAAGCTGATAGCAAGTTGACCAATGCTTTGGGCCAGTGCTTTGCATGGCAGGAGTCCATCAGCCTGCGATGCATGAGAGTTGATTGCTTGATTGTTATTCTCCCCAAATCTACCACTAGTGCGAGTTCGAGCGCAAACCTTAAAATAATTCTGAAACTCCCGAAGAAAGTTAAGCTTTCCGGTCTGATTTCACCCTGCCGGAAATCAAGCCGTTTCTCCAATAGTTCAAACCAAATTCTGGCCCCGCAAATTTGGCTATTTGCGGTGGGCTTTTGCCAACTTTTTTTGGTGGCTATGCCGCGTTTCAACAAGCGTTCAAATTTTGTTGAAGCGTCTGCCTAGGGGAGACTAACGCCGCGTAAGAATAGTCTCTCTAATCAGACCAACACGTAATCTTCTCTTTGATAAGCGGAGTGTAGAGAAGATCGTTTATGGTCTGATTTTGTTCGCGCATCAAACACCGTAGGTTCCCAAAAGGGAAGGACCTTCCGCATTCAGAACATGTGAACAACTACGTGTCCACCGTGTCGCGTTACCCACCTATGGAGGCTTATGAGAGCAACCCCCAACTGGTTGTCCCTTACACTCTCCCTCCTCATACACCTCCTGGATTTAGTTCCATCCTCATTGTGCATTCGTACCAGAGCAATGGCTGGCATTTATTTGCCAATACCACTCCATTGACATCTACTCCGCCAGGCTCCTTGGAATATTGCTGGAACACACCCATTACATTCGCTCCAATTAACACACCTCCATCCAGTACTCTGAAGCGACAATGTGCATTGACAATCAATGACGAGAACACACCGCCCACTCCTGCTGAAAGTCACTCCTCCAAAAAAGCGAAAACCTCTGGTACTTCCACCCGGAGGAAGCCACACTCTGCCAAAGAAAAGGTCAAATTGATCCTTAAATCCATTTAGAACCAGGGATGAACTCTGGGTGAATTGTTGCACCAAACCTTTACAGCTAATGTCGGAACCGAAGGTGCGAACGAAAATTTTCTGTTTTGGGAACATTTTCATTGTGCCGACCGATTCCCTCATATCTCCCTGAGTTTTGGCCAGATTACCTCGAAACATATACCATTCTTTCAGAATAATTCGTGTGCAATTAGTGATGTAAAGGAAAACACGAAAATGCATTTCATTTCTCCATTTGGCACTGGGGCCTCAGTTTCTGTTCAACACCTCCTCACAGGGTGGGCACTTGTTCAAACACATTAAATTTTTGAGAGGGAAAGCTTACATGCAATATGAAGAGGGTGATGTTGCCAGAATTATGATCTTCCTCTCCATTGAAACACTATTGGCTAGGAAGTAATCTTTTGATCAAAATTGTTCAACTCCCTGTAACTTCTTCAATATGGAACCAAATTCAAACCTAAATCTATGCAGGACATCTAATTTGATGTCTCCTTTAGCCTAGACTCTCAAATGGCTCAAAAACATGCATAGAAAGACTATATCCAAATCTGAGCTGTTGGATGTACCACCTCCAAGAAAGCCAGCACAAGGATAACTAGGACAATTCAAGCATATAGCCTGAGGGAGGCGTCAAATGTGATGTCCTGTGTTGTTTTAGGTTTGAATTTGGTTCCATATTGAAGAGGTTGCAGGGAGTTGAACAATTTTTGATCGAAAGATTACTTCCGAGCCAATAGTGTCTCAATGGAGAAGAAAAATCATAATTCTGGCAACATCACCCTCTTCATATTGCATGTAAGCTTTCCCTCCCAAAAATTTAACGTGTTTGAACAAGTGCCCACCTTGTGAGGAGGTGTTGAACAGAAACTGAGGCCCCAGTGCCAAATGGAGAAATGAAATGCATTTTCGTGTTTTCCTTTACATCACTAATTGCACACAAATTATTCTGAAAGAACGGTATATGTTTCGAGGTAATCTGACCAAAACTCAGGGAGATATGAGGGAATCAGTCGGCCCGACGAAAAAGTTCCCAAAACGGAAATTTTTTGTTCGCGCCTTCGGTTCTGACATTAGCTGTAATCATCGGGGTTGCAATGGTTCGTGTTCTCAGACCCATGCGCAGATGGTTCGCTCCTTCCTCAGAGGACACAGAACATACACTCTGTCCGACATTCTGACCTGTTGGATGACTTTGCCCAATGGTGTACTTGCTGCATATGACCCAAATCTAGCCAAAATGTATTCAGACATGCCATACACAGAAATTGGGCCAGTTCATCCCACACTGACATCCTTTGCACTCCAAAACCGTCTGAAACTACTTGACCCACAGTGCAGAGACCGCTGTCCATTCCAGCAGTGGTTTATATGTCTCCCTTACCAGCCAAAATGCCATCAAAAAATCTGGGTGGCTGCAAATTGGACAAAACATTATCCCTTTCATCGCAGATATCCACAAACATCATTTGTGGCCCATGTTCTATCTTCTCGAACAAATTGCAGTGCAGAAACCTCACACTTGAAACAGTATTGTGGGTGCTCCTTGTAAATATCGGCCTGCAACAGGGTTATTCCGCTCCTTCTATCAATTATCATTGTTCTAATGTTGTTCCTGCCAGGTGATAATAGATGCCCTAGCAGACCTCTTGTTCTGCCGCACAAGTCACACCAATCTTCTGCCACTTGCCCATGGAATACTCTATTTCGATATAATGGCATACAACTGCCACATTGGAACCATGCCATTCTACTCCACAGTCTATAAACACCTCAAAGCACTCTCAATTGAGGAGGCTTTTGTCACATCTGGTCACAGCAGTGACCCAACAAAAGTCGGAGTTTTTCTCTCCAACAATGTGCAAAATTTAGCTTGCATGCGCAACCATTGCATTGGATGCGAGAATCATATAAATGTGGGGATGTCTAGTCTTTGGGTCAAAGTGTGGGACATCATTAATGTCCACATCTTCAACCTGAGCAACAAATGACAACACATATTGTGCAATGAGCACAAAAACCTCTCGGTGGACCGACTTTTGAGTTTCCTAGATCAAGAGGACACAGATACAACTGAGTACCTTGGATGGCTCGAAGTTTTGGTTCAGTGTGTCACACCACTAAAATACCAGAGTGCACAGGTGAAAGCCCACTTGTGCGGAACGGCCAAGCTCGTTATCCCTGTCCAAAAATTGGTTGTTTATCCTCTTGCACCCAGCGGAAAGAAGGAAACTATTCTCTCTGAGCTAAAGGTTGGTCAGGAGGACTTTTTGAAACAGATCAGCTAAACAGCTGAAAGCTATATTCTGTGAAAGCTTATCATCAGCAGCGATGAGCTCTTGTATGTGATGGTTCTTCAATTGCAGAATTACCTCCAATAGCACAAGGACCCTTTCAAGTCCTTCAAAATCCTCGAGCCCTAACTCCAGGTTTGGCACACCAAATGGACAGACATTGTCCACATTTTTCAGACACATTGGAGGTGCACATCTGGGAAGATTATAAATCCTGCTTCTCTGTGTCATGAATTACCCCGGTTCCTCTTTTTTTTGTGTGACGTGTCTGTATGCTACAGACACGTTGAGCGTCACGGGTCGCATATGATGCTGCCATGGGACCTTCTCGCAGTTGAAACCCCACTGTGGTTCCAGGACTGTTGCAAACTGATCGGGGTTTCAAGGTCTGGGTACAGGAAGATGTTAAAGGTTAGGGAACCCATACAGTCAGGCCCCCTAACCCTCAGATGCTATGATGATAAACACAAAGAAGCCAGGAGTATCAGCATTAACACTCCTTAATGCTGAGGTACAGGAACTGATCACAATCATAGTTAATTCATTCAAAGTGTATACAAGCTCAGTAGAATCTCCATGTACAGTATATTCTACCTGGTTTAATCTCAGGCTTCTGTGTTGGCTTGACATAGGCATTGTCTCCACCCTGCCCCGCTTCCTATCCACTTTATTGCAGGTTGTGTCCACATCTGGGTTTTATACCTGAGTGGATATCAAACCCTCTTCAACTCGCCCCAGGCCCCACCTTGCATCCCGACCTATGCTATACGGTCTCCTAGGGATGCTGTTCGGTTGGTCTTGCTGCTCAGGAAACACACCAGTTCCTAGTGTCAGCTAGGTTTCTCTTGGTTGGGGTTCTTGCCAAACTCACCGGATGTGGGAGGAATAATTGCAACAGGTCAGAGAGACGTGCACACATCAGCAGACAAGAAAACTCACCTGCTGCAGGAGGGAGAATTGCAACAGGTCAGAGAGATATGCACACATCAGCAGATGAGAAAACTCACAGGCTGTGGGAGGGAGAATTGTGACAGATCAGAGAGACATGCACACATCAGCAGATAAGAAAACTCACGCCCTGTAGGGGGGAGAATTGCAACAGGTCAGAGAGACATGCACACATCCACAGACAAGAAAACTCACGGGCTGTGGGAGGGAGAAGTGCCACAGGTCAGAGAGACATGCACACATCCGCAAACAAGAAAACTCACACGCTGTGGGAGGGAGAAGTGTAACAGGTCAGAGAGATGTGCACACATCTGCAGATGAGAAAACTCACACGCTGTGGGAGGGAGAATTGCGACAGGTCAGAGAGGTGTGCACACATCTGCAGATGAGAAAACTCACTCCCTGTGGGAGGGAGAATTACAACAGGTCAGAGAGACGTGCACACATCCACAGATGAGAAAACTCACGGGCTGTGGGAGGGAGAATTGCGACAGGTCAGAAAGACATGTACACATCCGCAGATGAGAAAACTCACTTGCTGTGGGAGGGAGAAGTGCCACAGGTCAGAAAGACATGCACACATCTGCAGATGAGAAAACTCACGAGCTGTGGGAGGGAGAAGTGCAACAGGTCAGAGAGATGTGCACACATCTGCAGATGAGAAAACTCACATGCTGTGGGAGGGAGAATTGCAACAGGTCAGAGAGGTGTGCACACATCCACAGATGAGAAAACTCACCGGCTGTGGGAGGAAGAATTGCAACAGGTCAGAGAGATGTGTGCACATCTGCAGATGAGAAAACTCGCTCCCTGTGGGAGGGAGAATTGTGGCAGGTCAGAGAGACATGCACACATCCGCAGATGAGAAAACTCACCAGCTGTAGGAGGGAGAATTGTGACAGGTCAGAGAGACATGCACACATCTGCAGATGAGAAAACTCACTCCCTGTGGGAGGGAGAATTGCGACAGGTCAAAGAGACGTGCACACATCCACAGATGAGAAAACTCACCCGCTGTAGGAGGGAGAATTGCGACAGGTCAGAGAGACGTGCACACATCAGTGGAAGACAACACTCACAATGTCTGGGAGGGGGATCACATCCAACCAGTGAGACATGCGCTCATCAGTGGACAGCAGCACTTACAACCTGTGGGAGGGGGAATTGCAACCGGTCAGAGTGAAGTCCTGGATTTGTTGTCAGGATGCTTACATAGGTGGCCTGAATCTCAACAAGGCGGAATAAATCTGTGTTCTCTTTTTGTTGTTCTTGTGTCCATGTTTCATCTCCCTTGGTCCTATTTTCAAAGTCGTTAGTTCAGTTTCATGAAATCAATGTTCCTTACAAAAGTTGGGGTGAATAGATTTCTTCAATCGCTTCAATTTTGTCTGCTAGTTTCACAGAAATTTGATACCGGCGTCCACACTGGTGATTTGAACTGAGGATAGAACAGTTAGCACCCCCGAAATCTATGAACTACAGGTCAAGCTCATACCAATGGATCCACTCATTACCGGTGGTCTTTGGGTTTTCTTCATTGCAATATGGACACTTTTCCGGATCTAGTGTATGGGGAAATCGTGGCCGTTTGATGATGCTCATGTCAAGCTGCGTCCCCGATTTCACTGTCTGAGCAAAATCTACACGCCGGACAATGGTGCCCTCAGGGAGGAAAGATTGTAGTCACCCCGCTCCACATAGCGGGCTCCGGCCTCAGGTCGATTGAATATACAGGCCTTTAGCATTCGATCAAGAGCCTATAACATCCATGGTATGAAAGTTGTAATTTTAGGTATACACGACTCACCTCAAAGTCACCACAGTGGGCCAAAGAAATAGGGATGGACCGGCCCAATGGATCTGTGACAGAAAACATGGCCACCGAGACATAATGCAGATTCATGCCTTGGATGAGCCGTTGCATAATATTGGATTCAGCATCTGATATTTGCCTTGCCGTGGTAGCCCTAAAGCGTCGAGCATGAATGTACACATCAGTGGTGAAACCGAGACTCACATGATCAGAGAGCCCGTCTCACGCACTTCAGATCTGACCCGTTCCACTTCAGCTCCAACGTACTGTATTTGGGACGCCATGCGCTGAAGCTGCTGATGTCCATCAATCGAAAGAGCGCTGGCTTTGTTTCAGTGGTCGAGTATCAGTATCAGATAACGGAGACGCACACGAGCAATAATTGCAGTTGTCCGGACAATACAGCACGATGATCTGCCATCTGGGCTCTCCAGGATGCCAGCGCTCTCTCCACTGAGAAGGCCGACCAGAAATAGGCGAAAACGGCCTTCGATGGTGCAATCTCGGCGCATAGCTTGGCCATGTGCGAATGGCACCAATCCAGCTCTGCCGAAATGTTGTTGACATACTGCTGTCCATTGGGAGGGGAATCGGTTTGGAGGAGGCTTATCAGAGTCGCAATATCCGCCCGGTGGCACTCCAAGACCTTGAGTACTTTCTGGATTTCATCCGACGACCCTCCACGGTCGCGAAGAATTTTGTAGAGTCGCCACGCCATCGCGAAAGTCTCTTTGATATCTCCAAAGGAGCCATAGGTCAATGCGAATGCCAGCAGCGGCATTTCCTCGCAGGAGGGGGTGAAAGCAAAGGAAAGGCAGTGAGGTACACTGCTGTTGTCTGTCGACAGCTTCGAGGCACATGGGGTTTAGGTGCTGATCGAACTTTAGCTAATAATAGGCCAAAAGCACCTACTTAGACCCCACCGTCTTCTACCACACCAACAGACTCCTCTATGCCGTCTACCTCAACGGCTGGTTGATCTTGGAACTTTATGCACCCACCCTTTGATTTCATTATATCCCGCCTTCTTGCTCGGTTGGTGGTTTCTTGACAGCAGCAGGAATTTAAGTCGTCTTAGACCCTACCTTGACTGCACGACCGAAGTCCCACAGTCCAATCGCACCCTCAGAGAAAATGTACAAAACTTGCAACACACCTACATTCCAAAACCCGTAACATTCAGATTAAGCCCGGAACATTTCTATGAATGTGCCGCCTTTGAATCAAAGTCGGTACTTGCCATTTTGGAGTGTACCGTGCTTCGACAAAGAGCGTTCCGGCTGGCAGAACCCCACCACCTTCACCTTCACCTTTTCTCTGACTACCACCTCCCCCACCCTCAGCGCACTGCCCGACACGACGAAAGCGCGTCCAAATGGCCGCCAACGGAGGATCAAAGCACCCACTCGCGGATCGGGAATACCGCGGTAGCTTGTCACCTCTCCAGTGATGGAGTTCCGGAAGTACGTACGTGGTCTCCGCGACAAAATCCCTTTACCCCACCCCTTGCGCATCTTCGGCTAACACGCCTTCTCCCGCATGCGCTGCTGCTCGCGGGCGCGATCCTGATCCCGATCACGGCGCTGCGTCTTACCGTGCATGGGCATGTCTGAGAAAGTCGATCAGCCAAGAACCTCGACAAGGGGATGGAGGACGGTGGAGCGGCAAAGGAACGGAGGAAAGGAATAGCAAGGAGGAACGAGGAGAGCCAGAGAAAAGACGACGGACCGGCAGCATCCCATCGCCAGCCACATCAACGTCCTCGTCTCCTCTGTATCCCAATCGGGACCTAAGCCCAAAGCCACCGCCGAGTCGGGCAGCACCTCCCACCCGCCCGCGCGCTCGCGCACCGCATACGGCCTGTTTGCCCTCCCACTCGCATGCGCCTCACCCGCGCTCGCACGCCCGCGACTCCCCACCCAGAGCGTACCCTTGCCCATCCCCATTTCTCTGCGCCCGAAATAACGTTTCTCCTGCACCGAACGCGTGCCCGCCGGCCCGCACGAGCGTGCCCCCTCCCCACCCGCCGCTCCCTCGCGCGGCTAATTTCCCAAAAAGGAAATCAGCCACTCACCTCGTCAAGAAACGCGAGAGGCCTCTAGGTCACAGCGGCGGCGAGTACGTGCTGCAGGGAGCATACAGGGAGACTGCCCATCCGCCGCGCACGCCAGACGAAATTCCCGTAGCAGTTGTCGAGGCTTGTGGACGACCGGGGACAGAGCGGGAGGAAAGGAGTCGGTGGATGCATTCGACTGAGAGAGAGGGAGGATCGCTGAAGGTGGTCCACGGTGATTGCGCGATGCCGTCGTGTCGTCGTGTGGGGGTGCGGCGTCGTCTCAATACCATTCAGGGCGGCGTGGAGCTCCCGCTCGGTCGGTCGTGCGGGTAAGGGGTGTGTCCATAGCTGCGCGGAGAAGACCGTGGGGTCGGGGTCGGATCCAGCTGTGTGCACGTCAGCGCGAGCAAGTGGCATGAATCGGCACCTACATACCTTCGATACCAACCCCAGGGCACATTAGACATCCTGTAAGTGACCCGCCGAGGATGGGGCAGGCGACGCTGGATGGTCTGAGTATGAGCAAGAGAGATGCACTCGGGGACGACACGGGGACGACACGGATTACGGACGAAGTATGCTCTTTCCACACGTCGGCGGCGCTGCATCCCGGGGCGGCGGGAACATCCCGCCTCTCGTCGCCCGGGCGCGGCGCACATATCCTAGATCGCACCCTTGGCTTTCCCATCGATCTCGCTGCGCAGCTTCCTTTCCCCCACCCCGACCGGCCCTGCCGCTCCGGTTCTCCTCTAACACACAGCCCAGCCAGGCGCACCCACCCCACGGGCGACCCCCTTACCTAGCGTGCCCTCATTGACGCGGCGCCCATATACACCTCGCCCTTGGCTCGGCGGAGGTTTATCGCGGATTTAGCGAGCGATGCTCCCCAATGAAGGGGAATTGCGGACAGGCGGCGTGGATGAAAGGAGCGGAGACTGGTGAAACGGAAGCGGTGGGTGCGCCATGAGCGACGCGGCACAGAAAAAGAGTCCCAATCAAGTGGAACGCGTCTGCGGGGAAGATAGTCAGCATCGGTGGCATCATACGACGATACAAAGAAGGGGACGTCTGCGTCCGACTTGTGGAAGGAGAAAAGAAACAGAGAATGCAAATGCAAACTCACCGGAATCCAAATCTAAATGAAATCCACATCCTACGAGATCCTCCAACGTAGCGCTGCATAGGGGGTACTCGCAGGCAGACGCAGGCGTAGTAGAGCGTTTATACGATGTCGTAGAGGGTAGGCGCCAGCGGAAGGCGCGCATCGTGATGCTTCTAACGGATTTGTGGGCAGATCAGTGACTGGCGTACGAACATTCAAAGCGAGATTGGGAGAGCGGGCGTCGAGAAGTCGATCACGAGAAGTGGCGCTGGAAGATGGAAAGAAAGACCGGCTGTGGCTTGAGGAAGAAGGCTTAGCGCACAGAAGCGAGCGGACTGAGGAGTTTGGGGCATGATTGGGCCAAGCCACGGCCTCAGGCTGGAACGTCTCCGAGACGTGGGAATAGATCGCCCACACAATCTCGCCACCAAGGGCTGTGCTGTCATCCGGAACTTTTGAGGCGTTTGCATCGTCAACATCAGAGATCTTGTTGAGCGGAGCCAGAAGAGCTGAAGAGAGCGCCACCGGGGAAGATCGGAGGAGATCGGAAGAAGCCGAATGAGAAGAGTGATGATAAGAACAGAGGGGGAGCTTCGGAGGCCCAGAACCTGGGAGAGATAGAGCGGTAGAGGGCTTGAGAGTACTAGTGGCACCTCGGCTCGGACACGGACACGGACACAGATGGACGTAAGAAACCAAGCAGAAGATATATTGATACGCGACTACGCATCACTACCGTAGCAAGCCGAGACAAACAAGTAATTCCATGTAACACTGCCAGCTCAACAACAATTCACTCGCTCTCTTTGATCTACTTGGATATTTACACGCTTTAACCACTATGGCAGATGATGAAATCGCAGCGCTCGTAGGCGACCATCCCACTCGTCCTGTTGCTTTGGTTCTGACCCTGCCTGCAGGTTATTGACAACGGCTCAGGAATGTGCAAAGCAGGATGTGAGTTTGTCTTTCTCGCACCTCGGTGCAGCAGTATCTAATTATCTTTAGTCGCTGGTACACATTTCCTATCTCAGGTGATCACCCATTTGATTTGAATGCAAGGCGATGATGCACCTCGCGCTGTCTTCCCGTTCGTCTCGCTCTATTTCTCATTATCAAACGTTAACCTCGATGATAGTTCAATTGTTGGTCATCCTCGCCAAGCGGGCGTTATGGTGGGATTCGGCAACAATGATTCATACATTGGGTACACTACCTCCATTCTGAAAGCTCTCCAACTCATCCCACAACAGCGACGAGGCCCAGGTCAAACGCGGTATTTTGTCGCTGAAATATCCGATCAAGCATGGCATTGTTACCAACTGGGACGACATGGAGAAGATCTGGCACCACACCTTCTTCAACGAGCTCCGCGTCGCGCCGGAGGAACACCCGGTTCTACTCACCGAAGCACCCATGAATCCTAAGGCCAACAGGGAGAAGATGACCTCCATCATGTTCGAGACGTTCAATGTCCCCGCGTTCTTCGTGCAGATCCAGGCGGTCTTGTCGCTGTACGCTTCCAGAAGGACGACCGGAATCGTCATGGACTCGGGGGACGGCGTGTCGCACACGGTGCCGATCCACGAAGGGTTCTCACTCCCGCATGCGATCCTGCGCCTGGATCTCGCAGGGCGCCACATCACGGACTGCCTGGTGAAGAGTCTCGGTGAGAGAGGATATAAGTTCACCACTACGGCCGAGCACAAAGTTATTCACGATATCAAGGACAAGCTCTGCTACGTTGCTCTCGACTTTGAGCAAGAGCTGCGCACTGCAGCCGAATCGTCGGCGCTGGAGAAGAGTTACGAGCTTCCGGACGGTCATATCATCACCATCGGCAACGAGCGGTAGGATCACTGCTTGATCATAGTATCTCGTTAATGTTGAAAACTCAGATTCCGTGCTCCCGAGGCCCTGTTCCAACCCTCTATGCTTGGACTCGAAGCTCAGGGTATTCATGAAACCACGTACGTCCCAAAGCACCGTCGATATCACCAGCTAACATCCCCCCAGCTTTAATTCGATCGTGAAATGCGACTTGGACATCCGCCGTGATCTCTACGGCAACGTGGTTCTCTCTGGCGGAAACACCATGTTCCCTGGCATCTCGCATCGTATGCAGAAGGAGCTGGAATCCATGGCGCCAAACAGTATGAATGTTGGTTCAGTTCTTTTCTCCATAATGTATTTATTCACAATTTTGCGCTTAGGTCCGAATCGTCGCGCCGCCGGGGCGCAAATACTCGGTCTGGATTGGCGGCTCGATCCTCACTTCACTTAGCACGTTCCAGAACATGTGGGTCACCAAGCAGGAGTACGACGAGTCGGGGCCGGCAATCGTTCATCGCAGTACGTTGCATCAATCTTCTACATATCTGCTTTCTACTAACGCGATTGTCAGAGTGCTTCTAAATTTGTCGGGTTGCTGGAACTGGGTCTAGGTCAAGATGATCCAGCGCTGTAGCTACATGTACCACTTAGTTCAGTGTGCAAATTCGGAGCTGCGTAGCTCTTCCTTGCGAGATTCAGATTTTTTATGAAAGGATAAATGTGTGCGAATTTCGCGACATTATCTCAAGCTTTTATAAAGAAACGAAGCAGAAGCCCGCCCTCGCCTCGCTGTGTTATTGTTCTCGCAGCTTCGAATGACCAACCCATACAAGGTGGCGCCGGAGTCTTCTATGTCAATATTAGTGCATTGGGCCAATTACGCAGAAAACAAATTGGTTGAGACCGTTCAACTCGAGAGCAAAGTTGACACCAAGTTGACATCAGATTCGATCTGAGTTCAAAATTCAAACTGCGCTCCACGCTTTTCTTCCCTGCCATTGCGCGTCGCCCAGTGCTCAGAGCCAACATGCCACACAGTCAATTCCAGTGACCCCGACGAGTTCCATGTGCAGACATATGTCAACTGCTGTGGACGGCGCTTCAACCGCAAACTTCGACAACCTCTGTGACTTCTGGAGCCAAATGAACGGGTATGGACATACTCGGCAGAAATGGTGCCAGGCACTTTACAAGAAGTACGTGTCCTCCATTAAAATTTGACCAATATTCAGTGGTTCACAGGCCGGAAAAGGATGATCCCGACAACACAGGATTCAATTACCATGTCTCGGCCATTCGCATTCGTTCAGAGCACACAGTTGGGTACCTGAAAGGCCGATGGTCATCCCTGAAGGGATTGCATGTTGCGATCAACAGGGAGAAAGGTCTGCAATATGCATCCTTGTGGATTGTGGCCTGCATCGATCTGCAGGCTTTTGTGATGAGACACGAAGATGGCAATTTTATTTCTCGGGACCATTTCTATAGAAAGGGGAGGAAGTATTGTAAGGAGCAGAGGAAGATGGAACAGGAATGGCGAAGGGAAGAAGAAGGGTGGCTGATTAAGAAGAAGCGGGACGCGCTGCAGATGATGACGTGGGATTGATAGAAGGAAAATTAAAGAGGGAGGAGCTCAAAGAGAAATTATTCGAATTCATAGGAATGGTGGAGTAATGTCATTGTATACATATGTCGGAAAAAACATGTTTTGGCTGCAACGGATTGAGCCGGCTTGAGACCTTCGAACGGCCTACAATGGGTTTCAAGCCACCCAGTAGGAGGGTTGTAACCGGTTTCGAGCCGACACACACCGTGGAGATACACGTAAGGGATTATAAAGACTTCAAGCCGTCCCCGGCTTTTCAGTAGTTGCTGATAACATCACAGCTAGTCTAAACTCTCAACACATTTTTTTTCTACATCGATTATATCACTTCTCCTCCCTCAAGCTTCGGTTCGAGTCAATTCCCCAAGGAGATGCTGCGCAGTGGAGCAATGACACACCTGTGGAGCTGGTCTCCAAGGCATATATATGACAGCAGACGTGGCGTAGCTGTGCTCACCTTTCTTCTCTTTTCCCGCTACATGTTGGTCTCTCGCACTAGCACCCTCAATACTCCAGGAACAAGCTGACAAGTTGGGAGGGTGGTGTCTGCCAGGTGCGTGGTCTGCCGAAGTCTTACTGGCACCTTCTTACCTCTTGTTAAAGTTCTGTTTGAAAACAGCTAAGTTAACAAGTCTGAGGAACTCGGCGCCAACGATTGGGTCGTATAGTTCATTCATTATCATCTACAAAACATTTAGTACAAAGGAGCTACCGTTGAGCCCCAAGCAAGGTGTGTGCCTTTTGTGTCTTGAATTCTCTGTCCAATGTTCATTGTTGATGTGTCGTGACTATGCTGTGGCTCTTGAAGTGCTGCTAGTTACCAATTGTTAATGTATAGTATTCACCACAATCCAATTTTGTTTCAAATCACCTCACATTTAAGCTCGATAATGACTGTAAGGTTCGATGGGAACGAAATGTGAAGCAAGGTGGATGTTAGCGGGTTCCAACCGGTTTCAGTCCCTAAGCGGATTGCAACCGGTTCTATTATGAGGATGGATTACAACCGGTTGCACAAACTTTCCATGTGCGATGCAAGCCACCCAAAAACTTACGACCTCGTATTGGGTTGAAACCAGCTAAGAGGTGTTTCAATCAATCTAGGATTTTTCCGACATACTGCTCAAATTTGGTGAAGGGAAGGGTCAAAGACATGCTCAGGGGGAGGAGCACCATAAGTATGCATCACGACAGGCAGGGCTTGGGGCTGGCAGCACAGGTTTTTGAGCTGGATCTGGTGCTCCAGCATGATCAGCTCATGTTGGCACTGCCTTCAGCTTCGCACCTTTGATGCTCGAGCCGATCCATCTCCAGTCCATGCTTGCTTTTATATTTTGTCTGTGTGCGGACAGTGGTGTGGGCCGTCTTCTGGTGTTCCTTGATTTCGGTTAGTTTAAGGTGTTGTTGCTGGTCCTTGGGTTCAGGTGTGATCGGGTGCACCAGAGACAATGAAAAATGCTGGATTTTTCATTGTTTGGATCATCGTTGCAAGTGGCAGCACAACAGATGTGTGCATACATTTGTACCACTGGCAAGGAAACTTGGTCATAATGACATCTTCTCGCCGCTATCAGTTGAGGCAAGGTCACAAATTTAATAGAAACTCACCCCAAGCATTTGTGATCTCTGTGCCTGGCGTAATTTCTTCCTCCTTTCCATCTATGACGAGCCCATGCCCAGTGCTGTCTTGAGCTTGACAGTGGGTGTCAGCAATGGCCTCTGGGTCGGCTAAACAGCGAGTAACCCGGCGAGAACTCCAACCAGGAGAAACCTGGTAGATACTAGTAGCTTGAGTGTTCCCCGAGTAGCAGGACCAACTGAATGGTATCCTCCCTAGGAGACTGTATATTGTAGGTCAGGGCGCGAGGCAGAACCCGGAACGAGGCAAAGAGGGTGCAATATCCACTCAGGTACAGAACCCGGGGTGTGGATGCAACCCGCAATAGGGTAGATAGGAAGTGGGGCAGGGTGGAGACAATGCCTATGTCAAGCCAAAGCAGAAGCCTAAGATTAGATGAGGTAGAATCTACTGTACAGGGAGATTCTACTGAGCTTATATATGCTTTGAATAAATTAAATGTGATCGTGGTCTGTTGCAATCAGTTCCTGTACTGCAGCATTAAGGAGCATTAATGCTGATACTCCTGGACTCCTCTGTGTTTATCACCATAGTGTCTGGGGGTTAGAGGGCCCGACTGTACGGGTTCCCTAACCCTTAACATCTTCCTGCATCCAGTGGTTGAAACCCTGATCGGTTTACAACAGTCCTGGAAACTCTTGATCGGGTTTCAACTATGAGAAGGTCCGGGGACCACACCTTCAGCAAGCCAGTTACAGTGGATGACATTGCATGGGCAAAAGATCACCTAGAAACCCACTATAACACTGCCGCCAGAATCGACAGGGTCCACTATCGCGAGATTATGGCAATTGAGAATGATGTGCTCTGTACACTGATCAATGAGTGTGTAGACACAAATGATGCACTGCTAGTGTGGTTCACGACAATTATTGCGGCAATCCCTAAAAAGGATAAGCCACTGTCGGAGGCAGACAGCTATCATACTGTTGGCCTGGAGAGCTGTTTTCTGAAGCTGGTGTGCCTGCTCATCCATAAACACATCTACTCTTGGGCTGAGGAACAGGGTATCATACCCCCTTCCCAAAATGGTTTCCAGGAGGGATACCGCACAAATAATAATGCTTTTGTTCTATGCTGTATGATTGAGTGTGTGTGTGCGCAAGGTCATACTCTGTGGGTTGCATTCCTTGACATAACAAATGTGTTTCCCTCCACGAATCGAGACCTGCTCTGGATGAAGCTCTACAAAATGGGGATTAGTGGAAAACTGTTCGACTGGATGCGCATGCTTTATGGTCACATGGAATATGTTGTGGCAATGGATGGAGCACATTCAGATGTCTTCCACTCTAACATTGGTGTCTTGATCGGAGATCTGGTGTCTTTGACTTTCTGGGACCTCTTCTTTGCTGACTTCAAACTGCTTCCTGACCGGGACGATGTGCTCCTTTTCAATATTGTTATGTTGCACCTCGAACATGCGGATGACATGGCAATTGCATTGTACACACCAGATGGACGAGCCCTAGCCCTAAGATATAAGATAAATGGCATGGCTGTAGCCATGAGAACTGGATGGTAATGGCACGGCACTAGCCATGGGATGGCTACAGCCATGCAGCTTTGTTTTCCCTATTCTGGCAACCTGTAGGGGGGCTTGCAGCTATTTATTTTGTGATGGCTGCTGATCAATTGATAATAAAATGTGCTCCTTTTGCCTCCTTTTTTTCGCTGCAAATACCACCTACCAAATCCGGTCGCCAAAAATGTTGGCCTACCTGTATTCCCACGCAGTCGTTGCGCACGCCAAATTGCGCCCCGCCCCCTGCGCAGGTGAAATGCTTGCTCGGTGTCTACAACAGCAGTACTAGTTTAATCAAGACCCAATGAGCAGAATGCAAGTTGCTTGATTAAGGCAAAAACGCAACTAACCAAATCCTAACTACTTTCCCCTTGAATGGTTTAGACTGTGCCGCCGAGTACGGGTCTTTTGAACGCTTTAAGAAGGTTCAAGGAGCACAGATAATCCAACAGAGGTTGCGAGGAACAAGCCTGTTTTTAAGAGGTCTAGTCCGAAGTGCAAGGTTTGATTTAGAGTATTAGACCTCTTTGAGCAATGCCAAACGAGTACCTAAGCCAACAAATCGAGTTTTAAAGCTTTAGAAGCTTGAGCCAACAATCCCAATTCTAACAAGGTGCCGTGTTCTCCAAATCCCAAATAATAAGCCTTCCAAGGCTACTGTAGTGCGGTGCCGTGTTCTCAATCCTAATGAGCTCTCTCTAGCTTCTTAACCGTTCCCAATCCCAAGATCCCGAGTCAACAATTGATATTGAGTTACTTGTGCAGACGAAACAAAACTTCTTAACAAAGTCAGTCCTGGGTGACAAGTCCCGAATCTCTGTCATTTATCAAGCAATACCCAGTAAAGGCTAATGCTCCTAGTGACAGAAAGTTCAGTCCTATCCATGCTAAAACCTCCTCCTTATATACTGTACAATTACGCTTACAATACAATGATTAGTCTACTTGCTGGTATATGAGTAAGGTGTCCATAGTTAATCACGTGTGGGTAAATATATAGGATCCTCGTGTGTCGACCCCTTAATACTTGAGTGTGTCCGGTGTGACTGCTCCCTGTTCGATCGTGTAGACAGTCCCATCTTTTATCCTCTTGTCCCCTGTTCAGGACCTTCAGTTTTAGGTAGACGTAGGTACTGGCTTTGAGCCAGTACCTTAATCAGCCCAAACTGCCAAGTGGTTGTGGAGATATGCGAGTTACCGTCCTGGCCTGGTTCAAGTAACCAAATCAGGATGGCAACAATGATCAGATAGTTGATAAACGAAGTTCAAACACAGCCAGGGTAACCGGTTACTGTCAAACCCGAATCACCTGACCCATTGTGCAAGGTTCTTTCTGTAAATCAAGCCCAACAAAGTACCCGAACACCTAATCAAGACCCCTCAGTGGTGCCCCAGATCATCAGAGAGGATGATTAATATTGCCCATGTTGTTTGTGGGCCCTGTGATGCCTTGATTAAGCAGTTGATGGCTTAATCTTGGCAATTAAACCCTTAATCATGGATGTCAACCAGTATGAACTTTCCAGTTGATGCATCCCAGGCGGACTTGATTAAGGTCCTCATGCAGGATAAAGCCCTGATTAGCCATATAGGACTTATGCTAATCCTTTTGGAGCAGCGCGCTACATGATTAAGGCAGAAATCGGCAAATTCCTTGCTATTTCACCCATGGTCTGTTTCACGGCTTATCAGCGGATGAGTGTTACAACACAAAAGATTGAGTGAATGCAGCAGGTTCTCCATAGCATAGGTGGTTTATAGACTTTGCCCTATCCTTTCGGCAGATATTGTAATACCAATGTCAAATGTCACAACTGAACCTCGACCATCCCGCCCATTGTACATCTGCCGTATGTCTGCAGCTCTTTAAACTCCGCCTTGTGTTGCTCACGGTGGCTTGCCGTCATCTGACAGCAATCTGACACTGACGTGTGAAGTTCTCTCACCTGTTAGGCAACAAAGGGAGCTCATTGAAACTGGTCAGTCGGAAGATCAGTTTTTACAGACCGAGTCTGGCACTGCATAACTTGTGGCTGTAAACACTGAAATTCCATTTGTGATGGCTCTGTAGGTCGGCTGACAATTCCACTTGGGGAAAATAATTGATTGTCTGTCAAAATGTCAGGCTGATTTTTGTATGCTGTCAGTCTCACGATAAGTAGTGTGTGTGAGCGAGAGTGAATTGACACATCAAAGGATTTTTGTATGCTGTTGGACTCGAGGATAAGTAGTGCATGCAAGCGAGAGTGAATTGACAAGTGCATGTAAAGCAAAGCAATTGAGTTGGGAGTGTAAAATGGTGCTGAAAGCAATTATAAGACAGCCTGGATTATAAGATTTCAAATAGGCCGCACATCTAAGCTGGGTAGTAATAGTGTGTTCGGAAGTAGACAGAAATAAAACAGTTGGGATGTCCCACTACAATAAAGAAGGAGGTGGGATGCCCTACAGCACTGAAAGATACAGTAGGATGTCCCACCGCAATAATGAAACACCTGGGATGTCCCACAGTGCTGAAAAATACAGTGGGATGTCCCACCAGAATAATGAAATGTGTGGGACGTGCCACAGCACTGAAAGAAATAGAGTGGGATGTCCCAACACAATAAAGAAATATGCGGGATGTCCCACAGTACTGAAATAAATAGAGTGGGATGTCCCACCGCAATGATACAAACAGGTGGGATGTCCCACCACAACCAAGAAGAAGATGGGATGTCCCACAGCGCTGAAGAATACTGTGGGATGTCCCACCGCAGTAATGAAACACGTGGGATGTCCCACGGCACTGAAAAATACTGTGGGATGTCCCACAGTGCTGAAAATACAGTGGGATGTCCCACCAGAATAATGAAATGTGTGGGACGTCCCACAGCACTGAAAGAAATAGAGTGGGATGTCCTACCACAATCAAGCAAGGAGTGGGATGTCCCACAGCACTGAAAAATACAGTGGGATGCCCCACCACACTAATAAAAACAGATGCCATCCCCATGAAATATAGAGTGGGATGTCTCACCCAAAACAGTAAACCAGGTGGGATGTCCCACGGTGTTGAAAAATGGAGTGGGATATCCCACTGCAATGAAAATTAGAGTGGGATTGTCCCGCCTACAGCACTGAAAAATAGAGTGAGATGTAAGAAGAGAGACCAAAGTGCAGTAGACACGAGGAGCAGTAGCAAGTGAATGCTCCTTTTGAAGGCACCCAGCAGCAATAGTACTGTAGCATTTTATTCAGTTCATACCAGCCTGTGACCTGTGACCCAAAAGTACGAAAGTCAGTTTTCGTACTTGGCCTCGGGAGACCGTTGTCAGGCGTATAAAATGTTATACACGAGGTCCTCCGGAAATGACTTTATTCGGGAGTTTCTCGTAAGTTCGGGAAATGGGTAGTGAAATGAAAAGTTGATGGTTTCTCCTTAAAATGGGGAGAAGTGGTAAAAGGGGAAAGTGTGGGGGTTAGTGGGAATGGATGTGAGTGAGGAAGCAGATGCAGAAAAATTAAACAGAATAGCTCCAAGTTAAGTGGACTGTTCAATTACGGAATGCGGTGGCACAAGCACAAGGGTTTCTCGGTCCCAAGCTACTTGCAGATTCGAGAGGTTAGATACAGACACAAGGGTTTTCGGTCCCAGGCTACTTGCTAAAGGCGGATTTGGTTGACTAGATACAGATACAAGGGTTTTCGGTCCCAAGCTATCTATACAACAAGCACAAGGGTTTTCGGTCCCAGGCTACTTGCTAAAGGGCGGATTCGGATGACTAGATATAGATACAGGGGTTTTCGGTCCCAAGCTATCTATACAACAAGCACAAGGGTTTTTGGTCCCAGGCTACTTGCTAAAGGGCAGATTCGGATGACTAGATATAGATACAGGGGTTTTCGGTCCCAAGCTGTCTATACAAACAAGCACAAGGGTTTTCGGTCCCAGGCTACTTGCTAAGGGCAAATTCGGAAAACGAAGTGCTGATACAAGGGTTTTCACTCCCAGGCTACTGGTATTTTGATCGAGGGCTAAAGAGGTGGGTTTAACAGAATAGCTTTGAGGAAGCGGACTGTTAATCAAGAGTTAAAGAGCGTGGGTTTAAACAGAATAGCTTCAAGGAAGCGGACTGTTTTACTTACAGTGAGTCTTGGGGAGGTGGCGGAAGGGAGGATGACTTGAAGAGAAGAGAGATTGATACTGGGGAAGTGGTTCGTTTTTTTTTATCTACTGAATTATGTAGAGTATTTATATACAGAGTGTTTGGCATACTTTGTTCTATCCTGAGCTGAATGCTACATAGGTCAATGCCTTCTGCTGTCAATCCGCTGTTTTACTTTACCGTTTTGTACAGCCTCATGTCAACATGCTATGTAAACATCGGTTACCTTTGCCAATCTGTCATCTTGTGTAGGGCCTGTACAGCCTTGGATTGACATATTGTGTCAAGCATAGATTGTGGGCGCAGGTTCAGTCATGACGTCAATTGTCGGGTGCCATGTCGTGGGTTGCAAGTGTTTTGTCTGTCTGCATGTCATGTTTGAAGGGTGGTTGCCGGTGCCGCCCTGTCAATGTAATGTGCTGTGCATGCTGTGTCCTGCATGTCATGTTTGAATACTGGTCACCGGTACCGCTATATTGATGTAACATGCTGTGCGCACTATGTCCTCAGGTAGTGCTGTGTAAGAAAGTCTGATGTTATTTACATCACCTTTATCACACTGTAATTTACATGTTAATTACATTTCTCACATGGAGGGGTCTCAGAGGCATGTAATTAAGTTGTTATAAACCGAAAAATGAATGAATTGTCTCCTTTCACCTGCACGAAGCCTGTACAATGCACAGTGCATACGGGAAGATCACCGAAGGCGCCCAACACAGCTCCATTCTTCCCGAGAATCTTGTCAACTGTGCTCGCCTCTACAACTATTACAAAAACGGAATCTCGGAGGGTGAATACACCCACACCGCTCATGTTGAGCTGGACGAGGTCCTTGCACCGTCCGGGCAAACGGCGTGGAGGTCGGCACCTTCTTTGATGGACCTTGTTACGACCATGCACTTTCCGATCCATTCCGGTTCCTTTACGGCCGTTTACGGCCTTTCCGGCTACGGCCGTCTTTACGGTTGTTACGGCCAAACCAACTTTCCGTTGCTCCGGCTAGTTCTGTTGATGCACAAACCTTGGGGTTTTCGCAATGAAGGTCTTCTGAGCGTTCCCCAAATCAAACATATGACTTATGCAACTATGCTTCTCTCTTATTGTTCTTATTGTCTTTCTCTGTACTTATTGTCTTTTACATACTTCTTTCCGCATTAGACTTATCTCCGTATTTAGTATAAATACGTATTATGTTCTACTGTATCTTTAGTTGAAAATTAATGTGCTTTGCCTCTGCATTGCTCCGTGGTCTGACTTCTGCTCTCTTCGTCGTCGAGCCAAGTTAGTTGGTGTACCCGATCTCCTACGTGGTATCACTTACGGCCCTATCCGTCTTTCCGGCCTTTACGTCTTTCCGGTCTTCCGTCCTTCCGGCCTTTTCCGACACGGATATAACAGACCTTGTTCACAAGGAAAACATTTCTCCGTCTGCAGCCGATCAGGATGCCCTCGAAGACCTGCTCTTCAATCATCCCGACCCCTTCGACCTCGCTGAAACTGAGCGAGTTGACTTCAGTGACCCACCTGCTGGTGCTACTGTTGTGACTCGCTCACAGACGGTGTTTGCCATCGGCGAGTACATCAAGTTGGATAGCGCAGCTTTGACACAGCTGCTCCAACCATCGGACGAGCCCCACCTGAGTGCATGGGGTTCAGCGGCGGCGCCGGATGCGATCCAGGCCGGGAAGCATGACGACTGGAGCATCGACGAGTTCATCTAGAGGGTTTATAACATGTCGGGTACTCCCTAACATATATTACAAGTAAATTACACGAAAATTACATGTAATAAACCCAAAAAAAATTCGCGCTCTGCGCGATGACATCATGTTAGAAACCCTGTAATTTATATGGCCTTGTAATATAACACGGACCACAATTCTATCTCACATTTCTCACATGGGGAAATTTCTATCTTACACAGCGCTAATGTCCTGTGTCCTCTGTAGTTGCTGTCTCTTCTGTTGGTTCCCATAATATTAGGTCACGGTGTCACAATGCATCGCTATTTGCCCCTATTGGTGTCAATTCATTGTCATCCTTGTGCTTCTTGTGGTAGCTCAAAAAGGGTGAATCGTTCCCAGGGTAAGTTAGCGACAGTGAGCTGGGGGTTAGGCGGGCTTGTCTGGGAATTTCGGTGATTGCTGAATCTTATCCAAACATGGCTCTAATCCTTTTCATCTCCAAACACTTTTGGGGGATGACACCGTGACATCCCCAAAATTTTCGTACTTTTGTCAGAAAGTACCAGGAAAATTCTAAATGGCAAGACAGACAAGAAGTAGCAGGGTGTAAAGTTTGTGATATTTAAATGAGAGTTGTGTACCAATTTAGCCGGAATCCAGAGACGGTGAGACGGTCGAGTGCACGGAGGAAAGGTGCAGCCGTGGGATTGCTAAATTGGTTCCGCTGTCAACAATGGCAGCTCGTGCGAATACCACATCGTGCACAACCATGTGAGCCGAAATTTTGATTTTCAGTGATTTCGTGACATTCTGGCACTTTTCGTACTCAACCCTAGTGACCCGTGACATGGACAAAAATTTTCATATTTTTGAAGCCCTGTGACGAGTGACGTACGAACTGAATAAAATGCTACAGTAGGTGCCATAAATGGACATTGCAGCTAACACCAGAGTGGATTGTAGCATCATGTGCATCTTGGATAGGGTTTGGTAGCCAGTTGACTCAGTCATCCATCTGTGATGTGTAAGATACTCACTAAATCATCTTGTAGGGGTAAAGAAGGTACTATATCCATGGCACCATTCGAGCCAGTACAATGCTCTTAGTCAAATGTCGCTCATGAATCAATGCCTGGATGAACTCGCTGCTACCTGTACCAATTTTGGGAAATGCTGGACCCTACTCATATACCAGCTCCCTCATCTGCCAAACATCACAACCCAAATGAAGAGGACAATGATGGGGGGGAGGATAGCAGACTTAAAGCAGAGTTGAGGGGAACAACTTCCTTGCTTGCTGGCATGGTAATTAAACATTTTACAGCCTGCTCACAAATGTGTCTTGGAGTATGCTTATCCCTCCACACTTCCGGCCCTAGCTGCCTATATTGGTGTCCCATCTTTTCCCCATCTCGTCTGGGCCTTTCTTCACGACTACCTGCATCCCGACTCCATCTAACACCCCTCCACCTCTTCTCAGTCCAACAACATGGACATGGATATGAACTACCCACTGGATGCTGGGTAATAGGCAGGAATAAATGTGCTCCCATCCGTGTCGTATATACCTAGGATGAAAGCCCCAAGAGAGGGCTTTCAGAATCACCCTCAAGAATGGAAAGCGGTGGAGAAATGAGCCTGAAAATGCAGTCTTTCTCCTGGGCAGGTGCCAGGGGTCCTGCCTGAAAAATGGGCCAGTGGGATATCCCTGGATATTTTTTGGGCCCACCAGCAGAGGGTGGGATGTCCCACAAGAAAAGGTGTGGGACATCCCTGGGACATATCCTCCATAACATGGGACATCCCATCCTCCATGGGACATCCACCTAGTTTTACCCCCCTTTAGGTACATTAAGTCACTATAAAAAATAGACCTAAAGGGGGTCATATAGTGGTAGCCTGAGGTGTCAGGAACAGATCTATCTATTGTAATGCAAAGACATTGATTGTTTATTCAGTGTTCAATAACAGTCTTGCTAATTAGCCCATTGTTGCCTGGATGATGTCACCGTAGTGGGGAGATTCAGGATTGGCCACAGCTCTGTGTCTCTCTCTCCATCACTATGGAGTCTGAGAAGAGGGAGAGACTAGATTGCTGCATCAGAATATTCAAAGGACAAGTATTATTGGATTTACATACCGGGAACCTCATACAAAGAAGGATGGCACAACTCTGATTTTGGGAACTTTTGGAGGTGGAGATGTGGTAAGGGATTTGTCGTGCGAAATAATGTTTATCTGGGCCTGCTCTGGCCCAGATTCTTACATGGTGCCACTGGCAATCCCAACCTACAGAATTAGAACTCGAATTAGCCACAGAGGGAGTTCAAGAGAGTGAACTCAGTACTTGAAGTGAATCTGTGGTGCTTTGAGACATTTCTGAGTCGCTGTCATGCTGTTGTCGTGGTAGAGAATGTCATGAATCACCCTGACTCAGCATCGCAGATATCCTTTTTCGGGTTCTACCACATTCCTTTTTGGGGATAACCCGTCCTTGATCGGGTTATTCCCTGGCCCACAACACTCACTCGACCCTCAGGGACATGAACATCCCTTGGACCTTTATTCGGAATTCACCACTTTACCACCTGGGTTCTTATTGCAGTAACCGGGACTCTATACGACGATGGCATGATGCCATACACATGCAATCTGGGTTCTGTGTGCTAGCAACCCGGACTCCTTTGTGCCGATGACCATATCCAATGGGTCATGACTACACTCCTTTATGTTGGTGGATATTCACTCCTGATATCCCTTCCAAGACAACTACACTCCTGAATGGCAACAGGTGTCCCCTGGGTGCCACCTGTTGACTCCTTTATGCTCATGACTCCTTGGTGACCCCTAGATGCTGTGGTGATAACACATAGGGACTAGGAGCATCAGCATTAATGTTCCTTAATGCTGGATACAGTAACCGATCACGATCGTATTTAATTTATGTAGAAAGGTATATAAACTCGGTAGAATCTCCCCTGTACAGTAGATTCTACCTCGTCTATACTCAGGCCTTACTTTGGCTGGATTGCTTGGTTCTTGTACTTGAGCCTGGAGTGCTCTTGTTCTCATCTTGTTGTTCTGGTCTTGCCTTCGCTCCCCTTTCGCTCGACAATACCAGAACTCCTACTCTCTGTCTCTTGCCTTTGGATCTCGACCTAGCAGTGCTGGATCTGGCCCATTAGGTAGTGGCAAGGAGAGACACTACCTAACAAGGGGAAGAGATCATCACACTAGTTCCCTGGCAGGGTTGTACAGAGACTGGTTCGCCTGAATTCCCCTCAGGCACCCCTCCATCTTGGATCCAGTTGGAACCCCTGTTCGGAGTACCCCTGAGTCGGGTTCCTCCTCTCGGGTTCTTGGGATGCAACCCCAACCCCCTATCCAGAACCCGAAGCCCCTATTTGAGACACCCGGAGCGGGTTCCTCTCACTAGGGTCTGGTGCATAGTTGCAGTACTCTCACTGCAATATCTTCGGGTTCTTCAGCATGGGTTGCTCACCACCTGTGGATGCTGGCTTGGTTGGCCACATCCTCCCCTTGGATCCTTGACGCACGGTCATGCGCTATTCGAGTGGTGACAGATTCTCTCTCAACACCTAGGGATGGCTGCTGTTGTGTCTGGTGTGGACATGGTCCAGCTGACCTAAGGGCCGTTGCTGACAGAGAAGAAAGTTGCGTGTTGTGACGAGTCGGGACTGATGAAATCACGGGAAGTCATGCCATGATGGCAACTGCAAATAGATGCGACTCCATTTTTTTGGAACTGGATGAGGGCTAAGTGCCTGAAGGGTGCCATACAACACTTGGACTCACTGTCTCCACAAAAATCCAGTGATTAGAGCAACTTCTGGCTTGGTAGTACAGAATACTGTGAAATGGGGGTAGGAACAAGGCAGGTAGGAAATATCGGTACTTCTGGCTCTATCACATTGCTTCTTACATGTTGAAGTACCTCGTATCAAGAATAAGCTCGTTCCGACAAGAACTGAACCAACTAGTGCCAATTTATGCCGACACAAGCCTCAAATGCCAGGAGATACAAAATATAATATTTTTGAAAATCCCTCTCTATCACTAATTGCATGTGAATTAGTATGAATTATCTAGCTAGGTTTCAGCTGAATCTGTGCAGAACTCATCGAGATATGGGCAAATCGGTCTCAAGAATCAAAAAATGCCCAAAACAGCAATTTTTCAATCCATGCCTTCGGTACTACAATTATCTGTAACTAAACTACTCTGCCACTAGTGAAACCACAACCATTCCTTTCCTCACTCATTACGACTGTGGGAGGGAGAATTGCAACAGGTCAGAGAGATGTGCACATATCAGCAGACAAGAAAACTCACTGGCTGTGGGAAGGAGAATTGCAACAGGTCAGAGAGACATGCACACATCAGCAGCCAAGAAAACTCACGCCCTGTAGGAGGGAGAATTGCAATAAGTCAGAGAGACATGCACACAGCTGCAGACAAGAAAACTCACACCCTGTGGAAGGGAGAATTGCGACAGGTCAGAGAGATGTGCACACATCAGCAGATGAGAAAACTCACTGGCTGTGAGAGGGAGAATTGCAACAGGTCAGAGAGACATGCACACATCTGCAGACAAGAAAACTCACGCCCTGTGGGAGGGAGAATTGCAACAGGTCAGAGATATGTGCACACATCTGCAGATGAGAAAACTCACCGGCTTTGAAGGGAGAATTGGGACAGGTCAGAGAGACATACACACATCAGCACACAAGAAAACCCACTAGCTGTGGAGGGAGAATTGCAACAGGTCAGAGAGACATGCACACATCAGCAGACAAGAAAACTCACGCCCTGTGGGACGGAGAATTGCAACAGGTCAGAGAGGCATGAACACATCGGCAGACAAGAAAACTCACCCCCTGTGGGAGGGAGAATTAAAACAGGTCAGAGAGACGTGCACACATCCGCAGATGAGAAAACTCACATGCTGTGGGAGGGAGAATTGCAACAGGTCAGAGGGATGTGCACACATCAGCAGACAAGAAAACTCACGCGCTGTGGGAGGGAGAATTGCAACAGGTCAAAGAGATGCGCACACATCCACAGACAAGAAAACTCACTGGCTGTGGGAAGGAAAATTGCAACAGGTCAGAGAGATGTGCACACATCAGCAGACAAGAAAACTCACCGGCTGTGGGAAGGAAAATTACAACAGGTCAGAGAGATGTGCACACATCAGCAGACAAGAAAACTCACTGGCTGTGGGAGGGAGAATTGCAACAGGTCAGAGAAACATGCACACGTCTGCAGATGAGAAAACTCACATCCTGTGGGAGGGAGAATTACAACAGGTCAGAGAGACATGCACCCATCAGCAGACAAGAAAACTCACTCGCTGTGGGATGGAGAATTGCAACAGATTAGAGACATGTGCACCTATCCACAGATTAGAAAACTCACAGGCTGTGGGAGGGAGAATTGAAACAGGTCAGAGAGATGTGCACACATCTGCAGATCAGAAAACTCACAAGCTATGGGAGGGAGAATTGCAACAGGTCAGAGAGATATGCACATATTGGCAGACAAGAAAACTCACGCCCTGTGGGAGGGAGAATTGCAACAGGTCAGAGAGGCATGAACACATTGGCAGACAAGAAAACTCACCCCCTGTGGGAGGGAGAATTACAACAGGTCAGAGAGACGTGCAAACATCCACAGATGAGAAAACTCACATGCTGTGGGAGGGAGAATTGCAAACAGGTCAGAGGGATGTGCACACATCAGTGGAAGACAACACTCACAGTGTCTGGGAGGGGGATCACATTCAATCAGTGAGACATGCACAAATCAGTGGACACCAGCACTGACATCCTGTGGGAGAGGAATTGCAACCGGTCAGAATGGGGTCCCGGGATTGTTGTCAGGATGCTTACATAGGTGGCCTGAATCTCAACAAGGCGGAATAAATCTTTGTCCTCTTTTTCTTGTTCTTGTGTCCGTGTTTCATCTCCTTTGGTCCTATTTTCAAAGTTGTTGGTTCAGTTTCATGAAATCAATGTTTCTTACAAAAGTTGAGGTGAGTAGATTTCTTCAATTGCTTTAATTTCTTCTGCTTGTTTTGCAGAAATTTGATACCGGCGTCCACACTGGTGATTTGAACTGAGGATAGAACAGTTAACACCCCAAAATCTATGAACTACAAGTCAATTTTATACCAATGGATCCACTCATTACCAGCGGTCTTTGGGTTTTCTTCATTGCAATATGGACACTTTTCCAAATCTGGTGCACGGGGAAATCGTGGCCGTTTGATGATGCTCATGTCAAGCTGCATCCCCGATTTCACTGTCCGAGAAAAATCTACACGGCGGACAATGGTGCCCTCCGGGAGGAAAAGATTGTAGTCACCCCGCTCCACATAGCGGGCTCCAGCCTCAGGTCGATTGAATATACAGGCCTTCAGCATTCGATCAAGAGCCTATAACATCCATGGTACGAAACTTGTAATTTTTGGTATACACGACTCACCTCAAAGTCGCCACAGTGGGCCAAAGAAATAGGGATGGACTGGCCCAATGGATCTGTGACAGAAAACATGGCCACCGAGACATGATGCAGATTTATGCCTTGGATGAGCCGTTGCATAAAGTTGGATTCAGCATCTGATATCTGCTTCGCCGTGGTAGCCCTACACCATCGAATATGAATGTACACATCAGTGGTGAAACCGTGAGACTCACATGATCAGAGAGCCCGTCTCGCGCACTTCAGATTTGACCCGTTCCACTTCAGCTCCAGCGTACTGTATTTGGGACGCCATGCGCTGAAGCTGCTGATGACCATCAATCGAAAGAGCGCTAGCTTTGTTTCAGTGGTCGAGTATCAGTGTCAGATAACGGAGACGCACACGAGCAATAATTGCAGTTGTCCGGACAATACAGCACGATGATCTGCCATCTGGGCTCTCCAGGACGCCAGTGCTCTCTCCACTGAGAAGGCCGACCATAAATAGGCGAAAACGGCCTTCGATGGTGCAATCTCGGCGCATAGCTTGGCCATGTGCGAATGGCACCAATCCAGCTCTGCCGAAACTGTTGTGCATCGGGAGGGGAATCGGTTTGGAGGAGGCTTATCAGAGTCGTGATATCCGCGCGATGGCACTCCAAGACCTTGAGTACTTTCTGGATTTCATCCGACGACCCTCCACGGTCGCGAAGGATTTTGTAGAGTCGCCACGCCATCGTGAAAGTCTCTTTGATATCTCCAAAGGAGCCATAGGTCAATGCGAATGCCAGCAGCGGCATTTCCTGGGAGGAGGGGGTGAGAGCAAAGGAAAGGCAGTGAGTTACACTGCTGTTGTCTGTCAACAGCATCGAGGCACACGGGGTTTTAGGCGCTGATCGGACGTTAGCGCCAAAAGCACATACTTAGACCCCACCATCTCCCACCACACCAACAGACTCCTCTATGGCGTCTATCTCAACGGCTGGCTTATCTTGGAACTTTATGCGCCCACCCTTTGACTTCATTCTATCCCTTTTTCTTGCTCGGTTAGTGGTTTCTTGACAGCTGCAGGAACCAAAGTCGTCTTAGACCTTACCTTGACTGCACGACCGAAGCCCCACAGTCCAATCGCACCCTCAGAGAGAATATACAGAACTTGTAGCACATCTACATTCCAAAACCCGTAACATTCAGATTAAGCCCGGAACATTTCTATGAATGTGCCGCCTTTGAATCAAAGTCGGTACTTGCCATTTTGGAATGTACCGTGCGTCGGCAAAGAGCGTTCCGGCTGGCAGAACCCCCCCCCACCTTGACCTTTTCTCTGACCACCACCTCCCCCACCCTCAGCGCACTGCCCGACACGACGAAAGTGCGTCCAAATGGTCGCCAACGGAGGATCCAAACACACGCTCGCGCATCGAGAATACCTTGGTAGCTTGTCACCTCTCCAGTGATGGAGTTCCGGGAAGTATACGTGGTCTCCCCACCCCTTGCGCATCTTCAGCAAACACGCCTTCTCCCGCACGCGCTGCTGCTTGGGGTCGCGATCCTGATCCCAATCACGGTGCTGCGTCTTACCGTGCGCAGGCATGTCTGAGAAAGTCGATCAGCCGAGAACCTCGACAAGGGGATAGAAGACGGTGGAGCGGCAAGGGGAACGGAGGAAAGGAATGGCAAGGAGGAACGAGGATGAGAGCCAGAGAAGACGAAGAAAAAGAAAAGACGACGGACCGGCAGCATCCTATCGCCCGCCACATCAACGTCCTCGTCTCCTCTGTATCCCAATCGGGACCTACTCCCAAAGCCACCGCCGAGTCGGGCAGCACCTCCCACCCGCCCGCGCGCTCGCGCACCGCATACGGCCTGTTTACCCTCCCACTCGCATGCGCCTCACCCGCGCTCGCACGCCCGCGACTCCCCACCCTGAGCGTACCCTTGCCCATCCCCATTTCTCTGCGCCCGAAATAACGTTTCTCCTGCACCGAACGCGTGCCCGCCGGCCCGCACGAGCGTGCCCCCCCCCCCCCACCCGCCGCTCCCTCGCGCGGCTAATTTCCCAAAAGGAAATCAGCCACTCACCTCGTCAAGAAACGCGAGAGGCCTCTAGGTCACAGCGGCGGCGAGTACGTGCTGCAGGGAGCATACAGGCAGACTGCCCATCCGCCGCGCACGCCAGACGACATTCCCGTAGCAGTTGTGGAGGCGTGTGGACGACCGAGGACGGAGCGGGAGGAAAGGAGTCGGTGGATGCATTCGACTGAGAGGGAGGGAGGATCGCTGAGGGTGGTCCAAGGTGATTGCGCGATGCCGTCGTGTCGTCGTGTGGGGATGCGGCGTCGTCTCAATGCCATCTAGGGCGGCGTGGAGCTCCCGCTCGGTCGGTCGTGCGGGTAAGGGGTATGTGAGCACGCTCCATAGCTGCGCGAAGAAGGCCGTGGGGTCAGGGTCGGATCTAGCTGTGTGCTTGTTAGCGCGAGACAGCAAGTGGCATGAATCGGCACCCACATACCTTCGATACCAACCCTAGGGCGCATTAGACATCCTGTAAGTGACCCGCCGAGGATGAGGCAGGCGACGCGGGATGGTCTGAATATGAGCAAGAGAGAAGCACTCGGGGACGACAAGGATTACGGACAAGGTATGCTCTTTCCACACGTCGGCGGCGCTGAATCCCGGCGCGGCGGGAACGTCCCGCCTCTCGTCGCCCGGGCGCGGCGCAGATATCCTAGATCGCACCCCTGGCTTTCCCATCGATCTCGCTGCGCAGCTTCCTCTCCCCCACCCAGACCGGCTCTGCCGCTCCGTTTCTCCTCTGACACACAGCCCAGCCAGGCACACCCACCCCACGGGCGACCCCCTTATGTAGCGGCGTGCCGCCCATATACACCTCGCCCTTGGCTCGCGGAGGTTTATCGCGGATTTAGCGAGCGGTGCTCCTCAATGAAGGGGAATTGCGGACAGGGCGGCGTGGATGAAAGGAGCGGACACTGGTGAAAAGGAAGCGGTGGGTGCGCCATGAGCGACGCGGCACAGAAAAAGAGTCCCGACGCGTCTGCGGGGAAGATAGTCAGCATCGGTGGCATCATACGACGATACAAAGAAGGGGACGTCTGCGTCCGACTCGTGGAAGGAGAAAAGAAAGAGAGAATGCAAATGCAAACTCACCGGAATCCAAATCTAAATGAAATCCACATCCTCCAACGTAGCGTTGCGTAGGGGGTACTCGCAGGCAGACGCAGGCGTAGTAGAGTGTTTATACGACGTCGTAGAGGGGCGTAGGCGTCAGTGGAAGGCGCGCATCGTGATGCTTCTAACGGATTTGTGGGCAGATCAGTGACTGGCGTGCGAACATTGAAAGCAAGATTGGGAGAGCAGGCGTCGAGAAGTCGATCACGAGAAGTGGGGCTGGAAGATGGAAAGAAAGACCAGCTGCATTAATATTGGAGAAACGCAAGTAGGTGGGCTTGTTTCAGATTAAAGATTTGCGATCGTCAGTCCGATCGATTGCCGCACCATGTACTCGTAGACACCTGATCACCGCGGCTTTTCACGGACCGTCGTTTGAAGTCTGCGTGGGTTCGAAACCTATAAAGGATCCGCGGCTCGCGACGGGTGCTCGCTCCGAAGATTGCCGTCGATCACGTGATCTGGTGGCAGCGAGCCAGTGCCTTCAAACTCATCCAAATTTCTAGCAGCAGAGCCAATATCTCGCCAGATCATGCTATTATAACATATAACTCACAATCTGGAGTATCTAAGGAATATACACCGGCATGACCAAGTTTGAGGCCGTTTCTTTTCCTTACCATCAAAACGTTCGCAGAATTTGTTCTTGTTTAGTGCACGGTTCAGCCCTCTCCCACCTCACGTGCTTTAGTGGATAATTGCTCGCTTCGCTCGCAACAAGTAGCATCGAAATTGGACCCTCGAGCAGAACGTTGAATGGCCCGAACTGGCGAATGCGCAGACATAGTTAAAACGTCTCGCCAACCATGAGTGTTTCTCCGCCGGATCCATACCACACCGGTCCATGCGCCACTCCAGCCCCATCTCCTCACCGACCACCACCATTCGATTGCCTCGATTCCGCCAGGCCAATACTCCCTCTCCAACCAAGTGTTAATTCTGTCGATCTGCGCCACCAGCTGGCGCGCCTTTCTCCCGATCCACACGCCCCCCGGTGTGCAGATCTTCCGCACAGATAAACCGCCCGAGCGTCATATGCGCGCTCGGGACAGCGTAGCGGCTCTCGATCGCGGTGCCCGACCCGCGAGCCAGGGCGAAGAGGTCTCGACGAAGGTGGTGGTAGGTGTAGGCCTCGTCGCCCGGCATGGAGGCCAGGGCCGGAAGGAAGGAGAGGACGAAGGCGGACGCGTCGAAACACAGCAGCGGTTTGACGAGACGCGTGTGATGGGTGCAGGTGCAGTTGAGGATCGACGGGGCGACGCCTCGAATCTGAGGAACCAAAGACGCGATTTCTTCCGGGGTGCGGGAATGGGCGATCTCCAGCACTGTCGTATGGAGAGACGTTTGGGGCACGATCCAGGGTCTACCAGCCTGGTGAACAAAATAAAATAAAGCGGAGGCTGGAATACGCACTTGGCACCACCTCACTCATCATCTGCTGACACTCTGTGATCAAAGATTTAATTCTTTCTGGTGGTCTAGCAATAAACACCATCGCCTTGCGGATGTCCACAAACCCCGGTTCGAGGGTGGGATTGACTATCCGTTGAAGAATCCGATCGACCGATGCACCTTCGAAAGCAGGCGACAAAAATTTGGCCTTCTGCTGCGCGTTCCGCGCTATGCGGTTATTCCTCGTAGGAAGTTTGAATTTTGACCTGGAAAGTTCAAGCGGCGGCACGAAGCAGACACGTGCTCAAAACGCGCTCACAGTATTGTTCTCGCAGGTCTGAATGATCAATTCATATGGGTTGATATTGTGCGGCGAGTCTGGCATGGCAATATTAGTGCCTAGGGCGAATTCAAACTCCGCTCCATGCTTTTCTTCACCTACCATGATCCGTCGCTCAGCGCTCACCTCCCAACTCAGGCCAGGCCTACAATCCCATAGAGCCAATCTCATCATAGGACTCTCGGCGCGGGCCCACAGAGCTACAGTGGCGGCGAAAAATAATGAACGCCCCTGTGTGAGCTCATTCCTGGGTTGAATCACCTCAAATAAAATCCTAGCATCAGTTTTGAGTGATTTGAAGCTTATCTGGATCAACTAGGTAGTATCTTACCTGTCTCGGTAGCTCACCATGATGCTAGGATTTTATTTGAGGTGATTCGACCCAGGAATGAGCTCACACAGGGGCGTTCATTATTTTTTGCCGCCACTGTACATGTGCAGACATGTGTCAACTGCTGCGGCCGCATTAGGAAATTTGCAGTCACCGGTTTGAGCCCAATAAGGATTGCGATTTGATTGCCGCCGGCTTTCAGCTGATCTGGTCGCATCTTTTGATATTCTGGTCTCATCCGCGTCTTAGAGTGTGTTCGGATGCCAGATCCATATCCATGGATCTGGATATATTTCCTTTTATGGTAGTCGTGAGAATATCCAAATACAGCGTGATTCGAGCGTGACGACGCATCCTTGACATGCTGACCGACTGCGCTGACCGACCGCCACAATGCCTCCACCTCCTACAGCCATCCGCACCCTCAAACTACGTCTTGTTGTTGCTGCCGCCTATTTCTGGCACATGATCCATCTAGCTGCAATCATGTACACCAGTCCTTTGTATTGGAAACAAGACTACCATACATCTGTCTTGAGTGGGCAAGCCTGGGTGGAGGAACTTGTCACTGGGCATCCAAGGCGGATAAAAACCGAGATGGGCATGAGGCTCCATGTATTTCTCATCCTCCTAGCGAAACTTTGCACTCTGTCGGGGTTGACAGACTCGAAATATGTCAGCCTGGAGGAGCAGGTCGCTATTTTCCTGTATTCATGTGTTGTAGGCATGTCCATTCGTCATATTGGTGAACGATTCCAATGGTCCAATGAAACCATCTCAAAGTAATTTTTCCTTGACATTTTTGCACTCTGCTCATCATGGTTTCCAGATATTTCAGATGTGTTCTCATCGCACTTTCACCCGTGTTCTACACACACTATGTTCGCCTCCCTTGTGTCGGTGACCCTGTACCCGAGGCCATCGCTGTGGTAGTGTGTTTGGGCAGTTTCGGCCATTGAGGGCAAGCTTAGTCATCTGTTTGCACATGGTGTAGGTAGATTCGGGCTTGCTTCATCCTTTGCATTGCGACACTGCAGGATTATCTCTCGACCAGCGACAGCGGATCCGGCCATCCTACCGCATATGGTGATTGGAGTGTGCTTCGACGACACAACCTTTTGGATTCACCTTGTTCTGCTGCGCTCTCTTTTGGCCCAATTTGGCTGAACAAAAAACATGAAAACAATGACCGCAAACAAACAAGCTATCGGTGATACAGAGGACAAGTTTCAAGTAGCGCTAGCCACTTACACCAAGGCAGGAAACAAAACAGCTGCAATGTGGTGACTATGGAATGCAGCCTACAAGAAGGGGAACTCAGTGGCATAGGAGGCTGAAGTGGCGAGCCAGCAGATGTACGAGGCAACACAGAAGGGTTTCATGGAAGGGAGGAAGGCTGGGTTTGAAGAAGGACAGAGAGTGGGCGAGAAAGAAGTGATGCAATTGGATGCGCTCGAGATAGCATTTTCGAAGGGGAGAATGGAAGGATTTTCGACAGGGATGGGAGTGGGGCATGATGTCAGCACAGAGCAGATTCCGGGTTCTGAGGTGACGAGGGCGACTGAAGCACGAAGAGTTCCAAACGAATAAGCCTGGAGTTTAGACTAGAATAGTGTAAAGTACAGGGAATTAACTACAGCTTATATACTAAAGTCCCTAGGGGTTGTAAATTAAGGTACAGTGTCCAACGGCAACGGACAAGATTAATGCAAAGTAAATGAAGGGGTATATGAACGTAGAGGGGCGATCGGGAACCCAAAGGTCGGGGAACCGATCGAAACTGTTAGGGATCCTAAAACGGTATCCTGGTTCGATTGATCAGATAGTTGATCTGATCAATGATCGGGTTGTTCAGGTTGTTCGGGTTCTGGAAGTAAAATGAAAAGACGATTCATGACACATGATGAGGAGGAAGAAAGATGGAAGGGTGCTGGGCATTTCGAGGGTGGTGAGTGTCGCTCAGCTTCTGGTGTTGCTGCTACCTGCGCTGTTGAGACCACACCCCCACCCCTGACCACGACCAACGACAGCATGAACATTATGTCACTGCTCACAGGTTTTGACTGGGCAGACGACACTGACTCGTCCCTCCCGATTCACACCACACCATCAACTCCCCGGAAGCCTCGCAATTTCTCGGGCTTATGCTCAAGCTCAAAAACGCGTTTAATACCTTGCAACGGCACCATTCACGACATCATGGATCTTGGGCAAATACGATTCGATGATGACAATTCTATTGTTCACCACCGGCACAGTTTACGCGCTTGACGAGCAGCAGGCAGTCAGACAGCACCACATCGTGGTTGGGAGTCTTGGCATGGGCTTCAGCAGGATGGTTGGCACAGGCGGCAGTTGGGGGCATGTCAATGGGCATTTTTGGGTGCACTTGAGGCAACGAGGACGTTGCTTGTTGAGGGGGGTTGATGCAGTAGTGCGTACAGGCAGTTTCAGCCATTGAGGGCAAGCTTAGTCATCTGTTTGCACATGTTGTAGGTAGATTCGGGCTTGCTTCATCCCTTGCACTGCGACACTGCAGGATTGTCTCTCAACCAGTGACAGCGGATCCGGCCATCCTACCACATCGCTCATGATCTGAGGTTCTTCCCTTTCTTCAGGCATCATTGGGTCCATGGATGGGACACATATCGATTCTGCACCACCGGCGGCAGATCGGCAAGCATCACAAAACCGCAAAGGTGGTGTATCAATGAATTGTCTGGCTTGTTATTCGCAAGACATGCACTTTTTGTACATGCTCAGCGGCTGGGAAGGGTTGACGGCAGACGCTACACTCTTCCTCGATGCCTGTCTCAACAATCTCACTGTCCCGGAGTGTAAATACTATCTCGCTGATGCTGGCTTTGGTAGCTGTGACACTGCACTTGTTCCCTACCGTTGAAAGGCTTTGCCTCGGTCCGTCTACAGCTGGAGTACTACTGATGACATGGACCGACAAGTGGAATGCAGCAGTACAAGCCACAACCACTAACCGAAATCCACATCCTTGTTCCCCCTGGTTGCACAAGCTTAGACGTGCCGACAAGTATTCATGCATTTTAAACTTCTTCACTAGATTGTGAAGGAGTAGAAAAGGGACACAGATACTTCAGTTTGACTGGTTAAAGCCCTTAATCAAGTGCTCTGAACGAGAGCACTTGACTAATGGCATGCAAGACTGTTGTGGTGTGATTTAAGACTCTCTCTTGGCATAGCTAACCGAGTGCATCAATCCAACACCAATCCAAACCCAATCCTAAATATAAGCCTTCCAAGGCTGCTGATTGTTTAAGGTCCCTTTCGACCGTATCCCGTGGTCCCAAATAATAAGCCTTCTAAGGCTGCTGTAGTGGTGCCGTTTTCTCAATCCAAATTCCAAATCCCTTCACATCTTAATCACGATCTCAAATTATGTGTTTTTACTTCCACCGAAGGCAAGACATATTAATCACGTTGTGCAAACAAAGCAAAGCTCTTAATAGAACCAGTCCAGGATCACAAGCGCGGACTACCTGTTGTAACACAAGCCCTAGATCCAAGTCTCTTAGTTGAGACCCCTAGCTCTTGTGCCACCCCAATGTTAGTGCTACAAGCACTAGATCCAAGTCTCTTTATGAGACTGGGATCTAGCACCTGCGCCACCACCACTGCAGTAGTGCGTCCATGCTAGAACTGCCCTCCTTATATACTGTACATTTATGCTTACACTACCTGAGTAAGCTAAAGATCTGCCATTTCACTCCTTGTTTCCGATTGGTTGTCTGACTCGACTGAACTTCCAAGCCAAATAGTGTTGTCCTGCCCTTCGGACCATTGGATTCAGAAAGCGCTGAGTCTCCCATTTCTGTAGACACCCAGAACTCCCTAATCCACCAAGTGGTTCCCAAGATATAACCTTGTCAATTCCTGATCAAGCCAAGAACCCAAATTGGGACGGTAACGGAGCTGAACCAAATTAATGGTCAAAGTCCCTCAATTAACACCTTCAGATTCAAGGAGCGTTGGGTATCAGCTTTCTGTAGATACCCTAATCTCCCTGAACCACCCAGTAGTTGTTGAGATATATAGTGATGAAGCCTTGCCCAGGTCAAGAACCCATATTGGGATAGCAACATTGATTGGTGATTATCATGTGTCCAGACACGTCTCCAGAATAGGCCAAATCAACCACAACAAGGTGATTAAATCCCATAGATCTATCTCTACTGATAGACACTTGTTCTTCAGAGTGGATGTTTAAGTTCCCTGATATTTGCTGGCCCCACAGAGCCTTAATCAAGCGATTATAAGGACTCTATTATTAAACCCATTGAATCGAGCCTTAATCAGTATGGGAGGTTCTGATTAATGTTCTCTCGGGCAGGCTGATTAAGCCCTCATGCAGGATGTGCCTGATTAACCATTCGGGACTCATGTTAATCCTGGAGATGTACATCTAACCTGGTAATGCACAGGAATCCCAACATTAGCAAGATTCCAGGCAAGGCCAGATAGCCTGCTTATCACCGTGGTGAACGATACCATTTGGCTGAATGGGGTCAGGCAGATATCAGGTATTTATTGTGATTATGTACACTAACATAGCTTTAATATTCTCACAGGCCAGCCAACCCCCACAAGTTGTTCAACCTCCGCCATGCTCAAATGTGCAATGTTGTTGAGTGCATTTTCGGTGTTATCAAAGGCCAATGGAAAATCCTTTCAGAAACTCCTGAGTACGACATGGATATTCAAGTGCGTATTCCAGCTGCTTTGGCTGCTCTTCGCAACTTCATCCTCCAACACGACTCCATTGAATGGGCTGAAATTCTTTGAGCACAGGATGTCGAAGACCTGGACCCAGGAGTATGCCCAGATTTGGAGTTTGGTGATCTTGCTCGTATGGAAACCACTGCCCAGGAAAAGTCCCAGTCTGAAGTTTGATGGGATGAGATCGCGGCAGCAACGTGGGACGGTTATCAAATTTATTTACGCGAGAAGGCTGCACAGCTTGCGGCAGCAGCGAACATATAATATTATGGTGGACATATAATAGTACGGTGAGCATATAATATCACAGTCACCACAAACACCCATATTGACTTAAGTAATCCACTCAGAGGTCTGCAGGAGTACTGGTAATGGAATACAGTGACCCTGACCTTACCCAACTGCTTGATTATCCAAGGGATGCACATGTCCTCGGTGAGAAGTGATATATAGAGATCCACCATTCTTGGATCCGTCTGCAAGATCTCAATGAGTTCGAGTCGCTCATCGGGTGTCATCCAATCCTCCTGCTGCACAAGCTTGAAGGCAGACATACGGTGCTGAGGACTTGTCTGGAAGGCTGTAGTTGATGAGGTCACTGGGATCAAGGCTGGGGCTGGGTTCAGTGAAACGGTGCACTAGGGTGCGGCCGTGAAATCTAATGGATTGACTAGTGAGAAAAGCGAACTAGTCACTCTACTCAAACCAACCAAAACCAAAACAAATCACTAATCCTAATCCTAATACTCGTGTGTGTGTGTTCGGGGAGGTAGGGTATGTATCACCCGTCAAGAGGGTGTGCAAGGTTGGAATAAGGCTTTTGTTTCAATAGCAACTATGCGGTTTAAGCACAGTTATGCTGGGGGTAGCAGGGACTTCACGCCAACAGGATATCAAGACTCAAGTTAAACCTTAGACTGTTCAAGTCTTCAGTTTCTTTGTGAGCGGCAGAACCTAACACTACTGGCAACTAGCCAAGAAGCAGAAGGTAGGGCAGACTATCAACAGACAGACACTACTTCAATATCAACCAATCCTGCACGAATGGCGGCGGGTATCAACGAAACAGGAGCAGTTACACAGAAGGTGGGGGCTGGGCTAGGGCGCAGACAGTTACACTGAAGGCTGTGGTTTCACTTCTATTTGACAACAAGTCTTAGTCCTGGAGGCCTAAAGTGCTGCTACAGGAGACGGGTTAGTATAGGTTGAGCGGGGGCTCTTATATCAATGCAATTGGTAGTCTTTTCGACATCCCGTATCTCTTAGTCTTTTCTGTGCTTCTGCAAGTCTATCTGATATCTTTCACAAATCTAGAGTCTACTATATTGCCCTTATATCTGGGGGATAGTTTACTGGCTAATACAGAGTGCACAGCTGGCTTTTATACATTTCAGAGGGAAGTAAAGGAGATACTTAGACGGAATGAATAGGAACAATAAAGGGTGAGCCTGAGTAGTGAATGGCCAATGGTGTAGAAGGTATTCTCAACCATGGTTATTATGCCTGCTACCGGGGCTAGTCCACATGTATTTCTCTAGCACACCATAAGGTGTGCTTAGTTGTCTTGGTTTCCATCTTTCTGACTGAGCAAGTCGGTCTTAGTCATTGCTGACCGGTCAAGTCAGTCTTAGTCAATTCCTATTCAACTTCTGTATCAGTCCTGCACTTTCACAAGCTCAGTGGAACTCATATTAAATATCAAGCGGATTGACAATATAGCGTGGCGCTATACTGATGGACCAGTATAGTGACCAGTGAAAATATAGCACAGTACTATTCTGTGGTGTCGATCCTCATCAATCATATCAGTCATCCTTGATGCAAGGCCCGCATCTTTCTAACGGTCAGATCTGCCCGAGTAACCACAGTGATGGTTAACTCGGTAGCATGTCTTCATCCCAATCTAATCAGTTGGACTTATACACAAAATCAAGCGGCACAATGTCTCTGCCAGCCCTAATGTGGTTGTACCAATTCTGACTTCATATATCTTGTTTTAATAGTCATCAGACTATTCAGAGGCCGTTGAAGCGGCAAGTCAATAATTCTGAGTAGTTCCCTGATGTTTCACCTCCAGCGCATAAGATAATGGTTTACCGCCACCTTCTATAGCTCAGTGTAGAATATCGTAGTCAGGACGTAACAGCTTTTTGGGCTGCCTTGTCAAGACTACTCAATCCTTCGTAGTTGATTTGTTACACTGACTTTCAGCCATCAATAGTGTAGCCTACCACCCCAGGGAGGGTGTACGCTCATAATCTAATGCCTCACTTCTGCCCACTAATAGGTTCAAAATGAGATAAAAACTGGTGTTTTCATGCATGTTTTGGTACACCCTATCACCGTTCTTCACGGTCAGAAGCGGGGGTCTTTCAAGGGAATCAACGACCAACACAGCTCCAGCACCCTTGGACTGTGTTATTACCAACGACATGCCTCGAGAAAGTATTTATGTACTTATCCAGTCGACTAGTTATCAACACGTACTTCTCGGTTGAGTCTTCCAAAATCCTCCACACAGTAAGCCTTTAATTTATCGATTCGGTTAACTTACTCACCCATCATTCACAGATGTTCCTCCGGCTCAATGCTGCAACATCTGTAATCCAGAATTATTTGCCCAAGTTCGTTCCAGTAAACCCGTGCGAGCTACTCAACGAAAGGGCATTCAAAAAGGCCCCTCAAACGACAATGTATGAGCGGCGCTATTTTTCTGGCGCCGGAATATCCTCAAAATGTATTACCCTGGACGTTATCTTGCTGCCAACGCGATTCTGGATGACGCAACATGCGAGCTGCTGTCGTCTATGGGTCCGATCAATATGATCAATGTCCTGCAACAGCTGTTGGGACCAGGCTGGTCACATTGGGAGGAACTCGGCCAGCGGCTGTTCGTATACATGAAGGCCCTCGACATTTCTCCTTTACCTCTACCTCCAACTCGGCAGAAACAGCCCCCTGTGATCACACAGCCTCTCCCTCATCCACCTGCTGCTCCCACCGCCGACTTTGATCCCACACCTTCGCTTCCAGCTACAATGAATCCATGCAAACAGCGCAACACAACTCAGGGAACACCTCATGATGATGTTGCGCTGCCAGCAACCCGTCCTCATCTCAATCCCCTCCCTCCTCTTGCTTCCCAGAGGCTGCTGCTGCCATCACATGGCCATTATCCTGCTTATTTGACCTACCCCACGATCCAAAACTCCCGCTACTCCTTGGACTCGAGGCTCAGGGTATTCATGAAACCATGTACATCCCAAAGCACTATCGATATCACCAGCTAACATCCCCCCAGCTTCAATTCGATCATGAAATGCGACTTGGACATTCACCGTGATCTCTACGCCAATGTGGTTCTCTCTGGCGGAAGTACCATGTTCCCTGGCATCTCGGATCGTATGCAGAAGGAGCTGGCATCCATGGCGCCAAACAGTATCAGGGTTGGTTTGGTTCTTTTCTCCATAATGTATTTATTCAACAATTTTGCGCTTAGGTCCGAATCGTTGCGCCACCGGAGTGCAAATATCTGCTTTCTACTAACGTGATTGTCAGAGTGCTTCTAAATTTGTCGGGTTGCGGGAACTGGGTTTAGGTCAAGATGATCCAGTGCTGAAGCTACATGTACCACCTAGTTCAGTGTGCAAACTCGGAGCTGCGTGGCTCTTCCTTGCGAGATTCAGATTTTTCATGAAAAGATACATGCGTGCGAATTTCGCGACATTATCTCAAGCTTTTATAAAGAAACGAAGCAGAAACCCGCCCTCGCCGTGTTATTGTTCTCGCAGCTTCGAATGACCAAACCATACAAGCTGGCACCGGAGTCTTCTATGGCAATATTAGTGCATTGGGCCAATTACGCAGAAAATAAATTGGTTGAGACCGTTCAACTCGAGAGCAAAGTTGACACCAAGTTGACATCAGATTAAGGCTCCAACTGTTTTGTTTGTGTGTGTGGCCAAGCACAAACTAAACAGAAACAGAAAAAATCGTTTAAAAAACTGTTTAAAATGTTTAAATACGGTATTTTTCCAGTAAGTAATTTGATGAGTCAAGTGGGAGAAATCAATAAAGATCAAAGACTTGTGCTTTAGGCAGAAGGCACCCACCTAAGAAATCTGCTATACCAAGTCAAAAAAAGCGACTTAAGGCTTGCCAGACCCTCCCTATCCTATTAGCCGAGCACAGCCACACCCAAATGCGGCAAATGTCCCAAGAAAAATGCCAGAAAGGGAATTTTGGCCTAATTCTACCTTGATTTGGTGCACATCAGGTTTTGATTTACACCGTTCTAGGGTTAGGGATTGTTGTTGGTTTCAGTGTCAATATTAATCATTTGCCTTTCCACCTATAAATGAACCTCGAAAAGTTTCCTTCCAGCAAAACATTGAACATTAAATTCAACTTGTAACTGTGTGTTTATTGTGTGCAAACTGTTTCCCGGGATCCCCAACTAAACAGAAACAAAAACAGTTTTAACTGTGTAAAACATTTAGAAACAGAAACTGTTGGAGCCCTACATCAGATTCGATTTGAGTTCAAAATTCAAACTCTGCTCCACGCTTTTCTTCCCTGCCATTGTGCACCGCTCAGTGCTCAGAACTCAGCCCTTCCCAACTCCGGCCAAGCAAACATGCCACACAGTCAATTCCAGTGACCCCAACGAGTTCCATGTGCAGACATGTGTCAACTGCTGTGGACGGCGCTTCAACCGCAAACTTCGACAACCTCTGTGACTGCGCTGTGTCATTTGTTCCTGGATACTCTGGCTCGTGTACTATGTCTGTGGACGGGATGAAAGAATCAAGTTTTCAAGTTGAAAGAAAGAGAGGAAAAAGAGAGAAAATAGGGGGAGATTCAAGGATATAGACTGGTCATGCATCCGGCAATTCAGAGCTCAAAACTCACCATATGATTAGGTTTGGAGCAAGCCTGTCTCCGGTCCGGCGCGCCGGACTATCTCGGAGAGAGGCTTGCCGCAAACTCGTGGAAAAGGGGATGTGTTGGAGATCAAATATCTCCAGCAATTCTGAGCAGAAGCTCTCAGTATAAAGGGCTAGAATGTCTATTCGATTGAGTCCTTTCGATCTGTCGACTCAGTTTTAATATCGGTGTCCCCGGACATTTGCTAATCGGGGGTTTTGGGAAGAGTGGCTTCGAAGAAATCTTAGGCAAACAAAAAGTGTTATCATGGAAATCCACACTTTTTGTGGGCTCGATACGACCGGGAGACCTCTGCGACAATATCGTTCACCAAACGTTAAGTGAATAACGAACGTTTTCGCTTACAACACGCACTTTTCTCTGAACATCCATTTTGGGAAAGTGACCCGCGACGCGGGTAGAAAGGATGAAAGAAATATCCGGCATGATTGCTAGTGGTGTGGGTGATATGTGCGAGGGTTGCGAGGTCTTTTGAGTCCTAGTGGACATGGGAGGCGGGCGGAGAGTGGGAGAGACGCGACGCGATGCTGACAAATCATGCCCCAAACTGATCTCTTTTTGTCCGGCTCTAGAAAATTGATAACTGCACCTTTTGACACAGTTAAAAGGTGGGGAACCATTGTGAGTAACATCTCAACAGTGCTGTCTCTTCAAAATTCCCACACATCCTCAGAAAACAATAAAATGCAGAAGTTTATGTACAGAATGCATTTTCTCGACAGCCACATCAACGCCCGTAGAATAAGGTTCTCGGGCAGTTAAAGCTAAATCTGAGGACCTCAATTCATTAGAATTACTATTAGAAACAGAAGATTCCAAGTGACCCAGAGGTTTCGTGTGTTTGCTGTCGCAGGAGAACGCGCCGAGCAAGCACCGAGCAAATCCCCATTTTTTCTGAGTTTGGTGCAAGCCCCTTCTCAGAAGGCGCTGCGAAGCACGTGGATATCATGTGATCTGAGAAGGCAGCTTGTTCCGAACCTACCATATGATGTGCTATAACATTTGCAACCAACTTGATTTATCTTGATATGTTGTCCAATTAAAGCAGATCAGTGATTTCAAGTCATATGTCCAACAGAGTTATGTCCTGATTACACATAGGACTGGCCAATGAAATTCAAGATTGAGGTGTCTCGGCCTTCTGATGGCTCATCAACAACGCCTCTTTGGCGCCTATCCATTCATTTCTCAGCACTGTGTCTGTGCAACTGATCCTGCCATGGTATACTTTGCATACAAAACAATGTTTACACTCCAATTACTGTGGACAGTGGTCCAATCATTTAGAATCCATTTGACGGTGAAAGTTTTGAACCTTTTGTGCACTGATTTTGTGCCGAAACACCACAACTTTCAAAGAATAGACCACAAAATATTCTGTGGCTTCAAATGCTCAACTAGTCACGGGTTTCTTTGATTCTACTTCCGGTGTTCTGATTCTGGGAGGTTGCACCTAGAATTACTCAGTGCATGACTGCAATTAGACCACACAGCAATATCACTTGAAATGAGTCAATGCATGATCTCTGATGAGATGCAGAGCAACTGAGGACTCGAGCCCACGGCATATCAGTCTTCCAGGTAAGTTTGATTGGATACTGAAGGTTTCAACTACGTAGTTCAGCCCCTCCGACTATTTCATTTTCTGGGTTCATAAACTAGCTAAATACTTGACAAAGAGCTGCCAATGCCTTCCCAATTACTGCTTCATGTCCTTTGTGCAGTGTGCACAATACTTCAATGACATGTTGACGACTCGAATGAACAGTGATGCCGCTTGAGCTAGTCCAGATGCTGTGCCAAAGGATCAACCGGGTACTATGGATCAATCAGAATCATGTCCGGGTACAATGACTATGTCTAGCCAAGACATAGCCAACCACAGCCATGATTAATGAGCCGATACTCTGCGGCACCGCTGATCCTGGCACTTATCCGCTGCTTGGTCCAAAATTGGTACGATCGGTACCTTAGGAGCGGAAAAAGTGCAGATGACCCGACGTTCTGACACTGGGGGCAAGAGCCGTGGGTGTGGGTTCATGGCCTTTGCCGGGAATAGCTCCGACATTTACCATGGCATTTGCCACATTGGCACTCATTCCCTTTGTTCATTGTTCCATTATGTGGTTGGTTCACAGATCAATGATATGGTGTTGCAATCAAGTTGCCAGCATCCGGCAGGTTGAATCCCGGACACTGCAAGTGGCTTGAGTGCACACAGGGGGTTGAGACAATGACCTTCGAGTGAGTTCCTGTGCAAATTTAACAAGACACGCATTCATTTGCTCAGGCACAGCTCAATAGGTTCCAGTTCTGCAACCACCACCGTACACGGCTATCCCGGAAGTCTTCGGAATTCAACGGGTTTGATGACTGTCGGATTCCAATGGGCCGCTAGCGGTTACCAATAATTTGGTGAATCTTCGGATTCCAATGGGCAGGTTCCTTTGGATCTCGACGGGCTTTTGATGATCATTTCGGCTGTTAGGCGCACTAAAAGGAAGGGAAGGAGAACAAAATATAATGCAAACAGCAAGACTCAAACTCGAGACCGCCTGAGGCTGAAAAACCTAGACCCACAAACGAGAACTATCCTGAGTCTTATCCAAGTAGGGCATCATGCCAACACAGAGGCAAAAAATGCTTTCAATATACAATGTCACTTGCTCCCGCCTGCCCAACACCCCCCCTTAACTTGTTATCCATCTTCCACTTCACTATTAATTCATAGATAAAGGGCATTTGTTCGGCCTCTGGGACGGCAGGCCATTAAGAGGAGTCTTATTCACCGAAACGGCTATACTTTCACTATTTTCAAGTTGGCAGAAATGGCAAAAAACTTGCATGCATACGGGTGGACTTCATTCGCTTTGAGTACCTTGCTGTTTGCAGAACTTAAGGCATGGCCAGTTTTTTTTTTCAATGAATTTTGCATCAGATGGCTCTCCTGGGATCAATTCTCAACTGTTTTCCCTGAGAATATACTCATTATGTTGGCATTGAAAGTCCAAAGGGCATGGCCTCCTCGAATTTTCTAATGGCCAATCAAATTGCTTGATTGGGAAAATATCCATGTTTTGAGCAGGATGGCTGTAACATTAGCTATTATTACAGTGTCAAAACCCGGTTCCGAAAAAATAAAGTTCACCCACTATTGTGCAAGTAAAAGACCGAATTTCATTATACAACTGCATCAGGGTAAACTACAGACGTAGAAATTCAGGCACAAATATTTTCAAGATTTTTGGTGCTGTTGTTTGTGTCACACAGCACCATCGGTTATTTGGCCAGTTTTGGGGTTTGACCCAGATCCGAAAATTTCGATCAGAAACAGTGTTTCAATCACACTCTCTGCACCCTATTGCCCCTACACACCCTCAAATGTCTGCAGGTGCCTCTCACAGGCAACCCACTGGACTCTCTTGGTGGGATAGACCCCCAGGGGGATAGATGAATTGAACAACTCAAATCTACCCACAAACACTGTGCCAAGGAAGACATGCCCTCAGGCCCGTCTCCCACTCCGACAAGCATGGTCAAAAAGTATCCCACTATACAATACTTGCTCTTGAATTGTTGTAAATGTGAACAAGCCACTTCTTTCCTCAAAATATACCAAACTTGGCTGTGATCGTTGAGGTTTAGGCATTTGCGGCCATTGTTGGATTTTTGGCTCGTGCCCAATTGACTCAACACCAATCTTTTGTACCCTACATTACTTATAGGCCTTGTGAGTATTCCACACCAAAAGATCCGACCGAAAGAGCCTGGGGTTCCCGCTCAATGTGTAAACTTTTCAGATCCGGGTTTTGACACTGTATTCAATTGAGCTAATATTTTGATACAATGGACTCACAGGTGTACCAGAGGGCACCAAGTACCAGCATTTTCATTCCCTGGTGCACAACACTTATTTAACTCTAATGGAGAACCTGAGATGGCAGATAATGATATATGACCTCACAGACAGATGATGAACATCCCTCAGACCTCTATTCAGAATCCATTCGGTCACCACTTTAGCGCCCGGGTTTGTATCACAGTAACCTGGGACTCTACACGACAAGGGCATGACATTGTACGCACGCAACCCAGGTTCCTTGCATTAGCAACCTGGACTCCTTTACGCCGATGACCATATCCAATGGGTTATGACTTCACTCCTTTATGTTGGTGGATATTTACCCCCAGTATCTGTGCTAAGACTCCTGAATAGCAACAGGTGTCCCCCTGGCTCCACCTGTCAGCTCCTTCATGTTCATTTATCTTTTCATTACTCCTTTACACCTCATATGGACCCAAGTTCATCCAATGATCAGACTCCTAATATTTACAGTATATAAACTTGGTAGAATCTCCCCTGTACAGTAGATTCTACCTCATCTAATCTCAGGCTTCTGCTTTGGCTTGACATAGGCATTAGGGTGTTTCACGACAAGTTTTTTGACCGTTTTTTTATGTTTTTTTCAATACCTTTTTCATGTCTTTTTTCAATAAAAAAACACGAAAGAAATGCGGAAAAATCACGAAAAAAAGTGTGAAAAAAGGTTCGTCGCGAAACCCCTCATCGGGAAACAGTCATCAGTCACAATTGCATCATAGTGACAGTGAATGCGCCATCTCCCATCCTCTCTGCCACCACCGCCGGCATGCCCCACGTATCCCTCTGCCAGAAGCTTCTGTGCGGCATTCATAAGTATGCAGCAAAGTTACAGAAATGGCGCAAACGAGAGAGAGTGCAGGAGGCTGACCAGGCAGAGGAGGAAGCCATCTTTGCTGACTTGGGTATTGACAATGCGCACTATGAGGATCAGCTCGACAGCGACAATTCTGACAGCGACTCTGTGAGGACAGAGCTGGGCAGAGTGGAGTCAGAGGACTGGAGCCGAAGGATTAGTCAGAATCCCCTGAGCAAAAGGGAAAAAACAGTCGAAAAATGAACTCGAACAGAGGGCCAGTGTGACATAAAAGGGGTAGGGGCCTTTTATGCATAGGGTCAAAAAACAGTCGCATCTTTTCCAAATCCTTTTTTGATGGGACCAAAAAAATATTCCGAAAGATGTTCGAAAAAAACGATCAAAAAACTTGTTGTGAAACACCCTATTGTCTCCACCCTGCGCTTCCTACCCACTTTATTGTGGGTTGTTACCACACCCTGGGTCTTATACCTGAGTGGATATCAGACCCTCTTCAACTCGTTCTGGGTTCTGCCTTGCATCCTGACCTACGCTATATGGCCTCCTATGGAGGAGTCCATTCAGTTGGTCTTGCTGCTCGGGGAACACACCAGTTACTAGTGTCTGCCAGGTTTCTCCTGGTTGGGTTCTCGCCAGGTTACTTGCTGTTCAGCCGACCCAGAAGCCATTGCTGACACTCCACAGTGACTTGCCTAATTTGGTGGCTATCCAGTGGCTCAGGTGTGACACCATGCATCACGATATTTGCTTATTTGACACCCTTCTGCCCCTCTAGACATGCAGCAGGAAGCTTATAGAGGACTATCTCTTGACCCTATATCATAAGAATAAGAGATATGCAAAGGGCACATAAGTTGAGCAGCCACTCAATTGTGCATGCCTGATGAGCCACCAGATGGCTACCGTTCTCTAACAATTTTCTATTGCTCTAGTTTTGAATAATGACCAGTTTTTGGTTATTCTTGTAGCAAAATAGCATGAAATCAAAGTTCCCCAGGGTAGCTAAACCTACAGTTCAGCCAAAAATCATTCTGCGAGGCACACTTTACAATACTTGACAAGCCATCTGGTGAACCCTGTGAGTGATGCTAATTAACTAACCTACTCTGCCTCCAGTGAAACCACAACCATTCCTTTCCTCCCTCATTACTCACTAGCTGTGGGAGAGAGAATTGCGACAGGTCAGAGAGACATGCACACATCCGCAGATGAGAAAACTCACTCTCTGTGAGAGGGAGAATTGCGACAGGTCAGAGAGACGTGCATACATCCACAGATGAGAAAACTCACTAGCTGCAGGAGGGAGAATTGCGACAGGTCAGAGAGACGTGCACACATCCACAGATGAGAAAACTCACTCGCTGTGGGAGGGGAGATTTGCAACAGTTCAGAGAGGCATGCACACATCCACACATGAGGAAACTCACCTGCTGTGGGACGGAGGATTGCAACAGGTCAGAGTGATGTGCACCATCCGCAGATTAGAAAACTCACAGGCTGTGGGAGGGAGAATTGTGACAGGTCAGAGAGACATGCGCACATCCACAGATGAGAAAACTCACTAGCTGCAGGAGGGAGAATTGCGACAGGTCAGAGAGACGTGCACACATCCACAGATGAGAAAAACTCACTCGCTGCAGGAGGGAGATTGCGACAGGTCAGAGAGACGTGCACACATCCACAGATGAGAAAACTCACTCGCTGTGGGAGGGAGATTTGCAACAGTTCAGAGAGGCATGCACACATCCACACATGAGAAAACTCACCCGCTGTGGGATGGAGAATTGCAACAGGTCAGAGTGATGTGCACACATCCGCAGATTAGAAAACTCACAGGCTGTGGGAGGGAGAATTGTGACAGGTCAGAGAGACATGCGCACATCTGCAGATGAGAAAACTCACGGGCTGTGGGAGGGAGAATTGCGACAGTCAGAGAGATGTGCACACATCCACAGATCAGAAAACTCACCGCTGTGGGAGGGAGAATTGCGACAGGTCAGAGAGATGTGCACACATCTGCAGATGAGGAAACTCACCCGCTGTGGGAGGGAGAATTGCAACAGGTCAGAGAGACGTGCACACATTCGCAGATGGAAAACTCACGGGCTGTGGGAGGGAGAATTGCAACAGGTCAGAGAGACGTGCACACATCTGCAGATGAGAAAACTCACCGGCTGTGGGAGGGAGAATTATGACAGGTCAGAGAGACGTGCACAGATCCGCAGATGAGAAAACTCACCGGCTGTGGGAGGGAGGAATTGCAACAGGTCAGAGAGATGTGCACACATCTGCAGACGAGAAAACTCACCTTCTGGGGGAGGGAGAATTGCAACAGGTCAGAGAGACATGCACACATCTGCAGATGAGAAAACTTACTGGCTGCAGGAGGGAGAATTGCGAAAGGTCAGAGAGACATGCACACATCTGCAGATGTGAAAACTCACAGGCTGCAGGAGGGAGAATTGCGACAGGTCAGAGAGATGTGCACACATCTGCAGATGAGAAAACTCACAGGCTGTGGGAGGGAGAATTGCAACAGATCAGAGAGACATGCGCACATCTGCAGATGAGAAAACTCACGGTCTGTGGGAGGGAGAATTGCGACAGGTCAGAGAGATGTGCACACATCCACAGATCAGAAAACTCACTGGCTGTGGAGGGAGAATTGCAACAGGTCAGAGAGATGTGCACACATCCACAAATGAGAAAACTCACTGGCTGTGGGAGGGAGAATTGCGACAGGTCAGAGAGACATGCACACATCCGTAGATGAGAAACTCACAGGCTGGGAGGGAGAATTGCAACAGGTCAGAGAGACATGCACACATCCGCAGATGAGAAAACTCACCGGCTGTGGGAGGGAGAATTGCAACAGGTCAGAGAGACGTGCACACATTCGCAGATGAGAAAACTCACCGGCTGTGGGAGGGAGAATTGCGACAGGTCAGAGAGACGTGCACACATTCGCAGATGAGAAAACTCACTGGCTGTGGGAGGGAAAATTATGACAGGTCAGAGAGACGTGCACATATCCACAGATGAGAAAACTCACCGGCTGTGGGAGGGAGAATTGCAACAGGTCAGAGAGAGTGCACACATCCACAGATGAGAAAACTCACGGGCTGTGGGAGGGAGAATTGCAACAGGTCAGAGAGACGTGCACACATCTGCAGATGAGAAAACTCACCGGCTGTGGGAGGGAGAATTGCAACAGGTCAGAGAGACGTGCACACATCTGCAGATGAGAAAACTCACAGGCTGTGGGAGGGAGAATTGCAACAGGTCAGAGAGACATGCGCACATCCGCAGATGAGAAAACTCACGGGCTGTGGGAGGGAGAATTGCGACAGGTCAGAGAGATGTGCACACATCCACAGATCAGAAAACTCACTGGCTGTGGGAGGGAGAATTGCGACAGGTCAGAGAGATGTGCACACATCCACAGATCAGAAAACTCACTGGCTGTGGGAGGGAGAATTGCAACAGGTCAGAGAGACGTGCACACATCCACAGATGAGAAAACTCACAGGCTGTGGGAGGGAGAATTGCAACAGATCAGAGACATGCGCACATCTGCAGATGAGAAAACTTACGGTCTGTGGGAGGGAGAATTGCGACAGGTCAGAGAGATGTGCACACATCCACAGATCAGAAAACTCACTGGCTGTGGGAGGGAGAATTGCAACAGGTCAGAGAGATGTGCACACATCCACAGATGAGAAAAACTCACTCGCTGTGGGAGGGAGAATTGCGACAGGTCAGAGAGACGTGCACACATCCGCAGATGAGGAAACTCACCTGTGTGGGAGGGAGAATTGTAACAGGTCAGAGAGACATGCACAAATCCGCAGATTAGAAAACTCACAGGCTGTGGGAGGGAGAATTGTGACAGGTCAGAGAGACATGCGCACATCTGCAGATGAGAAAACTCACTAGCTGCAGGAGGGAGAATTGCGACAGGTCAGAGAGATTTGCACACATCTGCAGATGAGAAAACTCACTCGCTGTGGGAGGGAGAATTGCAACAGGTCAGAGAGATGTGCAGACATCTGCGGATGAGAAAACTTACCTTCTGGGGGAGGGAGAATTGCAACAGGTCAGAGAGACATGCACACATCTGCAGATGAGAAAACTCACTGGCTGTGGGAGGCAGAATTGCAACAGGTCAGAGAGATGTGCACACATCTGCAGATGAGAAAACTCACAGGCTGTAGGAGGGAGAATTGCAACAGGTCAGAGAGATGTGCACACATCTGCAGATGAGAAAACTCACAGGCTGTGGGAGGGAGAATTGCAACAGGTCAGAGAGATGTGCAGACATCTGCTGATGAGAAAACTTACCTTCTGGGGGAGGGAGAATTGCAACAGGTCAGAGAGACATGCACACATCTGCAGATGAGAAAACTCACTGGCTGTGGGAGGGAGAATTGCAACAGGTCAGAGAGACGTGCACACATCTGCAGATGAGAAAACTCACGGGCTGTAGGAGGGAGAATTGCAACAGGTCAGAGAGACATGCACACATTCACAGATGAGAAAACTTGAGAAAACTCACAGGCTGTGGGAGGGAGAATTGCAACAGGTCAGAGAGACATGTGCACATCTGCAGATGAGAAAACTCACCGGCTGTAGGAGGGAGAATTGCAACAGGTCAGAGAGACGTGCACACATCCGCAGATGAGAAAACTCACCTGCTGTGGGAGGGAGAATTGCGACAGGTCAGAAAGACATGTGCACATCCACAGATGAGAAAACTCACGGGCTGTGGGAGGGAGAATTGCAACCGGTCAGAGAGATGTGCACACATCCACAGATGAGAAAACTTACCGGCTGTGGGAGGGAGAATTGCAACAGGTCAGAGAGACATGCACACATTCACAGATGAGAAAACTTGAGAAAACTCACAGGCTGTGGGAGGGAGAATTGCAACAGGTCAGAGAGACATGTGCACATCTGCAGATGAGAAAACTCACCGGCTGTAGGAGGGAGAATTGCAACAGGTCAGAGAGACGTGCACACATCCGCAGATGAGAAAACTCACCTGCTGTGGGAGGGAGAATTGCGACAGGTCAGAAAGACATGTGCACATCCACAGATGAGAAAACTCACGGGCTGTGGGAGGGAGAATTGCAACAGGTCAGAGAGATGTGCACACATCCACAGATGAGAAAACTTACCGGCTGTGGGAGGGAGAATTGCAACAGGTCAGAGAGACATCCACACATTCACAGATGAGAAAACTCACGGGCTGTGGGAGGGAGAATTGCAACAGGTCAGAGAGACATGCACACATCTGCAGATGAGAAAACTCACGGGCTGTGGGAGGGAGAATTGCAACAGGTCAGAGAGACGTGCACACATCTGCAGATGAGAAAACTCACCGCCTGGAGGAGGGAGAATTGCAACAGGTCAGAGAGATGTGCACACATCAGTGGAAGACAACACTCACAATGTCTGGGAGGGGGAATTGCGACCGGTCAAAGTGAGGTCCCGGGATTGTTGTCAGGATGCTTACATAGGTGGCCTGAATCTCAACAAGGCGGAATAAATCTGTGTCCTCTTTTTCTTTTTCTTGTGTCCGTGTTTCATCTCCCTTGGTCCTATTTTCAAAGTCATTAGTTCAGTTTCATGAAATCAATGTTCCTTACAAAAGTTGGGGTGAATAGATTTCTTCAATCACTTCATTTTCTTCCGCTTGTTTCGCAGAAATTTGATACCGGCGTCCACACTGGCGATTTGAACTGAGGATAGGACAGTTAACACCCCCGAAATCTATGAACTACAGGTCAAGCTCATACCAATGGATCCACTCATTACCGGTGGTCTTTGGGTTTTCTTCATTGCAATATGGACACTCTTCCAAATCTGGTGAATAGCGAAATCGTGGCCGTTTGATGATGCTCATGTCAAGCTGCGTCCCTGATTTCACTGTCCGAGCAAAATCTACACGCTGGACAATGGTGCCTTCAGGGAGGACAAGATTGTAGTCACCCCGCTCTACATAGCGGGCTCCAGCCTCTGGTCGATTGAATATACAGGCCTTTAGTATTTGATCAAGAGCCTATAACATCCATGATATGAAAGTTGTAATTTTCGGTATACAACTCACCTCAAAGTCGCCACAGTGGGCCAAAGAAATAGGGATGGACCGGCCCAATGGATCTGTGACAGAAAACATGGCCACCGAGACATGATGCAGATTCATGCCTTGGATGAGTCGTTGCATAATCTTGGATTCAGCATCTGATATTTGCCTCGCCGTGGTAGCCCTAAAGCATCGAGCATGAATGTACACATCAGTGGTGAAACCGAGACTCACATAATCAGAGAGCCCGTCTCGCGCACTTCAGATCTGACCCGTTCCACTTCAGCTCCGACGTACTGTATTTGGGACGCCATGCGCTGAAGCTGCTGATGGCCATCAATCGAAAGAGCGCTAGCTTTGTTTCAGTGGTCGAGTATCAGTGTCAGATAACGGAGACGCACACGAGCAATAATTGCAGTTGTCCGGACAATACAACACGATGATCTGTCATCTGGGCTCTCCAGGATGCTAGCGTTCTCTCCACTGACAAGGCCGACCAGAAATAGGCGAATAAGGCCATCGATGGTGCAGTCTTGGCGCATAGCTTGGCCATGTGCAAATGGCACCAGTCCAGCTCTGCCGAAATGTTGTTGACAAACTGCTGTGCATCGGGAGGGGAATCGGTTTGGAGGAGGCTTATCAGAGTCGCGATATCCGCCCGGTGGCACTCCAAGACCTTAAGTACTTTCTGGATTTCATCCGACGGCCCTCCAAGGTCGCGAAGGATTTTGTAGAGTCGCCACACCATCGTGAAAGTCTCTTTGATATCTCCAAAGGAGCCATAGGTCAATGCGAATGCCAGCAGCGGCATTTCCTGGGAGGAGGGGGTGAAAGCAAAGGAAAGGCAGTGAGGTACACTGCTGTCGTCTGTCAACAGCTTCGAGGCACACGGGGTTTAGGCGCTGATCGGACGTTAATAATAGGCCAAAAGCACCTACTTAGACCCCACCGTCTTCTACCATACCAACAGACCCCTCTATGGCGTCTATCTCAACGGCTGGCTTATCTTGGAACTTTATGCGCCCACCCTTTGACTTCATTCTGTCCCGTTTTCTTGCTCGGTTGGTGGTTTCTTGACAGCAGCAGGAACCAAACTCGTCTTAGACCTTACTTTGACTGCACGACCGAAGCCCCCCAGTCCAATCGCACCCTCCTCAGAGAGAATATACAAAACTTGCAACACACCTACATTCCATAACCCGTAACATTCAGATTAAGCCCGGAACTTTTCTATGAATGTGCCGCCTCTGAACCAAAGTCGGTACTTGCCATTTTGGAATGTACCGTGCGTCGGCAAAGAGCGTTCCGGCTGGCAGAACCCCACCACCTTCACCTTTTCTCTGACCACCATCTCCCCCACCCTCAGCGCACTGCTCGACACGACGAAAGCGCGTCCAAATGGCCGCCAACGGAGGATCAAAACACACGCTCGCGGATCGGGTATACCTTGGTAGCTTGTCACCTCTCCAGTGATGGAGTTCCGGAAGTACGTACGTGGTCTCCACGACAAAATCCCTTTGCCCCACCCCTTGCGCATCTTCGGCAAACACGCCTTCTCTCGCACGCGCTGCTGCTCGCGGTCGCGATCCTGATCCCGATCACGGCGCTGCGTCTTACCTGCGCGCGCATGTCTGAGAAAGTCGATCAGCCAAGAACCCTCGACAAGGGGATGGAGGACGGTGAAGCGGCAAGAGAACGGAGGAGAGTAATAGCAGGGAGGAACACACATCAACGTCCTCGTCTCGTCTATATCCCAATCGGGACCTACTCCCAAAGCCACCGCCGAGTCGGGCAGCACCTCCCACCCGCCCGCGCGCGTCGCGCACCGCATACGGCCTGTTTACCCTCCCACTCGCATGCGCCTCACCCGCGCTCGCACGCCCGCGACTCCCCACCCTGAGCGTACCCTTGCCCATCCCCATTTCTCTGCGCCCGAAATAACGTTTCTCCTGCACCGAACGCGTGCCCGCCGGCCCGCACGAGCGTGCCCCCCCCCCCCACCCCGCCGCTCCCCTCGCGCGGCTAATTTCCCAAAAAGGAAATCAGCCACTCACCTCGTCAAGAAACGCGAGAGGCCTCTAGGTCACAGCGGCGGCGAGTACGTGCTGCAGGGAGCATACAGGCAGACTGCCCATCCGCCGCGCACGCCAGACGACATTCCCGTAGCAGTTGTGGAGGCGTGTGGACGACCGAGGACGGAGCGGGAGGAAGGAGTCGGTGGATGCATTCGACTGAGAGGGAGGGAGGATCGCTGAGGGTGGTCCAAGGTGATTGCGCGATGCCGTCGTGTCGTCGTGTGGGGATGCGGCGTCGTCTCAATGCCATCTAGGGCGGCGTGGAGCTCCCGCTCGGTCGGTCGTGCGGGTAAGGCGTGTGTGAGCACGCTCCATAGCTGCGCGAAGAAGACCGTGGGGTCGGGGTCGGATCCGGCTGTGTGCACGTCAGCGAGACAGGAAGTAGCATGAATCGGCACCCACATACCTTCGATACCAACCCTAGGGCACATTAGACATCCTGTAAGTGATCCGCCGAGGATGGGGCAGCGGCCCTGGATGGTTTGGGTATGAGCAGAGAGAAGCACTCGGGGACGACACAGAGTACGGACGAGGTATGCTCTTTCCACACGTCGGCGGCGCTGAATCCTGGCGCGGCGGGAATGTCCCGCCTGCCGTCGCCCGGGCGCGGCGCAAATATCCTAGATCGCACCCCTGGCTTTCCCATCGATCTCGCTGCGCAGCTTCCTTTCCCCACCCCGACCTGCCCTGCCACTCCGTTTCTCCCCTGACACACAGCCCAGCCAGGCGCACCCACCCTACGGGCGACCCCCTTACCTAGCGTGCCCTCATTGGCCCGCCGCCCATATACACCTCGCCCTTGGCTCGGCGGAGGTTTATCGCGGATTTAGCGAGCGGTGCTCCCAATGAAGGGGAATTGCGGACAGGGCGGTGTGGATGAAAGGAGCGGGGACTGGTGGAAAGGAAGCGGTGGGTGCGCCATGAGCGACGCGGCACAGAAAAAGAGTCCCGACGCGTCTGCGGGGAAGATAGCCAGCATCGGTGGCATCATACGACGATACAAAGACGGGGACGTCTGCGTCCGATTCGTGGAAGGAGAAAAGAAACAGAGAATGCAAATGCAAACTCACCGGAATCCAAATCTAAATAAAATCCACATCCTCCAAACGTAGCGCTGCGTAGGGGGTACTCGCAGGCAGACGCAGGCGTAGTAGAGCGTTAATACGACGTCGTAGAGGGTCGTAGGCGTCAGTGGAAGGCGCGCGTCGTGATACTTCTAACGGATTTGTGGGCAGATCAGTGACTGGCGTACGACCATTGAAAGCAAGATTGGGAGAGCAGGCGTCGAGAAGTCGAAGTGGCGCTGGAAGGATGGAAAGAAAGACCGGCTGCATTAATATTGGAGAAACGCAAGTAGGTGGGCGTGAGATTAAAGATTTGCGATCGTCAGTCCGATCGATTTCCGCACCATGTCATGGACACCTGATCACCCCGGCTTTTCACAGACCGCCGTTTGAAGTCTGCGTGGGTTACAAACCTACAAGTAACATCGAAATTGGACCCTCGAGCAGAACGTTGAATGGACGAACTGGCGAATGCATGGACATAGTACTAGTTAAAACGTCTCGCCAACCATGAGTGTTTCTCCGCCGGATCCATACCACACTGGTCCAATGCGCCACTCCAGCCCCATCTCCTCACCGACCACCCATTCGATTGCCTCGATTCCGCCAGGCCAATATTCCCTCTCCAACCAAGCGTTAATTCCGTCGATCCGCGCCATCAGCTGACGCGCCTTCTCCATATCCACACGCCCCCCGGTGTGCAGATCTTCCGCACAGATAAACCGCCCGAGCGTCATATGCGCGCTCGGGACAGCGTAGCGGCTCTCGATCGCGGTGCCCGACCCGAGAGCCAGGGCGAAGAGGTCCCGACGAAGGTGATGGTAGGTGTAGGCCTCGTCGCCCGGCGTGGAGGCCAGGGCCGGAAGGAAGGAGAGGGCGATGGCGGACGCGTCGAAACACAGCAGCGGTTTGATGAGACGCGTGCGATGGCTGCAGGTGTGGTTGAGGATCGACGGGGCGATGCCTCGAATTTGAGGAACCAAGACGCGATTTCTTCCGTGGTGCGGGAATGGGCGATCTCCAGCACTGTCGTATGGAGAGACGTTTGGGGCACGATCCAGAGGTCTACCAGCCTGGTGAACAAGATAAAATAGAGCGGAGGCTGGAATACACACTTGGTACCACCTCACTCAGCATCTGCTGACACTCTGTGATCAAAGATTTAATTCTTTCTGGCGGTCTAGCAATAAACACCATCGCGTTGCGGGTGTCCACAAACCCCGGCTCGAGGGTGGGATTGACTATCCGTTGAAGAATCCGATCGACCGATGCACCTTCAAAAGCAGGCGATAAAAATTTGGCCTTCTGCTGCGCGTTCCGCGCCATGCGGTACTCCTCGTAGGAAGTTTGAATTTTTACCTGGAAAGTTCAAGCGGAACGAAGCAGACACGCGCTCAAAACGCGCTCACAATATTGTTCTCGCAGGTCTGAATGATCAATTCATATGGGTTGAAATTGTGCGGCGAGTCTGACATGACAATATTAGTGGCTAGGACGAAAACAAAAGAGCTTGATGTGGTTGAAAGCAAGTTGACCGCGAGATCAATCTGAATTCAAACTCCGTCGCTCAACGCTCACCTCCCAACTCAGGCCAGGCCCACATCCCATAGAGCCAATATCGTCGTAGGACTCTCGGTGCGGGCCCACAGAGCTACATGCACAGATATGTGTCAACTGCAGTTGAACTGCTGCGGCCACCGTGACTTTGGAACGGACTTCAACAACTTGACAACAGCCTCTTCAACTGCGCGGTGTCATTTGCTCCTGGCTACTCTGCGGCGCCGCTGCTCTTGGCGCCTATCCGCTGTTTGGGTCAAATTTAGTACGACCGGTATCGCCGTATCCGGTGCCAGAAGCGTTTCATGAAAGAAGTGCGCCTACAAACTGGCCCAGTCCCGACCTCTATCACAGCCACCGTCCTCTGGAATCTTTAATATAGCGGGAAGCCTTACCCTCGTACATGAAATCTGTGTATCATCTATGCCGAGCAGGCTTCTTTTTGGCTTGCAAATTTTTCTTTTGACTCGGATGACTGTGGCAGCTACGGGCGCAACGCCAGCTGCGAGCCCGAGGCCGATCTTGTCAGTGTTAATTCTACTTCAAACTCACCCCGCAAGTCGCAGCCTCACAGGTCGCAGTCTCGCAGCTCCGGCGCTGCATATAAAGAGTTGTGATGTCTAGAATACTCTGCCAGCGTCTCAACAATAATTCACTTGCTCTCTTTGATTTACTTGGATATTTACACGCTTTAACCACTATGGCAGATGATGAAATCGCAGCGCTCGTAGGTCCCGACCTTCATCACAATCACCGATCTTCGGAACCTCCAATAGAGCGAGAAGCCTTACCCTCGTACATGAAATCTGTGCATCAACTATGCTGAACAGGCTCCTTTTTGGCTTGCAGATATTTCTTTTGACTGGGATGACTGCGACAGCTACGGGGAGGCCCAGGCCAAACGCGGTATTTTGTCACTGAAATATCCGATCGAGCACGGCGTCGTCACCAACTGGGACGGCGTCGTCACCAACTGGGACGACATGGAGAAGATCTGGCACCACACCTTCTTCAATGAGCTGCGCGTCGCGCCGGAGGAACACCCGGTTCTACTCACCGAAGCACCCATGAATCCTAAGGCCAACAGAGAGAAGATGACCCAGATCATGTTCGAGACGTTCAATGTCCCCGCGTTCTTCGTACAGATCTAGGCGGTCTTGTCGCTGTACGCTTCCGGAAGGACGGCCGGAATCGTCATGGACTCGGGGGACGGCGTGTCGCACACGGTGCCGATCTACGAAGAGTTCTCGCACCCGCACGCGATCCTGCACCTGGATCTCGCGGGGCGCGACATCACGACATCACGGACTGCCTGGTAAAGAATCTCGGTGAGAGAGGATACAAGTTCACCACTACGGCCGAGCACGAGGTTGTTCGCGATATCAAGGAGAAGCTCTGCTACGTTGCTCTCGACTTTGAGCAAGAGCTGCGCACTGCGGCCGAATCGTCGGCGCTAGAGAAGAGTTATGAGCTTCCGGATGGTCATGTCATTACCATCGGCAACGAGCGGTACGACCACTATCATAGTATCTCTTGCGGGTTCTTGATGCTAAAATTCAGGTCCCGTGCTCCCGAGGCTCTGTTCCAACCCTCAATGTTTGGACTCGAAGCTCAGGGTATTCATGTAACCACGTATGTTTCAAAGCACCGTCGATATCACCAATTAAAATATCCCTAGCTTCAATTCGATCGTAAAATACGCCTTAAACATCCGCCGTAATCTCTACGCTAACGTGGTTCTTTCTGGCAGCAGCACAATGTTCCCTGGTATCTCGGATCGCATGCAGAAGGAACTGGGATCTATGACGCCAAACAGCATCGTGGTTGATTTCTTCTTCACACTCTGAGCATTTATTTACTCACAATTTCGCACTTAGGTGCGGATCGTCTCGCCGCCGGAGCGCAATACTCGGTCTGAATTACCGGCTCGATCCTCTCCTCCCTGAGTACGTCCCAGAACATGTGGGTCACCAAGCAGGAGTACGACAAGTCGTGGCCGGCAACTGTCCATCACAGTACGTTGTACCGATGTTCTACTTGCTCTCTACTGACGCGATTGTCAGAGTGCTTCTAAATTTGTCGGGTTGGGGGAACTGAGTTTAGGTCGAGATGATCCAGTGCTGTAGCTACATGTATCACATAGTTCAGTGTGCAAATTCGGAGCTGCGTAGCTCTTCCTTGCGAGATAAATGCGTGCGAATTTTGCGACATTATTTTCAAGCTTTTATAAAGATGCGAAGCAGAAACCCGCCTGGCCGTATTATTGTTCTCGCAGCTTCGAATGACCAAATCATACAGGGCGGCGCCGGGTCTTCCATGGCAATATCAGTGCGTCGAGTCAATTATGCAGAAAACAAATTGGTTGAGAGCACTCAGCAAGTTGATAGCAAGTTGACCAATGCTTTGGGCCAGTGCTTCGCATAGCAGTATGAGTCCATCAGCCTGCAGTGCGTGGGAGTTGGTTGCTGGATTGCTATTCTACCCAAGTCTACCAGTTCAAGCGCAAACCTTAAAATAATTACGAACTCCCGAAGAAAGCTAAGCTTTCAGGTCTGATTTCACCTTGCCGGAAATCCAAGCCGTTTCTCCAGTAGTTCAAACCAAATTCTGGCCCCGCAAATTTGGCTATTTGCGGTGGGCCTTTTCCAACTTTTTTTGGCGGCTATGCCGCGTTTCAACAAGCGTTCAAATTTTGTTGAAGCGTCTGCCTAGGGGAGACTAACGCCGCGTAAGAATAGTCTCCCTAGTCAGACCTTGAACACGTAAGCTTCTCTTTGACAAGCGGAGTGTGGAGAAGATCGTTTATGGTCTGATTTTGTTCGCGCATCAAACACCGTAGGTTCCCAAAAGGGAAGGACCTTCCGCATTCAGAACACGTGAAACGGCCACGTGAACAACTACGCGTCCTCCGTGTCGCGTTACCCACCCATGGAGGCTTATGAGACCAACCCCCAACTGGTTGTCCCTTACACTCCTCCTCCTCATACACCTCCTGGATTTGGTTCATCAGGAAAAACCTCCTTGTAAAATTCTGCTATTTTTGCGCAAAATATCTTTGGCCCTCTCAAATTTGATAATTTGTGATATTTAGGCAAACATTGGGCAAATGTCTTCACAATTGTGCATATTCTAGGAGGTGTCCATATAACTTCGGCAAATCTTGGAGAATTTTGCGACTTACTTACAACCGTGTTGAACTACGGTAGTAATGCACTGTCGCATACCAGTCCACGGATTGGTCAAGAACATCGGACATTTGTCCGCCATGCTATAAGATCTCCGCTCAATGGGGGCAGCTGTGCCATGCTCGGGAGAAAGGAATACTTTGCCAGATATTGTCCACCGAGGTGGGCATTCGGGGTTTTGTGAGAATTTCTACAAGTCAGGTTGACCCGGCCCCAAGCTGTACGTGATTCGGGCCATCAACTCCGATCGGCCGATGCTCTGAAACACGGAGGCAGGCCCGTGACATGTCAAAGGTGGTTTGTTTTGATCCCACCGTGTTTTTCCCTTCTCCTACCACCTCTCTGCCATCTGACCTTGCACTCCCTCTGTGTTACTCCCGGGCATCGCTCTATGCAAGAAACTGGTGAGCCACCTCTTTTGTCATGCTCCCAGGGGTTATCTCAATTGTTCTCAAAGCCGTGTCTGTGTCATGCGCCATGGGATGTCTTGTGGCCTAGCTGTGAAATGCAGGTGTGCACACAAGGTGTGTAGACCACGGTGGCCCTTCCCTATCTACTCTGACTGACACATCTTTTAGCGCGCACCACATCTCTTCCTGCTGTCAACCAGGTGTGTGAACACGCACCTTGGTCTGCTTCTTTGCGCGTACTGATTCCCTGCAGCTGGTGTCTCCATGAAACCTGACTCCAACTTGCTCGCCACTCTACTTGGCTTGCTGGTAGCGGATATCGTTACTCAAGATCCGCACAGCCATTCCCCATGGTTGCGCATCCTGCGGTGCCGCCTGTTCCCACCGTCACCATCCGCAAACCCTCCTCCGGCATCGGCGCTTCGCGCATCCCCTCCTCCTCCACCCAGGGAAAACACACCACATCGGGCTCAGGCTCAACCGTGACCGCCGCAGGGACGTGATCACTTACCTCCACAAATGCTCGCGACGCTCCTGCCGTGTCTGCTGCAGTGGTAGTGGATGCCCAGATGCAGGCGGAGCTCCTAGCAGCTCCCTTGGGACGTCTACACTCTGTTCTGAAGGCAAGTAAGCACATATTTGTAAAGAAAAAAGCCAGAACAAGCTGTGCAAGAACAGCTGCAGCCACCCAAAAGGGTGGGGAATGGGGAGCCCCCCATGCAAAATGGGCCTGTGTGGGAGGGAAAATCCCCAAAATGGGCTGTGCAAGCACAGCACCAGGCATCCTACATGCCCATCCAGGAAGGCCAGTGGATAGGGGCTGGATGAGAACAGCCCAGGGCCCACGAAAAGGGCCCCGTGAGGCGTAAAAAGCCCCAAAACGAGCTGCACAAGTGCAGTACCAAGCAACACCATATGCCCCCTGGGCAAGCCAGAGGATAGGCTGCATGGGAACAGCCCAGGGCCCGCGAAAAGAGCCCTGTGAGGCATAAAAAGCCCCAAAACGGGCTGCGCAAGCACAGCATTGGATGTATCCATTGCAGCCTTGGATGCATCCATGGTAGTCACATCACAATGCCATGGACACATCCATGTATGGTAAGGTGGTTGCAACCAACTCATGTAGTTGCAACCAAACCCTTGGTTTGAAAACCATGGGTCTGACCCCTATAAGGGCCCGTATCCCCATGGTTAGGCTGACCCTACTGAGGTCTGATTTGACATAGCCTGAAGTGGTCTGCCAGGTTTCTCCTGGTTGGGGTTCTCGCCAGGTTACTTGCTGGTCAGCCAACCCAGAAGCCATTGCTGACACTCCACAGCAACTTGCCCAATTTGGTGGCTATCCAGTGGCTCAGGTGTGACATCATGCATCACAATATTTGCTTATTTGACACCCTTCTGCCCCTCTAAACATGCAGCAGGAAGCTTATAGAGCTATCTGTTGACCCTATATCATAAGAATAGGAGGTATGCAAAGGGCACATAAATTTAGCAGCCACTTGATTGTGCATGCCTGATGAGTCACCAGGTGGCTACCAGTGGCTACCAGTGGCTCTGTGCAAGTTCTCTAATACTTCTCTAAAATGTTCTATTGCTCTAGTTTTGGATAATGACTAATTTTAGGTGACCAATTTTTGGTTGTCCTTGTAGCAAAATAGGATGAAATTGAGCCAAACCTACAATTCAGCCAATAAACATTCTGCAAGGTGCATTTTACAATACTTGACAAGCCATCTGGTGAACCCTGTGAGTGATGCTAGTTAACTAACCTACTCTGCCACCAGTGAAACCACAACCATTCCTTTCTTCCCTCATTACTCACTAGCTGTGGGAGAGAGAATTACGACAGGTCAGAGAGACATGCACATATCCACAGATGATAAAACTCACTCTCTGTAGGAGGGAGAATTACAACAGGTCAGAGAGATGTGCACATCCACAGATGGGAAAACTCACTGTGATGGATGCGAAGAGCGTTGACAACTGGCACAGGTTCAGAGGGGTTTTCACTTAGGGAGAACTGGTGTAAGTGGTAGATTGACCGAAGAATGTAACTACTGACAGCCAAATACATATACTGTACCATTTTATTCAATTTGTATGTCACATGTCACAGGCCCCCAAATTTACGAATTTTTTCGTACGTGTCACAGGTCACCGAGCGATGTACAAATTCTGAGAAAAAGTCACAAAGTCGCTGGAAAAGGGCTAGAAAATCGAATTTTTCGCCTCTGCACGCGCAGAACAGGCCGCGGCATGTGGTGTTCGCACGAGTGCCAATTTTGACACCAACGGAGGCAGATCGGTAATCCCACTTGAATCCCATGATCCCACAGCTCTTCACTCACCGCCAACTCTGTGCTTGCTGGATGTTCTGGTTCCTCATTTTTGGCATGGACCAGCCTTATTTCTGAATCAAAAAAACAGTCCAAACAAGATGCTACAATACTCTACCAATGCGGCTATCTACTCGGGCACGTCAATCCCCGGGACATCCAAATCCTTGTTTTTATCATTGGCATGCCTCATTGATACAGTGGATTATATTATATCATGCCCGCCTAATTTAGGCTGTGTCCAGCCACTTTCAAGCGGTTTACATTCTCTGTGAGGTCTCTACGGGTGTCTAAATAGCAGATTTGACTCTCGGCGGCTTTCCCGCTACTTTCCGCCCCAATTTACGAAAGAAAAATTGGTGTCACACTCCCCCCTACCGATGTACGAAAAATGGATTTCGTACATTGATGTCACAGGTCACAAGGCCGACGAATTGAATGAAATGGTACAGTACTACGGAACAAAGGCAGTGCATGATGTTGATGGAAAGTGCGACACCACGGCATAGAGCATAGGCATAGTAAGCAAAAATTAACCATGAATTAGTGATTTGGTATGCCCAAGGGCTTACAAAGACTCATCTCCGCTACACTCATCTGTTGTGGGAAGGAGAATTGTGACAGGTCAGAGAGACATGCATACATCCACAGATGAGAAAACTCACTTGCTGTGGGAGGGAGAATTACAACAGGTCAGAGAGACGTGCATACATCTGCAGATGAGAAAACTCACGGGCTGCAGGAGGGAGAATTGCAACAGGTCAGAGAGACGTGCACACATCCGCAGATGAGAAAACTCACAAGCTGTGGGAGCGAGAATTGCAACAAGTCAGAGAGACGTGCACAGATCCGCAGATGAGAAAACTCACACACTGTGGGAGGGAGAATTGCGACAGGTCAGAGAGACATGCACACATCCACAGATGAGAAAACTCACTAGCTGTGGGAGGGAGAATTGCAACAGGTCAGAGAGATGTGCACAGATCCACAGCTGAGAAGACTCACCTGCTGTGGGAGGGAGAATTGTGACAAGTCAGAGAGATGTGCACAGATCCGCAGATGAGAAAACTCACACACTGCAGGAGGGAGAATTGTGACAGGTCAGAGAGATGTGCACACATCCGCAGATAAGAAAACTCACCGGCTGCAGGAGGGAGAATTGTAATAGGTCAGAGAGACATGCACACATCTGCAGATGAGAAAACTCACTACCTGCAGGAGGGAGAATTGCAACAGGTCAGAGAGACATGCACACATCCGCGGATGAGAAAACTCACAAGCTGTAGGAGGGAGAATTGCAACAGTTCAGACAGACATGCCCACATCAGCAGATGAGAAACCTCACTCGCTGTGGGTGGGAGAATTGCAACAGGTCAGAGAGATGTGCACACATCGGTGGAAGACAACACTCACAATGTCTGGGAGGGGGATCACATCCAATCAGTGAGACATGCACACATCAGTGGATAGCAGCACTTACATCCTGTGGAAGGGGGAATTGCGACCAGTCAGAGTGAGGTCCCGGGATTGTTGTCAGGATGCTTACATAGTAGGTGGCCTGAATCTCAACAAGGCGGAATAAATCTGTGTCCTCTTTTTCTTGGTCTTGTGTCCGTGTTTCATCTCCCTTGGTCCTATTTTCAAAGTCGTTAGCAGTTTCATGAAACCAATGTTCCTTACGAAAGTTAGGGTGAGTAGATTTCTTCAATCATTTCCATTTCTTCTGCTTTTTTCGCAGAAATTTGATATCGGCGTCCACACCGGCGATTTGAACTGAGGATAGAACAGTTTAACACCCCCGAAATTAATGAACTACAGGTCAAGCTCATACCAATGAGTCCACTCATTACCAGTGGTCCTTGGGTTTTCTTCATTGCAATATGGACACTTTTCCACCTTTGGTGCATAGCGAAATTGTGGCCGTTTGATGATGCTCATGTCAAGCTGTGCCCCCGATTTCACCGTCCGAGCAAAATCTACACGCCGGATAATGGTGCCTTCAGGGAGGTAAAGATTGTAGTCACCCCGCTTCACATAGCGGGCTCCAGCTTCAGGTCGATTGAATATACATGCCTTTAGCATTCGATCAAGAGCCTATAACATCCATGGTATGAAAGTTGTAATTTTGGGTATACACGACTCACCTCAAAGTCGCCACAGTGGGCCAAAGAAATAGGGATGGACCGGCCCAATGGATCTGTGACAGAAAACATGGCCACCGAGACATGATGCAGATTCATGCCTTGGATGAGCCGTTGCATAATGTTGGATTCAGCATCTGATATTTGCCTCGCCGTGGTAGCCCTAAAGCATTGAGCATGAATGTACGCATCGGTGGTGTAACCGAGACTCACATGATCAAGGAGCCCGTCTCGCGCACTTCAGATCTGACCCGTTCCACTTCAGCTTCAACGTACTGTATTTGGGACGCCATGCGCTGAAGCTGCTGCTGGCCATCAATCGAAAGTGCGCTAGCTTTGTTTCAGTGGTCGAGTATCAGTGTCAGATAAACGAGACGCACACGAGCAATAATTGCAGTTGTCCAGACAATGCAGCACGATGATCTGCCATCTGGGCTCCCCAGGATGCCAGCGCTCTCTCTACTGAGAAGGCCGACCAGAAATAGGCGAAAATGGCCTTCGATGGTGCAATCTCGGCGCATAGCTTGGCCATGTGCGAATGGCACCAATCCAGCTCTGCCGAAATTTTGTTGACATACTGCTGTGCATCGGGAGGGGAATCGGTTTGGAGGAGGCTTATCAGAGTCGCGATATCCGCCCGGTGGCACTCCAAGACCTTGAGTACTTTCTGGATTTCATCCGACGACCCTCCACGGTCGCAAAGGATTTTGAAGAGTCGCCACGCCATCGCGAGAGTCTCTTTGATATCTCCAAAGGAGCCATAGGTCAATGTGAATGCCAGCAGCGGCATTTCCTGGGAGGTGGGGGTGAAAGCAAAGGCAGTGAGGTACACTGCCTGTCGACAGGGTTTAAGCGCTAATCAGACGTTGGCTTACTATAATAGGCCAAAAGCATGTACTTAGACCCCACCGTCTTCCACCTCACCAACAGACTCCTCTATGGCGTCTATCTCAATGGCTGGCTTATCTTGGAACTTTATGCGCCCACCCTTTGACTTCATTCTATCCCGTTTTCTTGCTCGGTTGGTGGTTTCCCGACAGCAGCAGGAACCAAAGTCGTCTTAGACCTTACCTTGACTGCACGACCGAAGCCCCACAGTCCAATCGCACCTTCCTCAGAGAGAATATACAAAACTTGCAACACCCCTACATTCAAGAACCCGTAACATTCAGATTAAGCCCGGAACATTTCTATGAATGTGCCGACTTTGAATCAAAGTCGGTACTTGCCATTTTGGAATGTACCGTGCGTCGGCAAAGAGCGTTCCGGCTGGCAGAACTCCACCGCCTTCACCTTTTCTCTGACCACTACCTCCCTCACCCTCAGCGCACTGCCCGACACGACAAAAGCGCGTCCAAATAGCCGCCAACGGAGGATCAAAACACCCACTCGCGGATCGGGAATACCTCGGTAGCTTGTCACCTCTCTAGTGATGGAGTTCCGGAAGTACGTACGTGGTCTCCGCGACAAAATCCCTTGTCCCACCCCTTGCACATCTTCGGCAAATACGCCTTCTCCCGCACGCGCCGCTGCTCGCGGTCGCGATCCTGATCCTGATCACGGTTGCGTCTTACCGTGCGCGGGCATGTCTGAGAAAGTCGATCAGCCAAGAACCTCGACAAGGGGATGGAGGACGGTGGAGCGGCAAGGGAACGGAGGAAAGGAATGGCAAGGAGGAACGAGGAGGAAAGCCAGAGAAAAGAGGACGGACCGGCAGCATCCCATCGCCCGCCACATCAACGTCCTCGTCTCCTCTGTATCCCAATCGGGACCTACTCCCAAAGCCACCGCCGAGTCGGGCAGCAGCTCCCACCCGCCCGCGCGCTCGCGTACCGCATACGGCCTGTTTCCCCTCCCACTCGCATGCCAGTGCGCCTCACCCGCGCTCGCACGCCCGCGACTCCCCACCCTGAGCGTACTCTTGCCCATCCCCATTTCTCTGCACCCGAAGTAACGTTTCTCCTGCACCGAACGCGTGCCCGCCCCCCCGCACGAGCGTGGCCCCGCCCCACCCGCCGCTCCCTCGCGCGGGTAATTTCCCAAAAAGGAAATCAGCCACTAACCGTCGTCAAGAAACGCGAGAGGCCTCTAGGTCACAGCGGCGACGACTACGTGCCGCATGGAGCATACAGGCAAACTGCCCATCCGCCACGCACGCCAGACGACATTCCCGTAGCAGTTGTGGAGGCGTGTGGACGACCGAGGACGGAGCGGGAGAAAAGGAGTCGGTGGATGCATTCGACTGAGAGGGAGGGAGGATCGCTGAGGGTAGTCCATGGTGATTGCGCGATGCCGTCGTGCCGTCGTGCGGGGGTGCGTCGTCTCAATGCCATTCAGGGCGGCGGGGAGCTCCCGCTCGGTCGGTCGTGCGGGTAAGGGGTGTGTGAGCACGCTCCATAGCTGCGCGAAGAAGACCGTGGGGTCGGGGTCGGATCCAGCTGTGTGCACGTCAGCGCGAGACAGCAAGTGACATGAATCAGCACCCACATACCTTCGATACCAACCCCAGGGCACATTAGACATCCTGTAAGTGACCCGCCGGAGATGGGGCAGGCGACGCTGGATGGTCAGAGTATGAGCAAGAGAGAAGCACTCGGGGACGACAAGGATTACGGACGAGGTATGCTCTTTCCACACGTCGGCGGCGTCGGCGGTGCTGCATCCCGGCGCGGCGGGAACGTCCCGCCTCTCGTCGCCCCGGCGCGGCGCAGATATCCTAGATCGCACCCCTGGCTTTCCCATCGATCTCGCTGCGCAGCTTCCTTTCCCCCACCCCGACCGGCCCTGCCGCTCCGTTTCTCCTAGCGCAGCCAGGCGCACCCACCCACGGGCGACCCCCTTACCTAGCGTGCCCTCATTGACGCGGCGCCCATATACACCTCGCCCTTGGCTCGGCGGAGGTTTATCGCGGATTTAGCGAGCGATGCTCCCCAATGAATGGGAATTGCGGACAGGCGGCGTGGATGAAAGGAGCGGAGACTGGTGAAAAGGAAGCGGTGGGTGCGCCATGAGCGACGCGGCACAGAAAAGAGTGCCAATCAAGTGGAACGCGTCTGCGGGGAAGATAGTCAGCATCGGTGGGATCATACGACGATACAAAGAAGGGGACGTCTGCGTCCGACTTGTGGAAGGAGAAAAGAAACAGAGAATGCAAATGCAAACTCACAGGAATCCAAATCTAAATGAAATCCACATCCTATGAGATCCTCCAACGTAGCGCTGCATAAGGGGTACTCGCAGGCAGACGCTGGCGTAGTAGAGCGTTTATACGATGTCGTAGGGCGTAGGCGTCAGTGGAAGGCGCGCATCGTGATATTTCTAACGGATTTGTGGGCAGTACGAACATTGAAAGCGAGATTGGGAGAGCGGGCGTCGAGAAGTCGATCACGAGAAGTGGCGCTGGAAGATGGAAAGAAAGACCGGCTGTGGCTTGAGGAAGAAGGCTTAGCGCACAGAAGCGAGCGGACTGAGGAGTTTGGGGCATGATTGGGCCAAGCCACGGCCTCAGGCTGGAACGTCTCCGAGACGTGGGAATAGATCGCCCACACAATCTCGCCACCAAGGGCTGTACTGTCATCCGGAACTTTTGAGGCGTTTGCATCGTCAACATCAGGGATCTTGTTGAGCGGAGCCAGAAGAGCTGAGGAGAGCCACCAGGGAAGATCGGAAGAAGCCGAATGAGAAGAGTGATGATAAGAAGATAAAGAACAGAGGGGGAGCTTCGGAGGCCCAGAACCTGGGAGAAATAGAGCGGTAGAGGGCTTGAGAGTACTAGTGCTACACGGCGGACAACATCACTAAAAGTGTCGAAAATGTCCGAGGACTGATGGCTTCGGCAAGGCGTCACAAGGCGTCACAAGTCTTGAGCGCGACGTCCAAGGCGGCTTCAAGTCTTTACAGAGGCCCCACAAGCCTTGAGGAAGTCTCTCAAGGGGATCTCCAGCCTTGAACCCTTGTCACATCAAACCTCCGCCCCTGCACCCGAAACTGGACTTGGATCTTCTCCATCATCGATCGCGACCTATCGGCTAATCTCTTTCGACGCGTCTGATCAGTTGGAACCTCGGTGTTTCTGCGCATGAACTCGAAATACTGGCTTCCTGCTATTTTATTTATTCTCTTGGTCCACATGGCTCGGTGCACATTTTGCGAAAAGTCTTACGGTCCCAAAGGCTTCGCTCGACATATATCAGCATGCCCGAAGAGGGCAGAATTTATTCAGGCTTCTGCGGCCCAGGCCTTGGCAACCCATAACACTGAGGTAGCTGCTGCTGCAGAATTGGCGCAGACACAGGCTTTACTCGGTTTACAACAAAATTCGGAAGAGGTAATTTTATTTCATTGGATCTACCGAATAATTCTAACTAGAAATTGCGAAGGCATCTCCTGAAATTGCACGTTCCCCCAGCCCGCTGCCGCCCCGCCCCAGCGGCCGTCCCGCGCGGCGCCACCGACTTCCCGCACGGTACCGCGATGAGCTGCCGGAACCGCCGACTCCATTGCCGCCGCCGCCAGTCTTCATTCCAGAGCCGGATCCAGAACCAGCTCCGGAACCCCGTACCTCTTCCCCCCCTAAATGGGTACAAACTGAGCCCAACGCATTCGGAGTTTATAAAGTATTTCCCAAGCGACCCACACACGATCCAGAAGATTCCATCTGCCTCGATGACCTTTGACGGTCGTCAACTCTATCCACCGCCGAACCTCCACCGCCAGCACCCTTCCCCGACTCCCCATCGACGGCTCCCTGGTTTCCATTCCTGAACGCCACCGTCGCGCGACTCATGACATGGTTCCATTCCGGGTCGAACCTCAAATCTAATGGGGAACTGAATTCCTTAGTGCACGGTGTTATGCTGCACAAGGAGTTTGAACAGGAGCATCTGAAGGGATTCAGTGCGGAGCGCGAAAACAAACGCCTCGACGATGCTGTGAATGCTCTCCCGGGAGAACCGCCGGACGGGTGGTCTGTCGGATCGGTAAAGCTCAAGCTGCCCGCGCCGAAGGTCGCTGTACCCGAAGTTGATGCACCCGAGTTTGAGGTGTCCGGAATCCTCTACCGCCCGCTTCTCGATGTCTTGGTCGAAGCGTTCCAAAGTCCGGACTTCCTCCAATACCACACAACTCCATTCGACTTGCGGTGGGACCCGAAGCATAATCCAGATAACCCTGACACACCAATCATCAACGTCAACGTCCCCGTGGACGCAAACGGCCTCCCGCCACTCCCAGCCGGACACGAATCCCTTTACAACGAGGCTTACACTTCACATTCAATGCTCAAAGACTTTAATGAATTGCCTCAGACTGCGGAACCGTATCTCGAAACAATCATCGCCGCCTACATGTTTTGGTCCGACTCGACTCACCTGGCTAATTTCGGCGACGCGTCGCTCTGGCCGCTGTACACATACTTCGGAAATCAGTCCAAGTATACCCGTGCTAAGCCGACCTCAAAAGCAGGCCATCACCAGGCGTACTTCCCTTCGGTATGGCTCCATTCAATTGACTTCTCATTTCTCATATAATATTTCTAGCTCCCCGATACTATCATCGATTTTTATCGATCCCTATTTAAGGTTCCACCCTCCTCCGAGATCCTGACGCACCTGAAGCGGGAGCTTATGCATCGCGTATGGGATCTGCTCCTCACACCAGAGTTCATCCATGCCTGGGTTCACGGAATTGTTGTCAAATGCTACGACGGCGTTGAACGTCGGATCTTCCCTCGTTTTTTCACTTACGGCGCGGATTATCCAGAGAAGTACGGTTTCTGTTCTTCTGTTCCGCATTTGAGCTGATAATATTTTCAGGGTCTTGCTCGCGACAATCAAGTACTTCGGTGGCTGTCCGTGTCCATGCTGCTACATCAAGAAGGAGCAGATCGTGGATATGGGAAGCAAGGCAGATATGCGTCACCGCAGCAACCTCCGGACAGACAACGGCACCTGGCGTGAGACAATTGAACGTGTACGCGGCTGGATTTTTGGGAAGGGATGACTCATAGGCGGGGCAAAAGTTACTAGCAACCTCAAAGAAAAATCGTGGGTTCCTACTCGGGTAAGGAGTCTCTTAAATAAATCAATTTGTTTTTAACCATCACTTAGAATGCGTTTTCGAAGCTGGCTGAGCATGACTTCGATTTATTTTCGATGTTCGTACCGGATTTACTCCACGAAGTCGAAACTTGGGGTCGTCAAGTCCTTCTTCACCCACCTCGTGCGGATTCTGTACTGTGTCGGGATTGAAACAGTGGATGAGCTCAATCGGAGGTGCGACTGATCTTCTCAATGAATGCCGTTATTAACACCCAAGTAGATTTCGCCAGATTCCCACCTTTGGCCGTAGCACTATACGTCGTTTCCATCGTAATGTCTCGGATATGAAGAAGATGGCCGGTCGTGATTTGAGGACATACTTCAAGTAAATTCAATTCTTGTCACGTTGGTCTTGGACTAATTTTCCGCAGTGCCTTATTCCGGCTGTAGAGGGACTACTGCCTGAACCCCACAACTCTATTGTCTTGTCGTTCTGTTTCACGCTCGCAACCTGGCATGCTTATGCAAACTACGCATGCACAGCAGCTCATCACTCCGATGTTTCGAAAACGTCACGACGGATCTCGGTACTCAAGCCCGCAAATTTCTACATGTGACGTGTGAAGCCTACGAGACGTACGAGCTTCCGAAGGAGTCTAACCGTCGAATTCGGCGTCAAGCAGCCAAGAAGACTGGGCGCCCTGTTAACAATGCAAAAAACGCAAATATTGGAATTTGACAACGTACAAATGGCACAACTTCGGACATTATCCCAGCGCCATCCCTCGCAAGGGCACCACTGATTCGTTTTCCACGGCCACGGTCAGTTAAAAATACTTTCTTTGGCGCTGAACTGATTCCTTTTATCGTACAGGGAGAACTTGCACACTGCCAAGTCAAACGGATGTATAGCCGCACAAACAAAAGAAATGTTGGCCCTCAAATCGCTGCTCATGAGCGTCGGGGGCGCATTTTGACCGCGATGAATCGCAGGATGAAAGATGCTGCCGCGGCAAAGAGTGCAGCCGCACCTGCTGACACACAATCCACCAAAGTCAATAACCTTCCCCAACAGTCGACCCCCTCCCTTGCACACCACCCGCGTCAGCATCATCACATCTCAGAATCAAAACGAGCACCTATCGATCTCTACGAATTTCTCACCATCGACGGGACTGAAGAAGACCCGGCGCTCGAGGTATGTCTCTGATGAATGCTGCTATATTTTGCTCACGGCGAGCATAGCATTTCATGCCTGATCTAAAATCTCACCTCCTGTCCCGTTTACTGGACATTCCGTACGATGGGGACGAGGCCAGATTCTCCGACCAAGATCTCCTTGATGTCACAATTGTGCAAGACCGCATTTATGCGCACAAAGTTATGCGGATCAATTATACGACTTACGATCTTGGGCGGGACCAGGACAGTATCAATCCTCGTACCAACTCTGACATCATGGTCTTGGGCCACGAGGACGACGACAGCTCAAACTCCCATCCCTATTGGTACGCGCGGGTCGTTGGTATCTTCCATGCCGATGTTCGCCATGTTGGGTCGAGATCCAAGAGCAGGCAGACTCAGCGGATGGAATTCTTGTGGGTGCGATGGTTCGGACGTGATCTTGACCACAGGGCCGGGTGGAAAGCGCGCAGGTTGCATCGTGTCGGGTTTTTGGGCTCCAGCGAGCGTGATGCTTTCGGATTCCTTGACCCTTCTGAAGTAATACGCGCTTCTCACCTTATTCCTGCCTTCTACCATGGCCTCCACCTCCGAGCTGCTCCCCAAATCAGTGGCCCGACGACCAGAGCAAAATGATCAAGACTTTGTGTATTACTACGTCAACTGGTAAATCATTTCATTCCCGCTCCTGCCGTTACAATTACTTACAATGGCCAGTTTTGTCGACAGGGACATGTTCATGCGATACTGCAATCACGCCGTCGGCCACCGATCAAAGGCTTCCTCATCCCCCGGACAGGCAGCCGAGCGCCAGACAGCCGAGCCTGACAACGAGATGGATGTCGACTCCGAGAACGAGATGAATAATAACGGCAGTGCTGCAGAGAATGAAGAGATGGATTTGCCAGAGGAGGAGGAGGACGTAAACAGCAACTCTTCCAACTCAGAAGATGAGTTTGATGGCGAAGACGACGACGACGAGGAGGATGAGGGGGGAAGCGGTGCCAGAAGAGGAGGAGGAAGGTGTTGATGATGGTGCAGGAAACATTGGCGATGACGAGGAGGTCATGGATTCGCTGGGCTACGCTTCATTGTGATACTTTGAATATGTATCTTGACCCTCGATTATTCTCAGATTTTTTGTACGCGAGATTTGGGAAGAACCGTCATGAGAAAAGTGTCACAACAATAATCCTTAAGTCTATACAAAGGGAGGGCTACTTATGAGGCATCTAAAACAGACCATACTGATTTGTAAACTGCTTTATTATTTTTCAAGAGTGGTCTTATCAAGGGCGGACTCTCTTGGGGACTGCAACGCAAAACCGAAACTGATCTGGACGCGTCAGTCACGAGCACGTGTAACGTGACCGTCACTCTCCTTTATTTACGGTCTCGCAAGTGCGCCTCTTTCTCTCTTACTACGACCATCGCCATGTCCACGAATCCCACCCCCATTCCCTCCTCCTCTGCCGCCCCCACAGTCCCTACCCCCGACTCCCTCTCTCCCTCTCTACGACGCAAGTACGACGAAATTGCCAAATGATAGTACCCCGGCGCCATCCAGTCCAACAAACGGAAAGACCTTCATTGTATGTGCCCTACTACTCTTTATCCTTCTTCTCTCACTACGTTCCAGTGCTACGATGTCCGTTTCGAGAAACTGATCTCCTGCTGCAATTTTCATGCGCGCTGTGCATCCTTACAGTGACCCTCACCGAGGTCATGCTTTATGGACCGGATAAGCACTGGGGAACTGCACCGGCAACATGCCCATCGAACATTGTGTCAGTCCCGCCAGCGTATGTACACCCCCGCCCATCTTTCTCCGACTCTGACGGTCCTGTTACTTCCAGGGAAATTGAGCGTCAAGACGCTTGCGTGAAGGCGTTCGACAAGATGTTCTCCATCGCACCTGAGCTTCTACCCGTCATCAAGCAAATCTACCTGGAAATCACCGTCAAGCCCCAGCAATGGCAGATGCTCGTGAAAGTGGTGTGTCGTTCTACTCCTCTAGTTCTGCATACTGACCGTTGCACAGATGCGCGAGGCTGCTACTAGTGCGCGGACGAGCGATACGAACAGCCTCAAGCACGAACTGATATACTTCCTTCCAAATCCGCTGAAAGACGTGCTGACGCCCCCAATCCCCAAACAAGAGTCTAAATCTGACCGTGGCCTCAATCACCCAGTTCTTCGGTACTTAATCTTGGGTTGTGCAGATCGCGCCAAGCTCCCGCCTCTTGTATTTGGTCGTGCTCCCGCAACCAATACGACGTGAGTTCGGAATTTATTGGTGCATATATACACTCTAACCCTGTTTTCTGTAGATTGTCTGCCGCGTCGTAAGTGGATATACACGCATACATCCACACACTAACTCTTTCTGTTGCAGATCGTCTCCTCCGCCGGATGCTGGTGCCGCGTAAGTGGATACATCCGCGCATACATCCACACATTAACTCTTTCTTGCAGAGCATCTCCCGACGCCGGCGCTGCATCGTAAGTGTATATATCCGCGCATATACTCATCCTAATTCCGTTTTCTGCAGACCGTCTGCTCCCGACGCCGGCGCTGCATCGTAAGTGGATTCATTCGCGCATATACTCACACTAATTCTATATTCTGTAGGTCGTCTGCTACTGACGCTGCCGCCACCGAGTAAGCTATTATTGTCCGCCATATACATATCTTACCTTTGTGTCCCAGGTTTCTCAAGCGTATTGTCGAGGGCAAGGTGCCGCTCAAGACCCGAACGTACCCATCGTGTTTTTACGCCGAGGACTCGTACGATCCCACCAATCTCGACAAGGGTTTGTTGCGCGGAGAGGTAATCCCTCGTGTAAGTCTATCTCACAGCACTGTACATGCCGCTCACCACCGATAGGTCTTGCGGCACATTTGGACCGGACCGAAGACCGCCATTGTTGGCGTGGAGAAGAGTCTACACCCGTCATGCAACGCCCGCCTTCATAATCATCTACACGTCTCCCCGGAGATGATCGGCTACGCATGTGTCCAGGTATGAGTCTCCATCTCGTGTATACATTTTTGACATTTATCAGGCACGCACGATGCTTGGGACCAAGGAGTGGGTGCCCAGAGACGGCTCTTATGATTACACCAAAGTCTTCGACCGCATCGTCGCTCTTTTCGCCATCCCCGACGATCCATGGGCTAAGGAAACACTCGAATGGTATCAACGGTGTGTCCTTTTTTCGAAAATATTTACTTCCATCTGATCGTGCTTTGCAGCGAAGTATTTGGCAATGCTGACGTTGCCCAATGCGCAGACTCCGATGAATCTAGCGACGAGGAGGATGTGCTCGCGCAGCGCGCCGCTCGTCGTGGACCCTCAGCAACCCCGGCCTTGTCCTGAGGTGGATTCATTTGATGTTGTTCACAGCTGCTTTCTGACCAACGTCTGCAGTAACACCCATTGCTTTTCGTTTACTATGGTATGTCCTTCGCGATGACGGGGACCATGTCCGACTAACAGTATATTCACAGGCTCATAATTCCGACAAAAGCCACGGTGCGATCTGGTCCTCAATTATTTATTCGTCTCTGACCCTTCTTCCAGCTCTTTCTTGATGAACCCGACGATCCAATCCTGGTGTGTTTACTTCGATCCGTTTGTGGTCATCGCTGACTCTCATTCCCGTTAGCTGTAAACGACTTTAAGAGTTCAATTGTACGTTGCCCAAATCTCTTTAGATGTTGGATCCATTCACTAATGTCTCTCTGCCCAGAATATTTCTGTATCGGCTTTCACACATTGGTAAGTTCTTCCACATGCGCAACGAATGGTCGCTGAAGCTATGCTCAACAGTAAAACTCTCGCATAACTGTATCTCACTCTCGCGCAACTCATATCGCATCGTCGCTGTATTTCACTTCTTCCGCGCTGTACTCGTAGATTTAGTCCGTGAATTAACTGCTTTGAGATTATTCTGGAATTTCGTGAGATGTGTACAAGTAGAGTCCGAGCCCTAAGCAGCACTTGGAAGCGCCCCGACGGCTAGCTAGCCCCTCGTAATGTAGTCCAGCCTGGGACCCCTTCCGAGCC
>JARKIC010000615.1:0-227855 GCA_029378375.1 Mycena olivaceomarginata
CCCACATCATACAAAACCGTTGAACATAAAATCTTGTCTGTCTATCGTGATTGTGTCTAGAACGGATTTGAGCTAGTTTTATCTATACGACTTGTAGACCTGTAAAGTCTTGCTTCTCAAAGAGAACTAAAGTTCAAATTGCCACAATCTATACTGGATTGGAACCCCGAACTTGCACGAGGACTATAGTGTTTGAGTTGTTGTAGTTGCATTATTGAACCTGCGTATTCATTTACAAGGTTTGTGTTGTGGTTATTTCACCGCTAGCCCCATAGTCAGTGTTTCAACGGTGCCTTAGGACACATGCAGCAACTGCTGCTTACCGGCCAGCTACGGGGACCATGAATTTCAGGGGCAGAAGATGTTCGGGCCAGTATATTGACTGAAAGGCTGCTTAGGTGTAAGCTTGTCCTAGCTGAAAACCTGCTTCGGGGTGAGCTTGTTCTAGATAATCCAAGCTACAAGCATCCACATCCTCATAGCAAGATCAACTGATGGTCGCCGATCCCTTTACCCTTCAGACCATTTAATACAGCCCACTATTTGTGTGGACCGGGATATTTGACATCTTGATGTGTTTACTATTTGGAAAAGAGTCTGTTATACTGTCCTTTTTCATTCAAATTGACAGGGGGTGCGACACGTGACCCATTTTACCTATTCAACATTTCAGCAGCGGCCCAATTTTTTGCGTGACACCCCCAAAATTTCGACATTTGAACCGAAATTTTCGTCTTTTTTACACCTTTTGGGCAGTTTGAGGACCTGCGTGACTGCTTGGAGGTTCGACAGAGGCCCGAGTGCATGATGCGTGACTACCAATTTGAAGGAAAAGTACAGTATGCATTAAAGATAGGTTTTGTCATGGCGATATCGCCCAGCCCAAACTTAGTGTTGACGTAGGAGATAAACACCGACGAATTCGTGTTCACCACTGCAGCTGTGAGATCTCCAAGGTTGTCTTTGAGAAAGTGGCAGAGACGGTGCGCATAGCCACGGATTTCCAAGTTCATGTGTCTATTTCTCTAGATTTCAGAGCAGTTGGAGAACAGTCCGGCAGGTTTGATAAACATCTGCCCACTTCTCAGTCTCGCAACTCTCAATGCCATCAGCAAAGATTGGCTAAACTGTTATGTAATTTAAGGGAGCTGGACACTGACCTTGCATCTAGCTGTTCCGTGCTACTCCACGCAGGATTTAGACGAGGATTTCATGGCAAATAATGTTCATGTTTTGTAAGTCATACTCATTGCCTCAGAACCTGAGCCATGATAACCTCCTTGTAAGGTGGAGGTCGTGGGAACCCAGCACCTTTACATAAGCAGAGTGTGACAACTTTTATTCCAGTGAAACAAGAGCATGTAGGGAGATTCTAGCTCCCAAGAAATGCTCTAATAAGTAATACAAGAAGTTCTTGTGAAAGATCTCCTTGAAAATCTTCACCATGAGGGTGAAATAAGCAGTTCTTTCCTCTTTGGGAAATAATGTACCAATCACATTATAATTTCATTTGGCGCAAGGTTTGCTTTGAAAAAGCAAAATTTTGAGATGATTATGTAATGTGACTTTTCCCACAACTTGGGAAACATGTTGCGGCCGCATTGCAGCCTCGTTTTGGCTGCGCAAACCACTCTTTCCACAACTCTCTCATTCCTACACTCAAGACCAATGGGCAGACAATCAAGAAAGAAGAAAGAAGAAAGCAAACATAGCTAATGCACAAAAAGGGACTGCAGCACTCAGAAGTGTGTCCAATCTTACAAGGCCCCTATCTTTCTGATCCTAGTCTCTAGATAAAGCATCTAGCAGAGAAACCACACCAGAAAAGATGTTGGTTGAAGGCTCTAGATTTTCAGTTTGGCTGCCATAAAAATGGCATGTATTTTGATGGTCATGAGAGAGAGGATGTTGTTGCATATTGTGACCAGGCTGGTTTAAGGGAATGGATATTGAATTTGTGATTTTTATCCCAAATACCACGTAGTGTAGTACATTATAGTATGTTGTAATTCGAACAATTTTGAATAAATGCTCAGGTGCCCCAGTACCAGGTCTGTCAGCACTTCTGTCAATATCAGGGTGAAGGCAAAGCTGCTAGCTGGGTCTCGAAGAAAACACCCTTGGTTTTATACATGAAGACTCCTCAAGTCAACAACTTAGAACCTCAACTTAGTGTGTACAATCTCCACTAGCAGCATGAGACCACCTGCACACAAAGTCGGGGTGTAATAATCTGAGGTGCTGGTCCATTCTGTGCTCCCTTTTATACTACTGAGGTCCATGATACATGTGAAAAACAGGATGAATAATGAGATGAGTGAAAATGAGGTGATTGAAGATGAGCAGCCAATGAAACAACTGCCGTTTGGTTTTATGATGGGTCTATGCCAAGCAGACCAGCCGCACTGATCCGTTAGCATGCATTCATGGGTATCATTGAAATTCCTCAGCCTGCCATCGGCTGCCAGAACCCCTATCCTGACAAACTGGAGTTGAATCTGCCATCTGGAGCACAGGTCAGAGCACCGGTTAGCACGCTGTTTAACCATCACCATGCCAGTGATAACCCATACATCTGCACCAATAGCCTACTAGCTATTCCTCTACTTGTCTACTTGTCTACTTGTCTACTTGTCTACTTGTCTACTTGTCTCTGTTTGTGACTCGCAACCGTGTCATGACAGTCATGTGCTCGCATCTGTGTGTCAAGTCTCGGGTCAATTGCTAGTCGGGTATTGTACACTAACACCCCTGTCAGAAGGTGGCTAGTGCCTAGGTAGTTCCTCTTTAGACTCCTGACTGGCCATCTGCACTGTCTGCTAGTGCTCTCGCAGTGTTTGCTTCCTAGGTGCTAGCACCTTGACTGTTTAAGCTTATGGTTATTTCTCCATGGTTTGTGCCTCCAGACCTTGTGAGCACGTCACCCTAGAAGTATCTGGTGCTACAACCAGCAGCTTGGGCTCACTCCAGTTCTCCTTTATACCACCTAGCAAGAGTCCTGAGTGCTAGTAGTAGCACATCAGAAGTGCTGGTGCTTTCCCATTGTATAAATACTGGTCCTAGGAAATCGCAAAAATAGCACTAAATGCTGTGTGCTCTTGTTACAGAGTCTCAGTGTATTGCTATTGGCCAGTGTACAGGTTGATCCTGATGTCTGACCGTGTGGTGTTGGTCACCCTAGGGGTTTGAAACCCTCAGTCTCTTCGGATGACTGATATTGAGTCATCCACCCTATTTCCTGTTGTCCTCGGTCCTCTCCCGTCACTCCTGAGCATTGGGTCGCATTCCTCTAGGCCTCCAGCTCCTCGTAGATACCCACAGTGGGACTTGTCCCAGAATGGGTTCTTACTTCCCCAACTCCACTTACTCAGAATAAGAAACAATCCCATCAGATCACCTTGGCCAACCTTCACTTATCCTGGAACTTCATCGGAATATACACCTCTGGGCCCCTACATCTATCACATGGAAGGCATGTGGCCTGTCGGTGCAGAAATAAGACTCTTCCCACATGCCCTTGCCACAAGTATATCCAGCCCATTCCATCATGTGGGAATAATACCAGAAATAGTCCCTGAAGAGGTTTGTGGGCTACACATTCCTCTACAGTTTTCAAGGTGAGCACTGCCAGTCCACAGGGTAGTTCCCTACCCTTTGTACCCATTACTCTGTGATCCAGACCCAGCCAGTTATAACGAGACTGTATACCAGCTCTTAGAAATAAGCCTATACTGTAATCAGACTATTCCAAAATGCACAAAAAGTGCGGTGTTCAAGTATAGTTGAATTTCAGACAGTTCGCTGCACCTTGCACTGTGAAGGTACCTGGCAATTTTTGTGCAACCTTTCAAACACATCGGTCAATTTTGAATTAGTGCATTCCTTCTGGGCAATATTCAGCGCTGGACTCAGAGCCTCAAATTGGGATCAAACATGTCCCAATACACTGCTCTGACTCAGTTTGAGCCATACCTCGTGCTGTGAAGGCACCTGGCAATTTTTGCGCAGCTTTTCAAACAAGTCCATCAAACAGCCCACACCTTCAATCCCTCTCTCTGGTGGCTGTGTCTATCATATCAGACAGGTGCGGAAATTAGATATTTCAATGTCCTTAGAACAATTTACATACACAGCGAAAAATAAAATGGTAGAGTTTTGATACCCCTACTCTGAAGCTCCATGTGTTTAATGTCCGGCCACGACTTCCTCGTTTCATGCGTTTGCGGTATTTTCAAAGCTGGTTTACTGATTGGCGCCCTATGATTTGACAACTTGAAATATCCTTCGCAGTTTCATCGTCTAATACCACTGAGATTCTTACGGGGTTAGGAAGGACGGTGGGCTCTTTATCTACCAGCTGAGCCAGCTTGGATTCGACAGTGGTGGCGTCCTTGGCCCGCGATGACCGGACGAAGAGCGGTCGAGCAGTCTCCCACATCCCTTTTGCTCGGACCAGATCATCCCGGCACAAAAGTATATCGCCTATGCGTGACATGCAATCTGCTCGCCGTCGATGGACGTCCATTTTCGTCGACCCATCCAGAACGGTTTGAAAAACGTTGAGTGCAGTTTCTTCATCCCCTTGGGCAAGGAATGTATCACCGAGGTACCTGAGGGCTTGGTAGGTATGACCGAGATCCTGTGTCTTCCTCGCGAAAGCAAAGTACGTTGTCGCCCAACCGAATGTTTCATCTACCCCACACAATCCATGGGATAATTCTCCCAGACTCTCCAGGGTAAGGAACATGACCTCGGCATCCAATTCGGCGTTTGTAACCAAACATTTGAGCGACGTATAGGCCTTCGCCCCATTTCCGCTACGAATATCTAATTCGCACTGGGAAATGTCGCACATGACTAGTGCATGTGGCCACCGAAGCTCCTTCGCTAATTCTCTAGCGGCGATCAGAGTTTGGAGGACAGAGTCTTCCACTCCGGTGATGATGTCGATCTGGGCTAGGGTCCGCACTGCATTGGCATGGAAGTATGGGGAGCAATGTCTACCCGTCATGCGTACAACACGTTCGGTGAGCCGGCGAGCCTCGGTATACTCGGTCTTTTGGAAATGAATTTCAGCCTTTCGATCCAGGAACCCCAACTCAATATCCGAGCCTTCGAGCCCGCTTTTGACGAGGAGCTCGTGGCCTTGCGCGGCGCATTCGAGGGCCTCTGTAAATTTTCCCAGTCGGCACAAGGGAATCGCTTCATCAGCTACACTACTGCACTCTTCGTTGACTCTCCCAGTCACCCGTGCGAGCTTTTGAACTTCGCGGAGATGCATGATGCTCTCGTGATATTTTCCGAGCGTGCTTTCAATCAGAGCCCTCTTAAGCAGTGCCCGGACTTGATAGCGAGGATGATTGATTTTTGTTGCCAGGTCCATTCCAAGCTTGTTAAATTCCAAGCATTTGTGAACGTCCCCGACTCTGTCGTAATGGGACGAAAGTGTCAAGTAGACCCCAGCTACAGATCATTCAATGGGACTCCTTGGAAACCAGGTTTTGGGGCCTACCTTGACCTTCCGGGTCGTTGGCGTGGATAAAATATTGAGTGCCCTCGTTCGTCAAAGCATCCACATCCGTAGCCGACATGGGATGGCCAGGTATGCCTTCTACGCAGGCACGTATATAGCGCCACTTTAAATGGTGATCGTGACTAGAGTTGATAATGCCAGGCAGATACTCCAGTAGCGGAGTCGCTCCTTTCAACATGATCCCCGACAAGCACTCAAAGTTTAATATTCCGTATCCGACGTCGGGCTGCGCCAAGCCTTCTGTCGTGATTGAGTTCAGAAATAGGCTTTGGATATTCCCAAGGTGCGAGATGAGTTGGGTGACAAGGTCTTTGGGAGACAGCCCGTAGTATGCGTCCCATACTTTCAGCAACTCCTGGAAATGGGTACGTAGGGGTCTGGTAATCCCAATTGCCGCCGGATGTACACTCCGCATATAATCACGGATTGGGCTCAACGCCTTCGCGCGACCGTCGACGATAAACGCCAAAGAGGTTTGAAGCAGAGTTGCTCTGCATTGCGATACTGCTGGAAGAGGGACGTGACTGGAGTGCAGCTCGGCCTCAGATATGCCGTCTGGAAGTAGGGAGAGAAGACTGAGGAGATCGAGAGCATGTGGGTTGGATTTAATGCGCGGGCTCGTGAGCGATATTGCAAGCGATTTCTCGAGATTGGATCTTTTATCATATCCATCCGACAGCAGCGCTGTATTCTCTGTCTTCCAGCGAGCCAGTGCTCCGAGGTAGCCCTCAAACGATGCGACATTGGCCATCAATCGAACGGCGAGAGGAAGATTTCCAGTCAATTCGATTAGCTCCACAAGTGCAGGTTCTTCGTCAGTCGTGGGCTCATCCACTACGTCGACAAAGGTTTGACGCGATGCGGATGCTGAAATTGGTTCGAGGGGAGGAAGGAATGGGCGGGTCCACTTGACTTTTCCTAGTCGTTCAGCTCCGCGCATAGTGACCTGATGAATCCTATGAAAAGTTATTTCTGGATAGATATCGGCGACGCTCACAAGCAGAGCCAAGTGCGAAATATCCGTTAACAGGGATAAAAATTCTTCAACATTGGTGCGGGTTGAAACTGGTTCCCAAGGTGTCTCCATGTTGTCCAGGATCAAAATGGCCACTGTCCGAAAAATGCTGAATAATCGCCCTTGAGAGCTGGCTAGACGGCTCAAGTCCAAGATAGGCTCCGACGATCGAAACCAATTCCATCCCACTGCTTGCAGATTCGCACGATACGAAATGGCGCTGGGGGTATTTTTGTTCTATGCTTGGGTGATGGAGAGTCGCCAGGGCAAGGGCGGTTTTTCCTATTCCGCCCGTTCCTAAGATCGCAATCCGAGCTGGCTGCTGCATGAGAGCGCTTATGACCTCGTCCAACTCGGACTCTCTTCCATGGAATATCTGTGGCGAGGCAGGCAATAACGAGAGTGCGCCGAAACTGTATTGCACATTTAGTTCCCGTATATAACTTCGCATGTGATTTCACCTGCTATTTAGTTCAGAACTTGGACCCTATATAGTGATAATTATGTTAAGAAAACTCTGGAATTGAGACACATACCAATGACCCCAGCGTCAGAAGATTGTGAGATGCTGTGTGTCGCCAAAAGTTCAAGAATTTCTTGGTGTCGCTGGGCCGCCTGAGCACATAGGTCCGTTACAGCCATAGAAGAAATCGCGCGAGATTGGACCTATCATATTCAGCGACGCGGAAGGAGCCCAGAAATATCGGAACACACTTCAAACGAATCCAATACACTTTGCAACTCCGCTTCACAGGCTTCGAGTTGGGCGGTGATCTCCGTCTGCTTGAAAAATCGCCGAATCCTCCCGAGTTCTTGCTGGGATCGTAGACAGGCATAGAACTTGTGAAGGATTCTTGGGGCCGCCGAAGTTAATGAAATCATTTAGATATACCATTGCACTCACCGGGCCAAGCTGCCAATGTCGTCAAGAACCAGGGGAGTCATTGATCCCGAGTCCAAAGACAGAACAGTGAGTGTGCAGAGGAGTTGGTGGATGTTCTCCGTCATACGTACACACCGCTCCTTATTAGCTTTGACATCCTATTCGTATTTAGGAACACAGCGTCGATGGTGGAGTATATGATGCCAACCTGAACAAGCGGTATCACCAGCAGGGTCGCGTCTGAAACAGCCTTGAGGAAGGGCGCATCGGCACCCGCTACCTCTTGGAGGGTTCTTGCAGCGATTCTTGTGTACTCGAGAAGGCTGTCGATTTCTGCGGAAGATGGGGGCATCACTGGTGGTCAAGGTTCGACCGACCCGACATTCAGGCCTTTTACTCACCAGTGATAAGCAAATATATCTTCATCATTCTCGACGATAGCAATCATCTGGCTGTGTGAGAATAGCGCCCCATGAATAGACCGTAGATACACGCCATGCTGACTATTAGGACTATTGAGTCGATCCCGCTCTAAAGGCCCAACGGGATAACCTGTGCATCCCAGGGCACAGAAAAGCTACCCATAGGACTCTGGAATGCGCGACGAAGTATATGCATGGCGTGATTCTGCTAATAGGACTGCAGTGCAATTAGAATGCTTGTCAGATGACAGGCTGTTAGATAGTTCGCGATTGGAATTGATAGAACGTAGTCGGACTAGGCTTCTTAGAAGCTGCGACGACTTGGAATAGATGGGGTTTAGTTCATCGGAGAATTTCCATCCAGTTGCTCCGAGACGTTATCCACATAGGGTGGACATGCACAAGCGTATAGTGTAGTCCAACGTAATGAGAAAACCACACGATGTTTCAGTTGAGATCGAAACCCACGACTCTGGGAAACGGCTATTAATTCTGTTGACATCGGTCGAGAATACATAGGTCCAGGAACCCGACGGCGGGCTGGGGGGAGTTGTCTGAGGTTGACGTTGGAAGGACGGCTCCCCGATGCACGCCAGATGCTTCTAAATAGAAATATGCCGTCTGGCCACATGTGCTGCCGGATAGCTCTGCGAATCATATTGAAGGGGGAGTGTCCCGAAAGACAGTATAGATATTTTCTGATGGGTATACAATATAAGTGAGGTTTTATCAATGCAGGACTAAACCAATCCCTCGCTTGTCGCATGTTTCGGGAGAGCAGTCCCAGTCAGATAGGTCTCAATACACTAATCCAATTATCACACGCATCGTGTGATTGGCATGAGTTAAAAGACCGCCAAAGATATTATGTGCAGAAATTCCACAGCAAATTCAAAGCATGACCAATGGGATGACCGTAGTTTCACGGTTGATATCCTCCACTTCCTGCACGAAATCATTTTCGGTATTCTGCCTTCATCTCAGTAGGCCTTTGAAGAGAAAATAAGACTACAAAGAGAAAGAAGAGAAGGAGAAAAAAAAATTATGCGCCACCATGCACTTAGGCGCGGGAACTCGAACCCCGAAGTGCTAGGAACAGGTTCTTATCGCTTGCCGGTTACTTAGACGTGCTGTCCGCACTGCACTCAATTAACTGTCCATTCAACTATCATGTTCTAGGGCGTGTACTGGGGAGAAAATATCTGCCTTGGCCCTTCTCTCAAAAAAAAATATTCTGCCCTCCTAAGCGCATGAAAAATGAACCCGTTCAACAACCGACACAGCCATCTTTTAACGGGCTGTCAGACTGTTAAGCCGTGCCGTGACCGTGCCTTTGACCTTGAGTCAAAATCTGGGACGGAAAGGGCACGGCACCCATTCAATGGGTGCTCTCGAATTGTTGTCATGATTAGGTTATGAATCTGAAGATGGGGAGATAGTGGGCTTTGCTATGAAGCATTCTACCACAAGTTATTTTTGAACCTGCCAGGTCACCCCTGATTTCAAGACTAGTTTTGTTTGTCCCTGTATCATGATTGGTCCAAACGTGTTTCAGCATGTGTTAAACTGTAGCAGCTGTCAGGGCAACCTTAAGCTCGACACGGGGCACGGAAACTAGCGGGGGAATCCAAAGTATTAATAGCTACAGGAGTGGAAACACTACACACCTAGTGGGGGAATCCAAAGAGAAGAAAGGATAGGAATTCCCACACTAGGCACAGCTCTAAAGACTAAGCTAGTCAGTAGCACGTGTCCAGATGAAGCGGGAGAATGCCATATCATGTCATGTCATGTCACAGTCACAAGGACAAACAACATCACAGGGTATGATGCACAAAACATAAAGTTCCTAGAACTTTATGTTTCATGTGTCATAATGTCATCATGATGACATTGTCGGAGTGCTTGTACAGTAGTCCCGGGCCTGATCACAGGCTGTGTGCCAGCATGAGTGCTGGGGTCGACCTGAGGAGGAAGAGGGCAGAGATGGGAGCTAGGGGCAAACAGAGGCTGAGGCTGGGGTTCCCCTGCCAGCAGTGCTGGTTCATTTCCGAGTCTTGGCACAACCCTCCCTTGGCATATGCCCAATGCAGAGGTATGTGAAGTGCTGAAGGCTTGTGGAGTGGAGCCTCTCATTAATTAATTACATCCACTTTCTGTTCCAGTAGCTTTTTCCCCCTCCGACCGAGTTTCTCCCACAGGGTTTACCGGCGAGATTTTGACGCACCCGGATGTAGCTAGTTTTAGATATATTTCAGATACATTACTTACTGGGGAATTTGGTGGAAGGATATTTACAGCTAATGTCGGAACCGAAGGCGCGACCAAAAATTTCCTCATTTGGACACATTTTGGAATCCGCGACCGATTCCCTCATATCTGCCTCATTTCGCGTCGGATTACCATGGTTTATGGGTCATTCTTTCAGAATAATTACGGCACAATTAGTGATAGAGCCAGATTTTCCAAGTATTCTTTTCTTTCTACTACATGACACGGGGCCCTGTTTTGAGTTTAACATGTTCTACAGCAGTAAGGTCTAGTCTGAATAAGCTAGAAATTTGGGAGGGACGGCTCTAACGCAATCTCAAAAGGGGTGATAGAGTCGGATTTGCAGACTTCTTGTCCAGAAAATTGTTATCATGGGGCCCTGTTTTGAATTCAACATGTTCTACAGCAGCAAGTTCTAGTCCGAATAAGCTAGATATTTGGGAGGGACGGCTCTAACGCAATCTAAAAAGGGCGATAGAGTCGGATTTGCGGACTTCTTGTCTAGAAAATTGTTATTGCACTAAATGGTCTATGAGGTTTAGACCACAATAACTCCCTCAGTTTTCAACTAAAATCATTGAAACAAGGGACTATGGTGTTGTTCTAGAGGCCACCTCTGGATTGTGGAATTATTTTGGTCAAAAACATGTCCCAGAAATGCTCGGCAGGACAAGACACATCCGGAGGCTCAAGTGTACCTGTTGCGTTCGTGAGGGGTTTGCGGTATGTAATTCTCTGTTTCCAAATAGCCATCCTCATCTGGATCTTACTGCTTCCGAAGGTACTCTCTGCTGGCTGACTCAGAGGTTTGAATATCTAAGGCTTTCTAGTTAAGTGTAGAACTTCAATTCATACTAGCTTACTTTTTCTTGTGTTCAAAGATACCAGCCAAGTACAATGATAAAAGTCTCCGCTCCGAACCTTCGACACATTGTGGTCGCGTCTTGAAACACATCATATGTAACCCACACGTGGCGTCAGAAAGGTCATATCAGCCGCCTGTCGCATATCTTACTCTTGTACTCCATCACCATGCCCAGGAAACACTGCTAGAACGACACCATAGTCCCTTGTTTCAATGATTTTAGTTGAAAACTGAGGGAATTATTGTGGTCTAAACCTTGTAGAGCATTTGGTGCAATAACAATTTTCTGGACAAGAAATCTGCAAATCCGACTCTATCACCCTTTTTAGATTGCATTAGAGCCGTCCCTCCCAAATATCTAGCTTATTCGGACTAGAACTTGCTGCTGTAGAACATGTTGAATTCAAAACAGGGCCCCATGATAACAATTTTCTGGACAAGAAGTCTGCAAATCCGACTCTATCACCCTTTTGAGATTGCGTTAGAGCCGTCCCTCCCAAATTTCTAGCTTATTCAGACTAGACCTTACTGCTGTAGAACATGTTAAACTCAAAACAGGGCCCCATGTCATGTAGTAGAAAGAAAAGAATACTTGGAAAATCTGGCTCTATCACTAATTGCGCCGTAATTATTCTGAAAGAATGACCCATAAACCATGGTAATCCGACGCGAAATGAGGCAGATATGAGGGAATCGGTCGCGGATTCCAAAATATGTCCAAATGAGGAAATTTTTGGTCGCGCCTTCGGTTCCGACATTAGCTGTAATGGGCTACATACTTACCTTGTATTTGTCTTCTCAATGCCAGTAACATCACCCCGCTCCCGCTCCTATCCTGCCTCTATTCTCGTCTAACTCCCTGGAGCAACCCGCACCGTTACGTAAATGACCACAGACTTCCGCGACCACAATTCAGAAAGCTTACCAGCCAACTGGGAGGACACCATGTCTGATGGAACATGTGTCCCAGTCACTCAGGCAGTGCCACCTGTTCTTTACCTGCATCCAAATCTTCATGCAATGAGTAGAATTAAAAGTACTTTATGTAATAAATACTCGTTCTTTTCATCAATCAAAACCAGGTTTTTGAGTTCGCAGTACATTTATCAGTGCATTTTTTCGATATAATGAAATAGTGGCTGTGTTCATTAGCTTTTTGAAGTCTTTCTTAGAGCCAAATCTAATGATTTTAGTGCTTATATGACTGGTTGGAAAATTCAATTTTTTCTGCTGAATTCTCAGTGAAAAATGTTGTTCGTTTTCCATCAATTTTCTGCCAGAAACTAGGTGGAAAACCCAAAGCACTTTCACCACTTTTCTGGTTTGAGGTGAAAAACTCAAAAAGAAAGTCGAAAAGGGGTGAAAAAGCTTTGAAAACTTTACATTTTTTTCAGTGAAAAATGCCTGAAAAACAAACAACATTTTTCACTGTAAATTGTGCTGGAAAAAATTGAATCTGCCAACCAGTGTATGATCCATCAGAATGGCAAGTCTTCAACTCTTTGCATGTGCACTTTTTTTCACACTTTTTTTCCCCTCTATTCAGATGCACTTTACCCTTCACTGCTTTATTTTCCAGTGGGATTCACTTTTGACCACGGTTTAAACCTACAGTAGCTTTTCTTTAGTCCTGTTCATTTTCATTTTTTCTGTGGAAGGCCTCCAGTCAGTGTGTGGCTGTATCAAGCCTCTGTATGAAGGACTTCAGATCTACCCAGTTGCACATTACACATACCAAAGCACATTCTGGGACAAGAAGAGGTCAGAAGTTGGCCAATTTTCTTCTCGATGTCAACAAACAGGACACATAGGGGAAGTTGGTTTATGATTCTCATGGTAATCTCCTCAAAGACAAGATAAAAATGACTGGTGCACACTTCAACAGCATGTGCAGAATCTTTACTTCCCTTGTCGAAGAAACAGGTAGTCCTATGGAGGACTGAGGTTGAGGGAAGGTCGTGCTTGACTTCGCTGCAAAGCTGTAGTAGACAGGAGACTAATAGAATATAACTTGGACTCAGCTCGTTGGACTCTCGCCTATACTCAAGGTGCTCGGTAACTCACTCAGAATCAACCCAAGAAGTCCTAACTCGAAGGATCTTGAGGAAGATGAAGGTAGAAGCCAGAAAAAGAAAGTCCCTGCTTCATCTAGGTACCGATCTTAAATACATGATCGGGATGGTCGTCACGCGTACTCTCGCGTCACCAGAGCCCTGCACAACAATCCAATACATGAATGAAATGTAAATAAAATGTCCATGAGCATAAAAAGCTCGAGATAATTACCATACCAACTGCTAACACAACTCCAGTGTAACACCAACTGGGACACGCGCAAAGACAGTATAGGGAGACATGCTGCCGCCTCAGCACCTGTCCAGAGGGTGCCCAACCTCGGACGCGTCAATCCCAAGTGCGAGCCGAGAAGGTAGGAACACCAGAGCCGCGCTTCACAGAAGCTGGCCCAGGTACAAGGGAGAGGGGAAGAAAAAATAAGAGATGAGGTGAGTAACGTACTAGGAAAATGGTAGAGTCCACACAATCCAGTCCAACCCTCTAATCCATTGAAGCGGCGCATAAGAACATTGCGCAACGAAACCAACGCGGTCAGGTGACCTCTTGATGCGTGGTTGAAAGTCGTAGATGTGAGTGATTTGTCGTGTATGAGCCAGTAATGCGTCTCGGGACAGTACAGTTGAAGTACCTGTGCGATAAGGAAAGATGATGAAAAATATAGAGTGAGTAGATAATAGGTGGCCGTTAACGCCCGTTGAGGAACCCGAACGCATCATACATAATTGCATGAGCGACGAGTGAGCCAGGAGGCACTTCCACAGAGGGGGTGGGGTAGGCACTGGGTCTCAGTCTCAATTAAGAGACTCAGATCCAAGGCTTTTGTTACTTTGTTACTTCAATCGGGGTGACACAGGTGCTAGGTTCCGGTCTCAATTAAAAGACTTGGATCTAGGGCTTGTGTTACAACGGGTAGTCCGCGCTTGTGATCCTGGACTGGTTCTATTAAGAGCTTTGCTTCGTTTGCACAATGTGATTAATATGTCTTGCCTTTGGTGGAAGTAAAACACATAATTTGGGATTGTGATTAAGATGTGTGAAGGGATTTTGGATTTGGATTGAGAACATGGCACCACTACAGCAGCCTTGAAGGCTTATTATTTGGGATTATGGGATATGGTCGAAAGGGACCTTAAACAATCAGCAGCCTTGGAAGGCTTATATTTGGGATTGGTTTTGGATTGGTGTTGGATTGACGCACTCGGTTGGCTATTCCAAGAGAAGGTCTTAATCCCACCAGAAAAGTCTTGCATGCCATTAGTCAAGTGCACTTGTTCTGACCGCTTGATTAAGGGCTTCAACCAGTTGAACTGAAGTATCTGTGTCCCTTTTCTACTCCTTCACAGTTTTGTGAAGAAGTCTAAAATGCATGAATACTCGTCGGCACGTCTAAGCTTTTGCAACCAGGGGGAACAAGGATGTGGATTCAATTAGTGGTTGTGGCTTGTCCTGCTGCATTCCACTCATTGGTCCATGTTATCAGTAGTACTACAGCTGTAGACAGACCGAGGCAAAGCCTTTCACCGGATTCCTCCACTGTATCCAAGTAATAGCTCAGGGTGAGACAAGGATTACTGTTGGTCCACCAGATCTTGAGCCATTGGATACGGTCAACAAAGGGCTCCAGAAAGGAATGAAGTGCCAATCCGAACTTGCATGTCCACTTATTGTGTTAATCAAGGGTCCAGATATTGTTGACACCTGTGGACCAGAAGTGTTTGCATTTGAGATGGTTGGCTCTTCTCTGCCTCAGTAGATCTGGCTCATATTGAGCAAAATATGTTGTTATCACACTCCTAAATTGGCCGGAATATCTCAGTGCACTGCACGGAAATGAAACAAGAGCTGACACCGGGGGCAAAAACTGAGGCATATGAAACCATATGCCTTAAATACATATGGCTTGCATATTGCCAGATCGTGGGACAAAGGTATCTGACACCTTTGTCCTGCGACCGGCAATATGCGAACCATATGTGTTTAACACATATGGTTTTCATATGCCTCAGTTTTTGCCCCTGGTGTGACTTTGGGACATTCATGTTTTCTTCGTGGAAGAGCAGGCTGCAGACTTTGTGTTGTCCAGCCTTGGGATATTGGGCTCACAGTCGAATCATAGCAGGCTGGATGGTCTCAGGAGTGTGGGCTTGTTTCCGAGTGTGAAAAAGACCCATGGACTCACACAATTCTCGGAAGTGTGTGAGTCTATTTCACAAATGAGTATGTGGACCTTACAGCCAGACAGCTACCCACTCAATTCCATATCTGCTGGTGTCAATGTGCCTGGCGTTTAGGAGCTCGATGATTTGTTTGTCTGTTTTGCGCATCTCGGGCATAGCGGTGCAGCCACATTGGTTGCACTGAATTGAGGTCTGGGGGTGTAAAATTGCCTTCAAAACCTGTGTACATTTTATTATTGTGGGTAACCAGGTATGAAGGAAAATTATACAACATTACCTGTGTGTTTTCTTGACTATGCAGAACCTGACTATGCAGAACCTGTGCACAATTTGTTCTGACAATGCAGCAGTGCATTTTTTTCATTGCACTTCTGTGGTGTGTATTTTTTTGTACTCCAATGTGGCCTATGAATTCTTTCAAAGGGGTGGTGAATTTCTTTCCACATAATTATGCCCCCGTATTACCCAAAGAATTGATTAATCGTTCTTTAACAAAATGCCTCCTCGGCTGTGCTCTTACCCCATCAAGTTACCTCCATTAGCTACTCCTCTGCTCTTTTGCTCAAACTCTTCACAGCGCATCTCCTGATTTGCACTGGCATGGGATCTTTTAGCGGTCACTACAGCCTGCGCAAACGTCGATGCTACGCACATATTCCCATTCAGGCCACATTTTCCGACTCTGCGGACTGCGAGCTGTCAACAGCTGGACGGATTGGGAGGTTCGAGGTGCAAAGGCAAGTCCTGTGAATGGCCAGTCCGCAGAAAAATGCCTTACTAGTGTTCAAATCCCCACTACGCCGCAGGACAATAGATTTTGTCATACTGTGGTCATGTATACCTTCAGCGTGTATAAAGAAACAGGATTCTGTGTCTTCCTTTCAGTGCCCGCTTTCGCTTTCACCTTTTTGTACATCTGATATTCTTTTGCCTGGCTTGAACCTCTGCTTTCCTCTTCACCTCGACCTGATTTATTGGGCTCTGGTTACCTAGCTTGGGTCTTTGCTTGGGCACCATCGCACTTCTTTGCATGAAACACCATTACCTACCTTGTGTCTTCAAATCTGGTCTTTGCTGGTGTCTTTGGCCATTTAAATTGGGTTGTTGTTTAGACGGCACCTTGGCGCCACCGCAACCCACTGGATTAGTGTGAACAAATGTGGCCTGTCTTGCGTCTTTAAATTCAATTGTTGGCCTGTCACTCCCGAAATTCATTGAATTAATCAAACCGGCGTGCGGTAGCGATGCCGTGGAGCGAAATAGGATTTGGTCAGCATTTTTCCTGACTATGCACGACCGACTGCTGGGACTTTTTCAGGAAAGAATTCTTCATTGTGCCGGGCTGCACTGTTTACCACAATTAATGCTGCATCAGGAGAAACCCCCTTTGCTTTTTGTTGCCAATTGTACAAAATCGCTGAAATTTCTTCACAATTCATCGCAAATGTCTAAAAATGTCGGATTGTCGAGGAATGTGAAAATCAACAGGTCCTTAAGAATTGCTACCATTTTTGAACATTTTCGGAACAAATGAGACTAATTGGCACCAAATGGAACAGGAATGGATCGGAATTGGGAAAGAGGGACACAGTTGTAACGAAAGTAAATTTGTATTTGCGCAAGGATAGTATATACGTACATGGAGTATCTAATAAAGTTCTATCTGTATCTAGACTGTCCACATAGATCCACGCACATCCTAGCGTCTCAAAACAATCCGACAAGGAACAAGAATGCGGAAATCTATTGAACAGAGCAATATGAGCAAATGGGCATCAAGTGAATACGGTTAATCTACCAACCTTCATGAGGGGCTGCCCGGTAGAACACAACTAGGACTGAGAACATGGAACAGAGTCAGTAAAATAGAGGAAGTTGGGCAAGCAGAACGCACAGGATTCACAGGGTTCACGGGGAAGTGGCAACAGAACGTAAGGCCCAAGCGGCGATGTCGGCTGAGACTATGCAGGCCCGCAGACACTCTGTTGGAACTCCGACCGCTTTTGGCCCGCTTTTAACCCTGTTTTACTCTGTGAAATTTGCGCCCAGCCAGCTGTTTTACTCTATTTTGGTCGGACATAGCCTTAAAAATGCAATTTTTCTCTGCTATGCATTTTTTGCTTTGGAGTCGCGGCCGCACTTAATTTCACCTTCAGCAACTCTGTCAATTAATTGGTTGATCACAACTTTTCTGCCAACTTCGGAGCACTTTTCTGCTGACTTCGGAGCTGATTGTATCCAAAAAAAATCGGTGCCCTGCCCGATTTACTTCAAATTTATTCTATATGTACCGGACATCGGCCCTCTTCGCGCTGATTTACTCTATTTACGGCTGGAGATAGGGGGTCTTTTGGGCCGTTGATTTACTCTATCGCGGTCAGAGTTCCAACGGAGTGTCCGCAGGCCTGACTATGCGCAACGTTGGGCGGTGATGTAGGCACGCGAAGTGATGGAGGTTGACATGTGGAACACTTGGAGTCCGAAGTGACTGCTGGATTATTGAGGATGTACAGCATATTCCCTGTGCTTGATCTCTGCCGGGCGATGAAGCAGACACGGAGTCGAGACAATCCGGCTGAGGGCCTACAAAATTGCACCAGAGTAGTGGCCAGAGACCATTCAGCACGAATAAGGACTGAAGAAAAAGTTGTAAGTGATACTGGCCTTGTAAGAAATAAAAAGACTCGCCAGCATTTTACATTATCTAGTAGGAGCCCAGCGTGTCAGAGGTGAAGATTGAAGGAAATCACTGAAGGACATTTGAAGAAAAAAACGGAAGGTGAGTGAAGTGAATGAAACAACATGGAGGGAAAGGAAGACAAGCAATATATCGCTTACGAAAAGGAGGGTTGGTTTTGATGCACGGGTGACAGCTGCCTCGGTTCGTTGGAGCCGAAATAACGGCGAAGTTGGCTGACTTCCAGGTGTTTCCATTTGGGTGTATATTACGAGACGTTAGGGTAGGCTCTCACTGCCCTTGGGTAAAGCACTGTTAGTTTCACTGGTCATTGATATTTATACTTGCAACTTGTTGAAAAGTGCCGAAATCATATCTCCTGAGTCCTGACTAGTCTTGAGGGTCAGGTAAGGATGGAATCATGGCTAACTTACGGAGTTACTTGCAGGATTCTGGAGAAATGTTGAAAAATGTCAACCAAATGTCAATATTTTTCAACAATTGGCGCCATCCCAAAATTCTCAACAAATGGCAACAAAATGTCAACAATTGGCAAAAGGAGTTTTTCCTGATTGGCAAATTCAACTGAATGGCCAGAAATGTACAACAGTAAGCATGATCACGATTAGGGCTGCCGCCCGTTACCGTCAAGACGGCTCGACGGCACCCGTTGAACGGGTGCCGTGTCCGTCCCGTCGGAGATTTTGGAGCTCCCTCTACGGCCCGTCAAACAACGGCCGTGACGGCCGTTCGACGGGTGATTTGAATCTGGTTTTAAACTGACCATTTGAGCGGGAATTTTCAGTTTACATAAACAGTTGAATGCTTGGAAAGCCGTCTCATTCAGTTCATATATTTCCCTCCCACCAGATCTGTTGGTCAGAAATCGGTGTTGCATGGCTATTGTTGTGATCATCGGCAACGGCCGAACATGATTGCCGAGGTTCAACACACCAGAAGCTTGCACCAAGACCAAAGAACAGCAGGGGTGAACATGTAACTGGTCAATTGAAGACATGCAAGACATTCTATACCAATATGTGAGTCAAGATGGGGTCAAAATCGCAAGTTGAATTGGAACTCAACCCGTTACCGTAATCACGGCCGCCACGGCCGTCCCGTTGCCCGTCCCGTCCCGTCAGAGGTTTCGGGATGCGAAAAACGGCCGTCAAATCGACGGCCGTTGCCGTCACGGTAACGGGCGGCAGCCCTAACTAATCACGATTTGCTTGTCGTCCAAGCTTCCGCCAAACACCTGTCTTTGGAATTCTTCGATCATGCTCAGGTTATGACTCGCCAGTCGCACCATGGCAGCGTCACGTCTCAGCCAGTCGGTTGACCCCTCTTCTACACTCTACACTCTTCACTTGGACGTCCGCCCTGTCTGGCAATCCAAAATCACGATCCGGCTGTCGGAGGGGCCGCCGGGGCGCCCTGTCGTCCGAAAGTGCACTGGAAGACCAATATTCAAAGTGACAGCGCTCCACACGCCGCAAATGTGACGCTATTCGGTCAAGGCGCCGGCGTGGATACTCGAGGAAGGGCTCCCGTTTCAGTTGCGCCGCCGCCCCTCTTTGCCTCCTTCCCTTCATACTCACCGTGTCACGTAGAACCTCGGCCCAACAACCGCCACCTCCACGCCTATCGTACGCCGCCATGCACTCTCCTGTGCCCTCTGTCCTGCCCCCCGAACTAGCGGCAGTGGGACCACCTACTCATATTCTTCACATTCTCCTCGTACTTCTGCCGCCTCCCCTAGATTGAACCGCTTGTCAAGTCCAGTGGGCTGTGAGGCCATTATGTACTGGGTGGAGCTGTACATGAGCGTGGAAATTTCGGCGGAAGCGATGGAGGACCTCGACCCGAGCGAGGTGCAGCCCAAGGAAGGAGGACTGGGTGAAAACGGAGCAGGGTACGTCCTTCTCTTCAACTGTCGTGCGTTCGAGACCCCGTGCCCAACTCCTCTCTATCCGTGCCAAGCACGGTCGTAGCGCTCGTTGGCGCTGTTCCCCTTCCGTTCCCATCCTCGGCCTTGCTTCCCTTCACCAAAACATCCCACATGTCTAAACCCACCCCCGAACCCTCTTGCAAATTCGCTTTCGCACGCATCCCCCCCATAGTCATCTCCTAACTCGAGTTGGACTTCCTCGGCTATGCGTCCCGGCCCACCGAGCGCGCCGAAGAGCTGCTCTCCGAGGTCGCACACCGGGAAAGGTGGCTAAGCTGGTGAGGGGGTATGTGACCGAGATGGAGTGGGAGCTGAAGGGGGCGGTGAAGGTGGGGGGATTTGAAGGCGATGAAGAGGGGGAGGAAAAACGAGTCGAGGGGACGGCGACGATGTGAAATCGAGGTATTATCTATGGTACGCCTTTTACTAGATTCACTTCCTCAATTGATTATCCACTGTCGACGATGTCCTCCGAGCCTAATTTATCTGGCTACCCTCCCGTGCTTCATAATCCCCATCCCAAACCCGAATTTGCCCCGGCACTGGCATTGGCTTTCCGGAATCCACTGTCATTTTGAATCTTCCTGAACACACTCTACTCCTATTGATTGCGAGCTCATCAGCGGTCGCTGGATCGCACGGTGTAGCTGGTCTTCATGATGTTTTTCTAGTCTATGCTCCGGCTGCGGTATAGCTCATAGGACTCGACTTGCTTATCGTGTGTTGTACCTCATCTAGCCGTCATGTCCATATTACCGACTAGACCGCGGGTTGTCCACGCAGATTCTCTGTGACGGTGGCTTTTGCGATTATTGGGCAAAAGACCGGTTAAATTCTGGGTCGGGTTGTGTGCAGGTCAGATAAAATTCTGTGCTATTTTCCCGCTTCCACTTTCTGTCTTTGCTGACGAAATTTAAGATTTGCAGATTATCCTTTACAGTAAACGCGCAGCCTGCTGCATTGTATCTACGGCTGTCTCAGTCACATACTTCCCGTTTCATTTCCTGGCCAGTTTTCCATTCAATTCGTACGTACTCCGGATTCCGTCCCTATCTTCGGTCGCACAGGGCCGTACTTCCTTCCCACTCCGGGTCGAGTCGTGTTGCGGGAGGGAAGAATACAACTTTTTCTCGCTTCTCTCTTTTGCCCCTGCGTGCTACTGATCCCACTTTCTTGACCACTGTCTGTTACCGTCCTCTTTCTCCTACGAGTGCTACATAGCACTCGTAGGAGCTTAATTGCTGCCTTGCTTCTTCATTCCTGCATCCTTCCTCTGCAGCTCTGCAGCTTCATAAAGCTATTATTGATTCTGCACCTGCTATGGAAATAATATAAATACTAAATGTTTGACCGACATTGTCATTTAATTCAAAAGAAGTGATTAAGATTAATAAAAGAAAATTGTAAAAAAATAAATAAATTTATTAAGTAAAGTAACAAGGTAGCATTAAACTGTAGTATTCATCCTTTCTTTTTAAAGGAGCTAAAGACTGCGCAATTAATGAAACAGACCATTTTAATAAATCAGTAGTGCCATCCTTACCTAGTTTTTCTGTCGGGTCGATGGACCTGTTGACAGATGATCCGCACCTGTCTAGAACCCCAAGCAAGGTAACCTTGGTCGGTTTCTGAACAGGGAGTCCCTTCGATTACGGGTTGAGTCCTGTGCAGTGTTTGGATGTTTTTTGTACTTTGATTTCTCCCACATCCTCTGGCATTGCAGACAATGTTCTTAGATTGTAGGTACGTCACAATGTGCATTTATGTCTATTATTGAATGATGTCTGAAGTCGCAGTTCGTCTTCAGGTACATTTCTCAGTCTACAATCTGTACTCCGGCAGTCAGAAGAGGGTTGCCCATTTGCAATGCATCTACTTCAATCCTGGTCCTTGGAGACAACAGCATCAATTTCGGATGGTCTGCACCTGTATGCAGTATCCACCCCGACAGCAGATATTGTACTAGGACCGGTTCAATTCGAGGTCGAGTCCTGGCGGATGGTTAACATACCGACTCGTCACATATTTTCCCCTTCGTTCGTTCCTTCGAGGCCCGGCTCATGGTCCACTCACATGCTTCCCTCCTTCACCCGGATGGAATCCTCTTTGTGCTATGCCTTCACTTTCACCACACTCGTTTCGGTTTTTACCGCACAGTTGATGTTGCGACAACAAGCCACTTTGCGAGGTGTTGTGGGACCACCATCCCCTTCGTGGATCCTTGGTGGGCTTGCCTCTTAGGAACGCTACCAGCTGGTCAAGCTAAATGTTCCGCCTTAGGACACATGCAGCAACTGCTGCTTACTGGCCGCTACGGGGACCATGAATTTCAGGGGCAGAAGATGTTTGGGCTGGTAAATCAACTGAAAGGCTGCTTCGGGGTAAGCTTGTCCTAGATAATCCAAGCTACAAGCATTCACATCCTCATAGTAAGATCGACTGATGGTCGCCGATCCCCTCGCCCTTCAGACCATTTTGAACAGCCCACTATTTGTGCGGACCGGGATATTTGACATCTTGATGTGTTTACTATTTGGAGAAGAGTCTGTTATCTGCATTATAGGCAGCTTTCATCATGGCGATATTGCACCGCCCAAACTTAGTGTTGATGTAGGAGATAAACACCGACGAATTTGTGCGGCCATGAACATTGGATTCACCGCCGCGGCTGCGAGGACCTAAAGCAAAAAATGAAAAAAAAAAAAAACCTGGAAGAAAGTGCAGAGACAACTTGTTGCGCAGCCCAGAGCACCTCACTGTTCCGAATTTATGGGCAAGGAGTCATAGAAAATAGATCATTTTATTCACCCACTATTGAGTATTTCCATGACGACACTGGCTGCTCGTGGCCTCCTTACATGGTAAAAGGTGATGATAAAAGTTACAGAGAAAGCTGGAAATGATTCGCAAGGAAACTGAACTAAAATGTGGCTGGGAAAAAAAAAATGATAAACAGGGGATTGTTGGATCACAGCAAACATGAACAATGTGATTTGAGGGATCTCGTTAATATACGGGTAATACAAGTAATCTGGATGTAAATACAACAGGCATATGGGGAAGGAATTTAGCATGGCATTAGAATATAGACAACACCTTATAAACCCTCCAAATGCGCACTTTCAACCTGCTGGATCTCAGATGATCCCGTGTTCAACCACCGATCAGGTGCAATCAAAGTGGTCAAGGCTTCCTTATCACACTTTTCAGCAGCTGAGAGCCTCACATCAATTTGACCGATATCTGTGGCCTGCAATGATCGCTCAAACAGTGGCCGGGCTGTCTGCCACAAGGAAATTGCCTTTGAGGTATGTCCTTGTTCGTTTGCAAGATCTCCTAGACGGATCATGCATTGTGCTCGGCTGCGATGGACATCCATCTGTGTGAATCCTTCCAGCGCCAGCATGTACAGATTTTCAGCGGTTTTTCCATCTTTGTTGACAATAAATACATTTCCCATACAAAGAAGTGCTTTGTGAAGTACCAGTTTATTTTTTGTCTTGTAGGCATATCCCAAGTATGTCACTGGCCATCTGGATTCCCATTCCGAACTTGGCCAAGCTGTGATATCGGCAAGTCTTTCCAAGCAGAATGATTCAACCTCATTGTCTACCCCCCAGGTGGAATGAAGACATTCCTGGAATCTGATCTTTGCCAAGTCAAATTTCTTCTCTCTGAGTTCAATCTCAGCCTTAGTTGTGTTACAATATATAATTTCTCTTGAACCAGAAAACTTGTTGAAAATTTCTTTTGCTTGGTCCAACGTGTGATACACATCCCTCGTATCTCCACATATTGCGTTGATATGTGCAATGTTGGAAAGTGATATTGCATAGATGTAGGCATCGTGGTCAGGAGAGACAGTTGCAACTATTTGACTGTTGATGCTTCTGGCTTGAGCATATTCTGATTTCAGAAAATGTATCTCCCCCTGCTGGATTGCCATTGTGTGGTCAAGATACCTGCCAGCCAGGCCACAAATACCAAGAAGGATTCTGGCTCTGTGTAGGTTATCTACGGCCTGCAAGAAGTTCCCTAGATATGTGGAGCATAGAACTCCGATCATCAGTGCTTCTGCTTGCTGAAACAGATTTGAGGCTAATTTTGATAGCTGCAGTGCCTTGGCTATATGTGCCTGAACTGTGCAGTAATCTCCAGTCCTATATTTGAGCAGTGCAATGCTTAGCAAAACATTACACTGCTGGTTGGTATCTCGACACAACATTGACAATTCCAGTGCCTTTTCGTAGAATTGCATAGCTTGACGTGTATCAAATCTGCACTGTAGAAAATAAATACCTGCTGCATCATAGAATTTGGCTAAGATGTGATCATATGAGACAGATAGTGGCTTACAGAAGAAGTGCACTTACACTCAAGAAGAGGGTTGTTGATTTGTTCAATCATATTTGGTGCCTGTGTTATGAATTGCTCCCTATCAAGGCTGGGGTAATAGGCAGATGACTTGAGAACTTCAGTGATGAAATGCAGCTGCAATTGGGGGTCATCCAGTCCAGCTAAAATAGGTAGAATACTATCCAACAACCCTGTATAACCTTGTCCAGTGAGTCTGAGGAATGAGTTCAGGGATGATATGCTGTGGATGGTAATCCCCAGATCCGGAGCATGGTCATATAACCCCTGTTCGAGGACTCGATGGAAATTTGCCAGATTGAATGTAATTTGATTGATCACAGGCCCCAGCTGCTCTCCATTATACTTCTGATATAGCTCCAAAAGTGCATAGAACCGCTTGCGGAGACATTGTACAAGGGCTAGGGATGGGGGCAGGAACTTTTGGACATGTTCTCGTATGGGCATCAGTGACCGAAGCCGCCTGTTGCCGTCTTGGTATGCTAGTGATGTGGCCAGCAATGCAGTCTTGCAACTGAAAATATTGCAGATTGGAAGTTTGTATTGGACCAGTTCAGCATCAGAGAGTCCATCAGGGAGGATTGAGAGAAGGCTCAACAATTCCTTGCTCTCTGATGTGATCCTGGGACTGGAGAGAGAGAGACCAATTGACACATCCACATTGGATTTTCGGTCATATCCCAGAGTCAGCAGAGATGTCTTTTCAGTTTGCCATCTAGCCAACACATTGGAAAGCCCCTCATAGTCAGCCAAATGAGCAATGAGGTCCACTGCGAGGGGCATATTATCTGTAAATTGGAGAATTTGCACCATGTCCTCTTTTATATAGGCATTATCTGTAATATCCATGAAGGTTTGCTGTGCAGCTTCAGCTGACAGAGGTTGCAGTGGCAACAAGAATGGATGAGTCCACTGGACTTTTCCGGGCCTCTCAGCTCCTCGCATTGTGATCTGGTAGAAATCAGTGAAGCAAAAATGGAACCAGGGCTAGACATACTAAGAGTGCAAGGTGTTTCACCTCTGTAAGGAGTGAAAGGAATTCTTCAATTCCACCTCGGGACTGCATTGGCTCCCACACTGTCTCCAGATTGTCCAAAATCAGAAGACAAGATGGCTTTTGGGACAAGTACTGGACAACAGGTCTCGTGAGATCAGTTCCTGGGTTCAGCCCAACATGTAGACCAATGAGGGCTGCAAGATCAATGCTGGTGTTTGCAGCTTCTGCACTGACAAAAAACCTGTGTTGGAATTTTTCCAAGGTCTGTGGATAGTGCAGGATTGCTTTTGCAAGGCTTGTCTTGCCCATTCCACCTCCTCCGAGAATAGCTATTCTGGGTGACTCCTGGTTGAGCATTTTCATGATGGTCTCCACCTCCGATTGACGACCATAGAAGATCTTGGGCTTTGAAGGCAACATTGAAAATGAGGTTGAACTATAAGGTAAAGATTTAGAAACTCAGTTAGTCACACAACCGAGCTTTTACCTATTTTTCGATTCATTCCTGCCCTGATAAACCTGCCTTCCAATTAGTTGGATGGACCGGTTGTAAACTTTCACCTACCGATGATCTGTTTGAGCTGGTACTGCTATCAGTCAGGGTCTGAATCAGCTCAAACAATTCTTCGTGCATGAGCTGGGCTGTTTTCTTCATCACATCAATGTCATTCACCCACAGAGGTCTGGTGGTAACCTAAGAGCAGTCAGTCAATGTCTCGCTAGAATATATTGATATATTACACACCTTAAAAACTTCCACAGCCTGGTCCAATCCTGCATGACAATCCCTGAACAATTTCTGCACTTCATTATTGCGGAACAGATACTTGATTCTGTTCCCATCCTGGTGTCCTTCAAGGAAGGTATATATCTTGTGCAGAGTCCTGGAGAAGCAGGCCATTCATTAACTGGTGTCACAAAAATGGCCACCACCTACTCCATGAACTTCCCAATGTTATACAGCATTTCAGGAGACAGGGATTCAACTTTTTCAGCCTTGAGATGGAGGTTGATAATTGCATAGAGGACTGGATGGATATTCTCCATGAGTTGAGCACATTCATCCTTGTTCCGCTTCACATTCTACGCCATCCTGTAAGTGCCTCAATTGTTAATGTTCAAGCCTTCTTACTTGAACCATGTCAATCAAGAATTCAATGGTGTTTGCAATGGACTGGATAAATGGTGGGCCAAATGCATCATTCAACTCCTTGAGAAGTGTTAGGGCAGGGGTCAAGCAGCCCTTAATATTGTTCAGGCGAATTTCTGTGACAGTGGACTGGCGGGGCATTTCAAGATGGGGATCAAACACAGGGATTGCATGTTATATGTGCCCTCTTGAGGCTGTGTCCTGCATGGGAAGTCCATCACCCATCGGACTCAACTGCAAGATTTGTCTGTTCATCAGTGCACCCATCTCCAATCCATCCACTTCTGATTGTGATTGTTGTGTCGTCTTATAGACAGTAAACACCCTCATAATAGCCTGTTACCCACCAAACCCAACTGATGACTCTTTCACTCCATATATCAACATCAGCATATTCATCTCTGACTCATCTACTTCTGACACCGATCCAACCCTTTCCATCCAATTTGTGAGAGGAACAGATACCAAAATAAACAAATGATACTGGGTTATCCATGACACGAGATTGGTACCCACACTTGGCCTCCGCTGACCAAGAACATATTGATTACCCTGAGACATGACAAATCCCGCATGGTACGGCTGTGAAAATAGGATGGCTTGCAACCTACATCTATCACCATCTTGTTTAGAGCTCCGGTGAATTCCCGCTACCGTAAGGTTGTAAGTCTGACACTTACTTACGGTGATTGATGAAACCCGGTCCAATTATTACTAACCATCTTTGATGGATGATCCCAGTATTTACACCTTTCCCATCAGTTGTACCTGTTTATCTTGTCTTTCACTTACACTACAACAATCTAGATCACTGTTCCTGTCTTTCTGTCTGAATCAGTGAGGATGCATTGCCAGCATCCTTTCACTTTTTTTTTTTTGACAACGAACACATACCCACTGGTGCTTTTGACAGCCTCCTCACTGTCTTATCACACTCCAGCCTTTGACAGCCTCCACACTGTCTCGCCACACTCCATCTACTCCTACTCCCCTCTGCATCAGGCAGTGGGTCCAGAATCACCCTTCTGTCACCGCAGCACCCACCCCACCATCCCCGGGAGAAGCACAATCAGTATCACCAAGTTCCCCGAGATCTTTACCACTTCCATTAGATCCTTTCCCACCATCAGTCTTGCTGTCAAACTTGACTTCTGACAGCGACAGCAACATTGACAACAACAGTGACAGCTTCATTATGACACCTTTGATCAATAACTCTGTGCTGGCATCCATCACCCATCTTAAACCTGATTGTTGTCCTATTCTGGAAGCTGGTGTTATCACTCCCGAGATTCTCTATCTGTCGCACCATGCTTGTTGGAAATATTTCAAGAACTGCAAGGAGCATACTGCCGATGACTCGGTTAGCTTTGTGGCAGATGAGATGTGCGAGCCCATCTTGGAGAAGTGGTGCATGGCTAGCCAGACCTGTATAGATGCCCTGAAGCTGGATGCTTATATCTCAGAGCTTGGAACTCTGGTTTTGGAAAAGGGGTGGGAAGGGTGGGAAGGGAAGATGCGCTACAAGGTTCTAGGTGGAAAGATGGCAGTAGGCCAGAAATTTGCAGATTGGACATATGACATCCAAAATGTCAATGCTATTCTTTCACAGGCTGCACCAACCTTTTCTGTTGCCAACCCAGAGTTGAGAAACATTCTGGATTCTGGCCTTACAGAAACTCTTCAGGCAGATCTTGATACAGAGCCTATTCTTTCCACAGAACTCAATGCTTGGATCTCTGAGGTCAAGGGACATGATGACTGTCTCAAGTTTGAAACTGGGTGCATGCAGGAGCTTATTGATGCTCAGCCTGTAAAATCATCTCCGAAAGGGAAACTCTCTTTAGCAGAGTGTCTTTCCTCACCAAAGCCATCTCTGGCATCGAGGCTTACCACACCTCCTCCTAAGAAGACCGCTGCATACTGTCCTCCTCTGACTGATGCAGAGAAGATTCTCCTTGATCTTCATGATGGCTGCCGTTGCCGCAAACTCTACATTGGGCACCATACACTTAATTGTGATGATGAATTCCCAGATGCGGCTACCTACCATACTCTCACACAGGCAGATGCTGAAGCCCAAGCTGCTGCTTGTGGAAAAACTCTCCTGGTTAAGCATGAACCAGCGGCTGCTGCTTGCGCTTCCAAGAACATTTTGGATGTGGACTATGAAGAATCTGACTCTGACGGGTATGTTCTGCCCCCTCTGACTTTCCCCATCTCTATGCCAATGTCACCCTTTCTGGCCCTTCTGTCTCTGAATTTCCTGTTCCCGTTTGCTCACTGCTGGATATTGGTTGCTCCTCCCTGGTTATTAGTGATCAGCTTGTCAAACAGCTTGGTCTTTGATGATTTCATCTTCCCACTGAAGAGAATAATCTATTGTCACTATCAGAATCACCATTGAGCTGCAGGGAATATGCGAAGTTGAAGGTGTCATCAGCAGATGAGAATTGGACTTCTAGGGTTGTCAGAGCTAAGGTCAATGTTGGTCTATGTATACTGTTGATATTGGGAATGCCATTTTTATCTAGAGAACATATTTTCATTGATTCTGCATGCCGAACTGCAGTTGATAAACACACTGGCTTAGATCTGCTCAATAACCCAACTCATCCACCTCATCAATAGGCACTTGAATGGACTTTACCAGCACCCACTCCAAAGACACCAAAGCAGAGGCCTGTGTTATCTGAACCTGTCCCACTTGGCTCTAGTGCCCTCCTGCCTATCAGTGTTATGTTGCAGGTCAAAAATCACATTGATGACCCTGACTTGCAAAAACTTCTCAAGGATGAGGATGTCCATTTGAAAACTAACCATGCCAATGTTTCCCCTCTCCATTACCAGACAATACTACCGATCTCCCTGGAGATATACTACATTGTATCTGACTGAAAAACCCTTCAATCATCATGAAGGGGAAAACATACCAACCTGCACGGAAAAATCTGGACTCATAGAAGCGAATGCTTGATGAGCATATTGTTACTGGCTGAATGCGACATCTTCTTCAGAGTATTCTTTGCCTGCATTTGTAGTCCCCAAATATACAGGTGGAGTTCCAGATCTCTCCATTGATCCTCGTTGAGTCAATGGCTATAGAGAACTGAACAAGAACACAATCTGAGACACCTATCCTCTACCAAGAATCGATGATATTCTGGCAGATTGTAGTCAACAAAAAATCTTTGGCAAGATGGACATGACCAACAGTTTCTTTCAGACTCGGGTCCATCCAGATGATGTCCACTTTACTGCAGTTCAAACTCCATGGGGACTATATGAGTGGCTAGTAATGCCCCCAGGAGGTTGCAATGCTCCCTCAACTCATCAGAGACGTGTTACAGAAGCCTTGGGTCACTTGATTGGGAAAATCTGACATGTCTACTTGGATGATATTATCATCTGGTCTGATTCCATTGAGGAACATACACAGAATGTTGAACTTGTGATTGAGGCACTCCACGAAGCCAAGCTCTATTGTAATCCTCACAAGTCCTAACTCTTTGCAACAGAAATCAGTTCTTATCTGCACAGGGAATCTTTGCAGACCCTAGAAAGGTAGACCAAATTGTGCAATGGCCTCAGCCTAGATCTGCTACCGATGTCTGAGGATTCCTTGTGTCAGCACAGAGCAGATTCCAGGTTCTGAGGTGACGAGGGCGACTGACGCACGAAGAGTTCCAACGAATAAGCCTGGAGTTTAGACTAGAATAGTGTAAAGTACAGGGAAATAACTACAGATTATATACTAAAGTCCTAGGGGTTGTAAATCAAGGTACAGTGTCCAACGGCAACGGACAAGATTAATGCAAAGTAAATGAAGGGGTATATGAATGTAGAGGGGTGATCGGGAACCAAATGTCAGGAAACCGATCGTAACCGTTTGGGATCCTAAAACGGTATCCTGGTTCGATTGATCAGATAGTTGATCTGATCAATGATCGGGTTGTTCAGATTGTTCGGGTTCTGGAAGTAAAATAAAAAGATGGTTCATGACTCCTTGGACTAGTTCGCTATCTTGCAACTTTCCTGCCCAAGCTGGCTGATGAATTCACTAAGCAGCTTGAGGCTGGTATCACAGCTGGAAGCATCTTAGGTGTCTGCAGAAGCCCTGGTCAGAACCTAGTATATATTGGTGACAGGCTAGTTATTCCTAAGGATCCGGCAGTACGGGAAGTTATCTACCATCTAGCCCAAGACTCTCTTGGACATTTCAGGTTCACAAAAAGTTATGCTGCACTGGGAAGTTCATCCTTTTGGCCCAACATAAGGCGTGATCTTAAGGATGCATATATTCCCTCATGTGTTGACTGCCAGCAGAACAAAAGTAAATGGGTTAATGAAAAACCTAATTTCTGCCTGTGACAAGGCATTCACATCCAAACTTTGGGAAGCCTTACACGGCCGCCAGGACGCCCTGTCGTCTGAAAGTAGTCTCTTCTAAACAGATGCTATAACAATTCCAACTCGTACCTCGTTTGTTATAGTCTGTCAGTAAGCTCAATCATGTCATTGCTCGCGCCGTTATTATATAATCATCGGAGCTTGAATCCCTTCCCACATTCATTACAAGCGACAGCGACGCGTCTTCTCGCGTTTCTACCATCGCTGGCACCCCCAAACCACTCATCCGACGCATATAACCTTTGTTACTACCCCCAGGAGTGCTCCAATGGACGGAAATCCTCCACCACCACCATCAGTGAAGCTGGTTCGCGCTTACACACGGCTGCCGAAGCTTACCACCGTCCCTACCCTCGAATCCATCCGTGCAAAGGGCACCTCCTCCACATCCAATAGTCCTGTTACTCCTTCTCCATCCTCTGCATCGACTCAAACCTCCTTGCGAGCCCCAAAGCGCACATGCTGGCAGAAAATGGACGATGTCCTTACTACTTACGGCTTTGAGAGCCTCGGAGAATTTCTCTCGGTGCTTTTTCATCCCCGTAAACGTGGAGAGAAGGATCATAGAACAAAAAGCCATAGGCAGACCGTTTCTGCCTTCCTGAAAGGACAATCCAAGATCACTATGGCTCATATCATCCCTCTCATCTTTAATCATTCTCGCAGCCGTCCGCGGAAGAGAGACACCAATCAGCATTCTGCAGCATTTTCCCCATCCAGACCGCTCTCCAAGATCCGCTACGCCCGTCCCTGCCTATCTGCCTGGGCAACACGGCTAGTGGGTGATCACATCTATTATCAAGTCGGCAAACTCGCACGCAAAAGTCGTACCGATACTCGCAGTCGTCGTCATCTTAGAGCAACCACCAATAACGCACCAATAGCAAGGATGTTATTGAATGGGAGGATGTCGCATTTTCGGTCGAAGAACTCGCAGCTCTTTACCGACAAGAGGACGAGTTTCTGTGGTATCTCACGGAATGCTTTGCGGCCTCGCGCAAGGGTGGTAAAGTGATCGTCAAGAAAACACGGCCCCATCCTATTGTTTGTGATACATTTACCACAATCTTTTTTCTTTTTGACATTTTTTTTTCAGATCCAAGTCGGTGCTATTAGTTCCTTCATTACGAGTCACAACCGATACGCTAGCGGCGACCTCGGACTGCCGCTTGGATTGTGGCTTTTCACTTGTCAAGCTCACGTTGATGTGAAGCGAGTGCTTTGCCGATTTGGCTACAGCGTTAGCGACAGCACGGCTCGCAATGCGCTGAACTCGTCGACCGGCGCCGATCTCAGCACACTGCAAGCACAGGTACAGGATGCTACGGCACGGGGTGAGGTGGATTTCGGCAAGATTTCGGATAATGTGCAGAGGTACGAGCGTGTTTTCGAGCACGGGCTGGGAAGGAGAATGTTCTGAAGCATGGAACGGCGTGCACTCCGTTTGGCCTCGACAATTGCAAGCCCGGCGCATTCCATGCCGCCGATCATATCGCTCGTCTCATTAATCAAGAACGCCAGAGCATGACGGTTGAAACTATCTACAGCAGCATAGATTGGGAACACATGGACAACATCACGGATCTTCATTTCGTTCGAGTTATCGCCAATTTCTCCCCTCATCTTAATCATCTTTCTTCCCAAGTTTCGGCTCGATTCCGTACCACCCTTGCAAAGCATCAGCTCGAGCCACGAAAGACGCGTCTCCAGCCTCTTGGTACAAACACCGAGCAGCAGATGGAAAACAAGGGGTATCAGGCTGGATTTCGGGACTTCGACAAACAAATGGGAATTGAGCCGGAAAAATCCAACAACCTGTTGTCGTGGAATCGCGGTGATGGCAGAACACATAGAACCCTGACGTGCTTGAAGCATATCCAGGTTACCACAAAAAACATCTACGCATCCTATCGCAATGCCATCAGCACACCCGAAACATGGCATACTAAATCCACCCAGCTGAATTCGGCGGTGACAAATCATTATGGACCTGCTGCTTCACCCGAGCCATCATCCCTCTCCCGCAGCTCCAATGCCGCGAACATGAAGCGACCCACTGATCTGAAAAAATGTGATTTCTATCCAACGAGCCGCAGTATGACAATGATTTGGGAAGCACGGGTTTTGGACTGCTGGCGGTAAGTAATTATCTTCACGAGATAGCGCTATAAAATCTAACTCTTAAAATAAAAGCCTTGTTTTAGGATGTGATACGGATCTCTTGGCACATTTTGACAAGCTTGCTGCCCATGATTGCTTGCCAACGCTCGAGGATCTCTTGGAACAGGCGAACATCATTCGGGAGCGATATGCATGCCAGACAGCATACGAACAGTCCCTAGATAAACTGGAGCAGGATGGTGCCTCGTCGCGCACCAAATTCCCTGAAGGTTCCAAGCAGACCCCAGCGACTGCACCCAACGCTTCTGCTGCCGAGTCGGATGCAGACACAGATATGCCCGGCCTCGACGATATTCCAGACGATGACGAGCCTGCTCCGCTTGGCGAGGACCTCGAGCCGTCTATCGGTATTTCCACCACGCCTGAGCCGGCCGAACCTACAGGAAAATCTCAGGAAGAAGAAGGTCCTAAAACTCACAAGGAACCACCGGGATTTGACGGTGATCATGTGCTCAGCAACGCGATACTCTTCCTGATGGAATTCGGCTGGTGGATTGAACTGAATTACGCCATTCCAGAGGGCGACATTGGACGAGTTTTCGAGATTTTAAAGGTGAAAATTTATTTTTAATGTTGTGAAGAAACTACTATCAGTGACTAGGATCCTGGCCACACTAGGAAGCTGGCCACAGGTCAAATATAAGACACTGGAGCATATAATATCTCCCCCTTGTACTTGCATGATGGAATATGACCCATTGCGCACCTTGAGACCAAATTTCAACCGAAAGTGATAAGTTGATCCAAAGCTGTGCCCGGATTGATTGCGGTCCGGAGGGTGAGAACACCAATTTGATAACCCCGAGTGACCATTTCGCCTGTTTCTCAACCAATACGTCAGGAATCCGGGACCTTGGGGGCTCATTTTTCTGCTCGAAAATGGGGCTTCCTTCTGAGTATGTACTATCTGCCCGAGAACTTGTTCTCTGTGACCAAATTCACAAACACAATTGGAACAGAAACTCGACAATCGCACTCTTAAATTCGAGATACTGATGGCCTCTTCAAGACTATAATTCCAACACCTTGCAGCATCCATTATGATAGGTAAGGCATGCATATCCTCCATAATACGACACTTGAATGCTTCTGCTTCCCTCCTAATATGAATGCAGATAGAAAATCACCCATTCAACACTGGAAAAAAGATTAAATGTCGGGTTCTCAACAGTACACCTAGCAAGTAGAGATATGCATTCAAGTGGGTCCATTGGGTTCCAATAAACCTCCCTATAACTTATTTTGGCCTACAGCGTCTTACCACTGGCGCACCAGCCCAATTTAGATTACAGTATGGATTCCGCTGCCGAGGCCCTTTGTAAAATGCCTTCGCTACTCCCCTTTTGCGAGGCCCAATGTATGATATAAGTGCCCGAAACACATTATATGAATCCCATATGCACTACGGTAAACGGTGTGGGCCTTCATTCGCCGCCAACAATGGGCTTTTGAGGGTGGCCAGGATCCTTGTCAATTACCTTTTTGGGAAATCCTTGAACACTCAAAACGGCACCGAAATTATCACAAATATGCTCAATCTCTTCGCAGGATGCGCGCCTATTGACTACGGCCAACGAACCTGGCAAAAGCCCCCGTGGAAGATCGAAATCGGCCCCAAACCCCTTAGGTGGCCAGGATCCCAGCGCGATATAGTAACCTGGTCGCAAAGATATTCATCTTCACGTTCGCAGGTTCATCAAATCAGAATTATCTGCGGTATATGCTTGACTTGTACGCCCTGCTCGAGTTTGAGTGCTCCCCCGAGTTGAAGGAGGCGCTTCTGAATAATTGGCTCGTCAATCTTACTGGAGAGCTTGGGAAATTCATTGATGGCGACCTCATGCAAGTACGGCATTCAATGTTGTCTCATCAATTTATGAGACTAACCTTATTATGTAGGAATGGAACAATCGATGGCTCAGCGATTTTTCTGGACAGCGTGGAGGCGATTACGACGATAAATTCTATCGCGAGACAATCGCTCCCAACGTCCTTCATTTCTTGAAGATCAAAGAAAATATGGAGTCCGCATTTGAACTCAAACGCCGCAGCAAATCCCACACCTCGCCCCATCTTCGTAACGAGACGAAGATTTTATTGCAGTTGTACAAGGATGAAGAGCTGCATAGCTTCCGCTCTGGTCGTAGCATGGGGCACGCCGCAGTGAACCAGTTCGATCGAGGCTATCAGCGATTGGAGAACGGGAAGTTGACGGAGTACCTCGAACATAGCGCCGAATACGCCAAACTTCTTCACGAAATGGAGATACTGCGCGGCAACATTCCCCTTCGTGATGCTCCGAGTAAATCCAACTACCCTACTCCGTCCTCTAACTCCAGCGACGATGCTGGCGCACATTCAAATACAGTTCCCTCTCCAACTCCCGAGTCCGACCGTGGAAACGACTCCCCAGCTCCTTCTTCGGTTCAGTCTGGGCGTAGCTCTGCATCTGCAGCGTCCCTTGCCGCCGCAGATTGTGTGCAGGAATGGGACACTGTTGATCATAGCGACGAGCGACTTTTCAGTGGGTCTGATTTGACTGTCATCATAGACCCCGAGACTGGTGTATTGAACGATGACTGGTATGAGCCAGGAGAGTTCGAAGATCTTCTAGACAGGTTGTGTGGGCCAGAGGTCGAGCAAGATAACGACTCAGAGGACGAGGAGCCGGAGAGCGATGATCCGGAGACAGAAAGCGAAAATGAAGATGTGGAGGATTAATATGCATTACAAATTATTATAGCGAATACAATTTTTGCATGACATGTATGGTAGCAAAAGCGAATCATGGGAATCATTCAAAAGCAAATTTTACTCTACGAGTGCTCCTCGCCGGCGCGACGTTCTATATGCAGGCCGATACGACTGACTAACCTCTGAAGCCTTCTGTAGCGGCTGCCTGGGGGCCTTTTTTGCCGGCGGATGCGCGCGCGTTTGTCGTTCGTCATTCGTAACCTCCTCCAAAACTCGTCTGGTACGCTTGGGTGGTGGTGGAATCGGTGAGGAACGTGGGTGATCGACCTCCTCCTCAGAACTAGATTCTTCAACCCTCTCTTCCTCTTCTACTTCGTCCTCTGATTCCGAATGATAAACGGCCTTCTTCTTCTGACGAGTGGCGCGCTGTTTTGCGTTTCTTTCAAGACGGGCTGTTTCACTGTGCGAAGAGATTGTCGCCTGGATACCACGAACTACAGCATAGAGTCGTACACGGTATCCCATCGCAAAGACCCACGAGGTGAGAAGAGCTTCGAGATTTTCCAGCGAGTCGAGCGTGAGAAGTACATCGAGGATCGAACAAATGATAGAAGTGGGAAAGAACGAAGATTTGGGTCGGTTTTGATTAGCTGGGAGTTTGCGTTGGGCCAGTGTACTGTGCCACCGAATTCTAACAAGGCTGCCTCGGCCAGTTCGCATTCCTTCTTCGTCAACCTCAGCTTCTTATCCAACGCAGACGGGGGATCGGCAGCAGGCGGGGCAACAAACAGGGGGAGTTCTATTCCGGGAGGAAGTGGTGGAGCAGAAAATACGAGTGTGGTGTTGCTACGAGCAGCGCAAAGAGAGCAAGGGAAGGGGCAAAGTGAAATTGCCGCCAACACTGCCGCCCTGCCGCCAAGGGCGGTAGTGGCGGCAGGGGGGGGCGGCACTCAAATTTTGTTAGATAACATCTGGCCGGGGTCTTGCCTACACCATCTTGCACTACATTGTGGTGTATTAAATACAGTTAATGCCATGTATTTGGTCAGTAAAGTATACCCCAAGGCGAAAAGTTGAGCTTAAATTGGACTGGTGATGGCGGCAAAGGGCGGCAGTTTCACTATTTCTGGGGGCGGCAGTGGCGTCAAAGGGCGGCAGTGGGGGCGGCAAAGGGCGGCAACAGGGGCGGCAATGGGGGCGGCAAATATCTGTGGGGGCGGCAGTGGGGGCGGCAATTCAACTACGTGACAAATGGCGGCAGTGTGACTGTATGTGACAACGGGCGGCAATGGGCGGCAAGGGGCGGCAGTTTTCACAAAAATTATGGTTGGCGATTATTGCATTTTGAGGTGTATTTATGTCTTCTCAGCCCTCCGAGCTTCACGAATGTCATAAATTTGCATTTATGAACTCAGTCTGCGTGTAAGTTACGATGCACAAGAAAAGGTCTAAGTGAGCCGTTTAGTTGTTACGTGTTGTATAGCTCTCACGACTCGCCCTTTCCTTCACAGGTATCCTGGCTGGGTGAAGTTGAAAATGAGATTTAAGCTCGAGGTTTTAGCTTATATTATACAGAACATTTTTGGGCAGGTATAATCGCCTCTATGTGATAAAGAGACCTTGATAATAAACGAAGTCAGATGTATTATAACATATATCTGTATTTCAAATGTTTGCAGCGGCAGCGTGACAAAAGTGCCGCCCCTGAGGGCGGTACTGGGGCGGCACTCGGGGGCGGCACGGCGGCAGTATTGGCGGCACTTTCACCGTGCCCCAAGGGAAGTGTCGTTCTGCAGAGATGCAGTCGAGGTAGGAGGTCTCGATAGGTGAGTTCTTGTAGATGCGATTGAACACCGCGATATAGCATATCTTTTCGGTGAGAATTTCGGCTTTTTCCTGTTCGAGAGGCTTAGGGGCTCGCTTCGTTTTCGATTTTGTGGTGGGACGTGTGTCGGATCTCGAATCGCCTGTAGAAAAGTCAGCAGGTAGATACCATCGCGCGCTGGATAAAAAACTCACCGGCTATCTGCTTCTCAGCGGCAACAAGTGCACTCGGCTGGAAAAGTACCACCCACGAGCGGCCGTCTGTGTATCCCTCCCAACTCTGCCCTTCTCCTGCCAAAGCTGGTCGACTGTATCGGGGAAACCAAGCGAAATACTGTCCAGCAAAGACTTGACATTCAACCCATTCGCGAACGCGATGGTTGCAATGACAACCTGGCACTCCGCATCCTCATCCAGCAACCGTAAGATCTCTTCGTTCTCCTCGGCGTCTCAAAGCGAATGATACATTTTCAGTCGTCGCAGCCGATGCGGTCCGGGTGGAAGCGATTTCCATAGGTACAGAAATACACGGAGAACATCGTCGATGGTGCGACAATGGACGACAGCTTTACGGCCGGAGTTCAAGTAATTGAGCAGCTGGGGAAAGATCTTGCCTCTGACGCCGTGCTGAAGAGGCTCCATGATAAACTGCGTATTCGGGCATTCGTTCGAGCTGCGAAACACGTAGAAATCGTCGCCCAGCATTCCCAGACTCCAGAGCACGGATTTAGTTGCAGATCCAGGCTGAAGCGTCGCTGAGAGGGCAAAGATGGATATGGAAGATGGTAGACATCCGCGGAAGAAGCGGCCGATGTGCTTAAAGAGTTTACGGAACTCAGCGCCCCATTCGTTGATCAGATGTGCTTCGTCAACAGAGCCATAGACAATATTGGCGCAGTAGGTGTCGGATGCGGTGATTTCGCGCCATGCCTTGTCGCATAGATGTTCTGGGTCGACACAGATGACGTTCCAAGTCTTGCACTCCATGATTTCTTTCACGAGGTTGCGCCCGGTCATCCGCGCTTCAGTGACTGTGTCGTGACAGTATGCAAGTGCTGAAACACCGAGTTTCTTCAATTCCAGGACCTGGAGAAGCTTGAAATAAGATCAGTAGGTGAGAAAGAATCGTACGATGTTGGCAGACAGGCCCTTCGTCGGTGTAATCACGATTCCTTGTGGGAGCGCCCAAGTCGGGAGATCCGGATACAGATGGGAATTTCGTGCCATTTCGCGTAGTATGAGAATAGGAACCGAAAATAGTGCGGACTTTCCACCGCCAGTTGCCATACAGCAAAGAACATCTTGTCCATCCAGAATGCGTGCGACGAGGTCATGCTGAGCAGGATATAGGCCGTTTTCCCACTGTGGGATGAGTTTCTTGACAATAGTGGTGATGGTACAATGTCCGTGGGTACTGCGCCAGGAATAACAAGGTGCCATGGGCACTGGTTGCGAGTGTGGGAGGCCAGGGAAGTGGAGAGCAGTCGCGACGCGGTCAGAAGGTCGTGGGAACGAATTCAAACTCCGACGATTATATAATAACGGCGCAACCTATACGAGAGGAAGCTTAATCAGGCCTGTAAGAAGACCTGTCGAAGCAGCACTACATAACTTCTTTGACTATTAAGCCCCGGCCCGCCTGCCGTTGGGGCATCTTCCCGGTCTCTCCCGCTCCCCGCTCCCTCCCGACCCATCATTCCGCCGAGCCGACGGATGGGTGCCTAGATGCCGGCCGCACAGCCGTCATCAATGCATCAAGATGTGACTGGCAACCACACCACACCACGCCCCTCGACTTGAGTTCGCCGCTGACCTGCAGCGCGCACCTGGTGCCTGGCGGCAGCAAAGCTGCCGCCATGCGGCGCGCCCCTCGTCTTCCCACGAGCCCTCTCCGCCGGTCGCAGATTCACCCACTTCCGAAACGCCGCGGGGATCCCTGAAGACTTGACGCGGCTCAAGTTGTTGGCGCGTCCAACTTCCTGACGTGTGTTTCTACAAAATCACTGAAGACTTGACGCGGCTCCTACGGAATCACTGAAGACTTGACGCGCCTCAAGTTGTTGGCGCGTCCAACTTCTTGACGCGTGTTTCTACGCATCGACGCGCCCATGTTGGCCTTCAACATAACAGGATTGCTCAACCCTCCTCCGCCCTCCTCTCCTGACCCCCCCGCACCCTCCTGCCCAGCGCGTCGATGCCTCCAGTGACCTCCGTCTTCTTTTCGGCGCTGTCTCCCGAATGCATACTCATGACGGACCCGTCCTCGTTACTCCCGCGATCCAACTTGAACTTCAACATGTCATATCGTCACTCACTCAGACTCAGTATATGCCCGGCGACGCTCTGCCTCACGCCCTCCCTGCCCCGCGTCCCCCGCTGCAGCAGCCACTGACTGTCCCACGAACGGCGGAGTATGGAGCTCGCGTCTCCCCGAGGAGCCGCCTCTCCGTCCTCTATCGTTACGAACCAGGGGTCGATGTTGAGTATCCCAAAAGCGGTGTCGACGCGCCGGTGGGACATCTCATCCCTGTTGACCCCAGCGGCGGCGGCCGACTCCCGTGGAGCGATTTTGCGTACTCGCACGGTCAGCCGGATGGGGGCACGCCTTCTGGGGAATACTTCTACACAAACCTCCTTGTTGACCGCCACGGAGTTCCCGTCCCATGCAAAAAACGGCATTCGACCTGTGCGTACTTATTCTGTGCTCTTCCCATTACTCACTAACAACTCTCCATTCACAGGTCAAGGCATCAAAGTGTGTCCCCACAGTGACACTTGTGCGCTTGCCGGGCCTCTGCACTCGCACACCTCCGCCACACGCGAAGACGTCGAACGGCACCTGGCTGCCGCGTGCGATGCCCGACAGCAGTTTTCGTCGCCCCAGCACGACACCTTCCTCAAAACTGCGGCGTACATTGGGGCTGTATGGCGGCTCGGCTGTCGGCGCCCGCGTCAGCAACCTACGGTTCGCACCGGACCAGAGCTCCAACACTATGAGCTCGAACAAAACCGATATGAGCACTTCCGCCGCGGCTACTCTGCGCCGCCGACGTGCGAAGGACGCATAATATACCACGAATACCCCGATCCCGACTACAAAGACGGGGCTCCGCGTGCGTACCTGAGGTGCACCGCCTCCCTTTGTGTTTTCCCTCATGTTGACCCCAGCCCACAGCTGCGAGCACTATTCTCGCCGTACACCTGACCACTGGGCCAATTTCGCCATCCAAGACGCCGGCTACGATGCGGACTACATCGCCGCTTACTTCCTGGGCAACACAGCCGAGCTTGCGCGGATTGAACAGGCTGCCGCTCAGCAAAACATCGGACCTCTCGCATTCTGTGACACCGTTCGCAATTACTCGGCGCAGACTCTCCACTGCCATGTGTTTTCCTCTGATCCCAGCATCATCACCTGACCAATTGTTCCCTTCCCCAGCTGTCGACCACCGCGTGGGAGAACACCTCACTCACGCGGAACTCTGCCACATTGAGTGCGACCTTAAATATCGGATCTGGTACCCCGCCAACCGTCAGCAATGTCCATACGTTCTCGTCACCTCGAAGGGAACACAGCAACACCCCATCCCTCTCCCCGAAAAGACGCCGCAGCGGGTCCAGCAGGAGATTCTTGACCTCCTGCACAGCCTTCGCCAGGACCTACCCAACATGACAGCACGACGCTTCCTCCGCCATCCGGCCCTCAAAATATTCTTGATGAACAAGCTTCCCCACCTCGCGACGCCCACACTCACCGCCCTCCATCCCTCGCTCGCCAACCGCGCGCATCTCGCGGCATACATCACGCTCATCCGGGAGGAGCACTTTCCGCATGGTACTGACTGGAAAGGTTAGTGTTCCTCCTATTCATGTGAACCTGCACTGAAATGTGTTTACCTCAGGGATTTTGCACTTGAAGGTGCACCAGGACGCGCAGCTCCCTGAACACCAGCGCTACATCCGTGTGATCCTCGAGCTCGACGACCACACCCTCACACCCCATGAAGAGGATGAGGAAGCCCCACCATCCATCGACAAGAAAACCCACATTATCGTATGTATGGCACCGGAGTCGAGCACACGTCTCCAAAACGTGCAGTACCTCCAGAGCGACATCGGCTTCAAGCGAATTGTGGGATTCAACGAGTTTGAGATTGCGGCCATGGACCGCGATGCGAACACCAGTGAGTCCCCTCATACTTATTCACCCTTCGTTTTCCATCTCACCACTGCTTCAGCCATTGTCTTTTGTCGTGTCTATGTCACGCGCCACACCGCTGCTGCACACCAGCGCATCTTTCACGAGATCAACCAAATTGTGTTGCACGACACCGGGCGGCCGCAACTTTGGCAACACCTTCATGGAACTTCGACCAAAGACTTCAACGTTGGGCTGATACTTCATTGGGGTGCTGACCAACACTGTGGACAAGCCAAAGGTGCGGCAATTTTCATCCTGGGCCTCTGTTGTGCCAACATTATCTAGGACTTGGGCTCCACCTCATGGACCGAGCGGCTGAGCTCCCCGCCGACACTGGATCTGCATGAGCCGCACCGACCGCTCCGGCTCCTGACTCCATACGACCACCTCCGCCGCCTCTACTGAGTTTGTCGCGTCCACAACTATCGCAACATCCAGCAGTGCGGCATCCCCGAGCACGTTCGACAACTCATGCGTTCGCTTGCATGCGTCCGGCACCACGACTGGACGGGAACTCTCAACCAAGTCATTTGTGATGGCGGCAAGGCCGCTGAGGGTGAGTTGTCACCATCACCTCGACCAGGTATCCGCTTACCGAGGCACATAACACCTAGATTGGGTTCGAGACAAGGAGGCCTGCAAATTCGCATTCGCCGGGATTTGCTGGGAGTGTAGTTACATCCCCCTCCCCGTCTGGGCCGCAGGTGACCCCCACACCAACCTTATCGAGACTGTGCATCGGGACGCCAACCGAGAAGGAGTACACTGCACGCTCGTCGGCGGCGTCCTCCTCGGACAGGATTACGACGAGCTGCAGCGGGCGACACTTATTGTGAGCGACGACTGGTGTCAGTGTCTTAATATAAATGCAGGGCTGATACTCCTGGCACAGGAATACGAGCAGCATGGTATCTGATCGTCGTACCGCGCCGTCAGCTCCGTCTCAAACACCATAAAAAATGTGAAACGTCGAGGTGTGTCCCGTCCCGCAATGTCCATCTGTCCAACGCTCATTATTCATAGGCAATCGTCAAGCTGCGAGAGTGCAGAGCACCGCGCTCGCGGTTTCGATGCACAACAGCAACATGCAGAACTTCGACGCCAAGCTGTGTGGCGCTCTGGGCCGATACGATCAACTCAAGGCAGTTGCAAACACTCCACACCTCCAGAGCGCCAAGCATCAAATCGAGCTCAAAAGTCAACTCACAGCGGCCGCGACTGAGGCGCGTCGGGCGGCGGTCAAGTATGACAAGCAGGTGCAGATCGGCCAGCAGCTGCGCAGCGCTCGCTGCGCTGGAGTCTTCCTTCCGGCCTAGCTATCAGGATAAGTTGTAGTTGACCGACATCTAAACATTGTCTTTGAACAACCACATTCAAATCCACGTGTAGTCATACCCCAGCCCTCTCGCCAGTCCCGCCCTCTCGTTTCTTGCAGTCGCCGGTCCCGCCCTCTTGTTTTTGCTGTCGCCGGTCCCGCTGTCTTTGCTCCTTGCATCGCCGAAGGCCACGTTGCCTAGCTCGTGGGTCGGTATTCACCGGACAGGTGATCGCCGCAGACACGCTCCTGGAGTTCGCTGCGCCACGTTGCTCGGTATTCCGTGGACAGGAGTTCGCCGTTGCCAAACTGGCTTCCTCCTTCCTCCCACCGTTTGTTTTCCTTCCTCTAAGCACTCTGTGCTAGCCCAGTCGGCCATTCGACCTCGCCATAACAGTCGGCAACCCGTCCACCGTCGTCTGTATGCCGCCATGTCTTGCTGCCGACAACCCTTGCGGCGTCGGCGAATCACAGTAGCGCACCTCTGTTTCCAAACCGTCTTCTTCCGCCTCCTTCTTCCGCCCAGGACATGAACTTCTCATTCAGGCCCGTCCACCTCGCATGAGGCTCTTCCACCCAGGACTCCATGGACATCTCATTTAGATTCCTCCACCTCGCATGAGGCTCATATAAGTTACAGTAGTGCGTCGCCTCTGAAACAATTTTTTTGGTTTTCTTTGGACCCATCATGACCCAGTCGCAGTACTACACCCTGCTCCCCACTGCGTCCTCCATTGTCCCCCCTGCCACATCGGCACCCGCCCCCAACACATCCCCCGATCTGGTTATGGCTTTCGCGCCTGTGCATGCCCTCCCCACGGCCCCCGCCACCCACTGCGCCCCAGGTCGGTGCGACATCTGTGATGCCCAGCATCTGGCCGTCTTCCACCAGTCGAACTCCCAGAATGGCCTGCACATGAGTGCAGGCGCGAACGTCTACAACGTGTTGATGCGTGCAACAAGCATTGGGGCCTCAAGGGGTCCGACGTGATCTGCGGTTCACGGTATGTGCACCGTCTTCATCTCCTGGTCATTTCTCCTCCTCATGATCATCCCCAGCGGCGCTGTCTTCCGTCTTGCGGAAGACACGGATCTCGATGACATCCATATCCGTGGCCACCGCGACGCCTCCGTCGTCCAGTAGTGGCTCGACGAGAACTAGTTGGAGGGGGCCGTCGGGTGGGCGGGTGGCTAATCTCTTGGACTTCTTTACTACCGTACACACTGCCTCACAAATGCGAACTTTTTTCTTGTGTTTTTACTGTGGGAACTTGTGAGTTTGAAAGTATGAACTTGTGAGTTGGAAAGTAGGCCTGTCGCATGTAGCGTATCCTCGAGCTGGAACTGGCACAGCCACTACACTCTTCTCCCGTCCACACCACATCAACCGCGAAGAATGCCCAATAATCTTCTCTTCCCGCTCGTTCTTTTCTTCGCCGCCCGCTCGGAGCCACCAAATCATGGTATTTAAACCCTTGGTCACTCCCTCCAGCACCGCCTCCGGCGGCCCCTACGATCATCGGTTTAGTTTGCGCAGCTCATTCACCATGTACGCGCCGCATCCCTTCTCATTCTCATTGACTCACGGAGTGTATACAGGGTGGCCCGACTTCGCATCAGCCCTACCCTTGCGAGCTCCATCGGACAAGCCAATCAATATCGAGTCTATGTGATTTACGGTGGCGGACCCACTAACGCGCGGCGCACGTCTGCAGTTGAGGTCTGGAATGAGTACTATATCGCGGACATGGAACTGCTGGAGAGGTCCTGGTCGGGAGCGTCTACCGACGACCTCAATGAACTCCGACAACAAGTTCTCAGCTTGCGGACTATAGCTGTTGCCTATGATGCTCAGAGCCGCACCACACCTACCTATCGTCAGTGTTTCCCGTCCAATCCATCCCAGTGCACATGCAAGTACTCACATAAACACCCAGGCCATGACTAGCACCCTCCTTCAGCATCATCCAAGCTCAGCCGGGTGGGCGGCCGCCCAATGTTTCGAACCAGTTTTGACTCACTTGTTGGACAAATTACTACTCTACAAATGTACTTACAGTGATAGGCACATTTGTTTCTGTTTGGTCCGTTAAAAACACCTTTGATCCAATTACCACAATGGGCTGAACTCCTCCTCCCGAATGACCTCCAACACCGAAAAGTGCTCGGTGTACATCTCGAGCTTCATGCCGCTGGCTCCAGACTGGTCGGCATGGGCTTTTGGCCTTTCGCTGGCCGATCTCCTCTGTTCAGCCCTTTGTCGGCTGAATCCGCTTGTCTATTCTTTCTCAGTGTTCCGCGAACCAAACACTGAATAAGCCCACGCCAGCCGGCAACCTCCGCCTCGACATGGGTCTCCCCATCAGCCAGAGTATCGCGCTCGAGTTCGAATTCCATGATAATCAGGCCGGGGTTACTCATGCCGGTTGGATCCAACGGGCGGTGGACGGCGCACCAGCAGGTCCATGAGCAGCGGCCATTGCTCGCGTTTGGGTCGCCTGGGGCAGCACTCCCTGGCGCGCCCCAGCCGGTAAGCAGAAACACATGCGGCGACGCCTCCTCCTCCTGTGTATTCTGGTCGAACTCGGAGAGGAATTGGATGTTATCCCCAAGCGTTCCGGCCTGGGATTGGGGGAGCGTGTCAGTCAAACACTCCAGGGAGAAGAGATAACGAGTGGGAAGGCCGAGTAATTCTTCAGCGTTCTGGGCACGTGAATCAGTGAAGAGTAGGTGAGTATGCAAAGACATACCTCTGAGACCTGCCGGACGACAAGAGCATCTTCTAACTCGTCTATGGCGATCAGAACACTGAATCCTTCCGAGCCTGAGGCCGATTGAGACTCGGAGCCCGAGCCGGATGCTCCGTTGGACATGAACGACTGAGAGTGTTCGGACCAAGGGGCGTTGTCGCTTCCCGGGGCCATCTGCAGAGAGGACGAGGCCGACTCGTCGGGGCCGGCGGATGCATCCCTGCTGCTCTTCTGGCTGCCAGGAAGGGATCCGGAAACGCGAGAAGTACCCTTGCTGCCTCTGCTGTTTTTGGGCATGGGATCGGATGGTAAAGAGGGGAGGCGGACGAGGTCCAGCTGGGACTCATTCCACGGCAGAGATGGTTCGGCGCCAGCTGGCGACCTCCGCCTCGACATGGGTCTCCCCATCAGCATGCGGCCGCACTCTTGTGCGTGTTCTCGCTTGCGAAGCAGTATAATAGGCTGCTCATACGCCTTGCGCTGGGTGTGAAACAGATTGAGCCACGGCTGACAGGGCTTCACCGTCCTCGTTGTGTCTTTGGATCTGCAAGCGCTTGCGTTGGCGGTCATGCGTGAACTGGAGAAGGCAAGAAAGGTTGGCGAGGGGTTGCAGAGGACGAGGAGTGCTGGAGACAACGTTCGGGGGATCAGCGAGCGCCAGAATACGCAGTAATATTCTTCCCCCTCGTCTTCGTACTTATTCAAAACGCCTAGCTGTACATTCAGTCTGGCTGGTCCATATCCATCAATCCTTCTTCGGACTGTAAACTTTAGGAATCTCTTCGCACACTGCAACTGTCACCTCCTACAGCGCCGCCGCAAGATCACTGAGGATGTCCGCATGCAGGTTCGTCGCGACGATCGTATCGCGGCTCTCCAGGCGGTTCACCATGCGCACCGTCATCGCATCGACGAGCATCTGGTCGTACTTCACCCGCCCGTCGTACTCGCGCGCGACCTCGTGGAAGATCGCATCCCTGAGGACCACCCCGTGCCGCTGTGCATGGCTCTTGGTGACCATCGTAAGCAGCTTGCGCGGACGGTGCAGCGCGGTCTCGAACGCAAAGCGCACGAGGCCCTCGATGCCGACACACGTGGAGATGCTGACTTCGGTGGCGACGGTGTGCGTGGTGTGCGCGGTGGAGGGGGTGGTGCCACCGTGTCCTGAATACTTGCCCTCACTGTTCTCGCGCACGATGACCCAAGAAGGGGATCGGCCGGAAGTTGCTGTGGTCGCTGGTGTTTGGTTCACCGGCGGCCTCACCGATGAGAGCATGGCCTGCTGCCGTTTTGCAAAAGTCACCGTGAGTTTGACACCACCACGAGTTCCTCTCATTATCACCAGCTCGCTGCGCCAGGCGCAGACATACGACTTCAACTTCAAGAACGTGGGGATGCAGTTGAAGACCTATCAGGGCATAAACGTGAAGCTGCCAGCCACTCCCCGAGAAGGTACACGGCTTCTTCGACGAGCCTTTCCGAAGGTTATGCGCATCTTCATGTACTGCTGCAGGGCCCGGCTCTGGACCTCGAGATCGAGGGGCCGCAGGGTTGAAGCTTTGGGGCGCGTGGAGGGTGCGAGCGTGGAGGTGAGGATGGGGAGGAGATACGGTATTTGTACGCTTCCTAGAGAGCTCGTGAGTATACAGAACGAAAGTTAGAGAAGCGCGCCAAACCTTCGTTTTGACCTTCATACTGCTTCGCAAACGGATGGCAAAGCTTCAGCGCCTCATCCACCAGGCCGGCTTGCATATACGCATCCATCATCACCCCGTACGCGGTGAGCCGCGGTCCCAATTCCTCTCACGACTCGAGTAACTGCGTCGCAGCGGGCACATTGCGCGCCAACGCATGGACTCCCGCCAGCTCGTCGAACACCCCGACGCTCGCCAGGTCGAGCTTCCACACGATGCTCCGGAACACCACAGTGTATGACGCCGACGACGAGGGCGAGGAATAGTTGTTGAGGACGCCGATCGCAATGAACGAAGCCTTGTATCTAGCCTTGCAGTAAAACCGATTTCTTGAATAGCAGCCTCTTTTCTTGGTCAATGTCCGTGTGATGCTCAGTGCACGGGGTCAGTTAAGCAGAAGGAAAGCAAAGTTTCGATTGATCATGCCCACATACGACGTGATTCAGTGAGCCGCTCGACTCTCCGCTTGATAAGAAAAACTTTTTCAATTGTTCCAACTAAAGAAGAGTGAAATCACCACCAGCAATGGTCTGGGACAGGAGGGTGCTGTCCGTGAAACAGGTAAATACTAAATGTCTACCGCAGCCAATGTGGCTGCAGTGAGCCAGAAGGCGGGTTCTGGCAGCTAAAACGGCCCCAGGTCGCAGTGGGATGTGATGCCCGATCTGTGGCACACAGAACTCCCCCCCTGTATAATCCCCAATAGCAAAAATGATTGCGTAGGTGTGGAGGTTGTCGTTCCAATCCACGTGAAGGACTTCACTTGAGCCTTCCTTCACGGCGATAGTGAAGAATAGGCCACCGAAATCCAGGTTAGGCCGGTCGCGGAATTTGTGTTGGAGGGTGGCACGGATGCGTTGATAGATGCTTTGTGGAACTCAGTTAAAAGGATTCATGGGTGTAAACTGAATTGTGTACCAGTGGCGTATTCGAGCGCCCTCATCAAAGTGCCACACCGCCAAGTTCTCCAGTTTGGGCACCACGTGGCTCTTGATTATACCCAGGAAGAGATCCAGTTCGCGTATCACCCGCTTCTGTTTCAACTCTGCGAGCAATTTGGCGCTTGCTGTCCGCCGGCGTGGCACCATTTTTTTTGACACGAGTCAGCGGTAATGTACGGTTTCTGTGAGTACAAGTTCCACACGCCCAGATGGAGTGTGGGGGTGGAGGAGCGCTGGACTTCGGGATTTGGGAATCGTAGGCCGCAAGTGATGACCCTGTCCCATGAAAGGAGGATTCTTTCCTGGGTCCCCAGCGGAATCACGCAGGGGAAGTGCATGACCAGCCATTGGGGGGCACGGTCGGATTGGAGCAGAACACGTTGCCTTGGATCCGAAAACCGCATATTCTCAAACCAGCGAGAGTATTGGTTAGGGCCCAAGAGTTTCAGTTGCTCCAGTGTCGGATTGTTCGTCTTGATCAAGAGTTTGAGTCGGTCGTCGGTGGTGATATCTGGAAGCTCAGAGGGTGCCAGCCAGCCACCCTGTGCCGCATTCTGCAGCCCAAGTGTATGGTCCCTCATCCATCCAGTGAAGTGGTCGGGGAAGGGCAGATCGAGCTCGAATATTGCTAGAACGCCGCTCAGACCCAGAAGAATACTCCCCAAACCAGCAGCAGACACACATACCGGTGTGCGCCTCAATTTTTTTCTGTCCGCGCTCGTATGTTCCGCCCTCTGCCAGGAATTCACCCATTTTCTTGGTCGTGGTACGTTCACTCCTGCTGCGGTGGCCGGATCGTTTGCAGCTAGCGGTGGTGACTGAGGGCCGGTTTTGTTTCCGGAATACACTTAGCATACCGTTTCCCCATATTCCTAGCACTGAGTGGAGGGCAGTGGTGGGCAGAGAAAACACCGACGTAGAGGATGATGTGATCAAGAATCAATGATCGACCAAAAAGGAACTTGAAGTCCCAATGATCGCCGCGATCGACGAAGAAGCACTGAATGAATCCCTTCTTTTCTTCTTGCTCTGCCACCCGCCAGACCAGTTTCCTTGGGTTGAGGAGCGGCTGGTGCCTGCATCTCGCCGATTCAGAAGCTGGGCTGCCGTGGAGGCACGGGGCAAGGACGTCCCACCACCCTCCCCAAACAAGACCTTAGAAATCCCCAGTGTCGCCAGCAGGACCATATTCCCCGCGATCGCTGTGGCCGGCTTTTAACGAACAAAACTTCCCACTCGCCACGTACCCACCGGGTCTCTCCCATAACGGACTCATCCCATTTCGCTCGTCGACGCGCAGGATCTCAGCGCCTTTAACTCGTCGTCTGGATCGGCGCCCGCGTCCGGTTCACCTGCGGCGTGCCTGCCCTCCCCAATGGTCGACTCCGCGTCTGGTTTACCTGGGCCGTCGCACGTCGACGTATCTACTCCCGCAACGGCTTTCTGCCTCCCTCTCCCTCATCCGGTTCACCTGCGGCGTGCCTGCCCTCCCCAACAATGGTTGTCTCCACGTCGAACATGCTGCGCTGGCACAGATACGCCGGCACAACAAGCAAGACCTCCCGGGGTTTCTAAACACCAGCACTCCCGCCACCGAAGCCGTCCATTTCCAAACGCGTTAATGATTTATTTGACCGTCCCAGTGGGCCTCCGAAAGTGGACCTGCCGCCCTCTCCGACTCATTTCTATTCTATTCGGGCTATAATCGAAGGAACTAGTCCCCCACGCTCTAGGATTTGGATAGTGATGCAGCTGAGAGAGCTCTAGCGGCGCTGACACATGGCTCATATGCGCTCGTGCGGCTCTCCGTGTCCGTTGTCGCCGATCCGCACGCCCTCCCCCTCCTGCAAGAACTCCACTACTCCGCCGTGCATTTCTCCGCGCAGCTCACGGGCTGCCAGTTCCGCGCCTTCCTGACATGCGCAAAGCCCAGTGCGCTTCCTGGCGTCATCGCATGAACTCTTGCTTACGAGTGCGCGGTGCTCTGCTCGAGGTCAGTAAGTTCCTGGATAGCAGGGAATTACGACTGAACTTACAGGGAGTCCTCCATCAAATTGGGAGCGACGTGGGTGAGGGTAGAGACGAGCTGGACGAAAGCAAGGGGTGGGTGAACGAAAGCAAGGGGTGAGGTGGTGGTTAGAAAGAAAAGAAAGAAGGGTGATGCGCCGCTGAAACGGTGACTATGGGGCTAGCGGTGAAATAACCACAAACCAAACCTTGTAAATGAATACGCGGTTCGATAAAAGTGACTACAACAACTCAAACACTATAATCCTCGTGCAAGTTCGGGGTTCCAATCCAGTATAGATTGTGGCAATTTGAACTTTAGTTCTCTTTGATAAGCAAGACTTCACAGGTCCACAAGTCGTATAGATAAACTGCTCGAATCCGTTCTAGGCGCAATCGCAGATAGTCAGATGAGATTTTTATGTTCAACGTTTTTGTGTGATGTGGGTCTAGGTTTGGAGAATGTACTCCGAGGCAAAACGCAAATGATTCTTATGAATCCTGATTCCAAATAGTATCCGCGATTGCTAATCCTTGCAAGATTACAACCAATTGTCAAGTCCGATTCGTTTCCTTATATTCCACGTGCGTGTCCGTTCCGTTTATCCAATATGTCCATGCGTCGTTTATAAAGATCCAAATCCAACACAGATAATATTCAAAACTGGGATAACAAACGAAACTTGGTATAGCTTCTGGGTGTCTCCGAATGAATGCCTACTCGACCGGTTAAGCGTGAAGTCTAGTAACTTCGCGTCCAACAGGTGGGGTGAGATTCACTGGTGTTCCTCCCATAACCATCCACTTAAATACGTTACAGGATTCTAAATATAAACGAGACTGATACAAACGAGCAATAGGGTTCAGGGTATATGACTAGTGGTATGGCAGCTAGCCGATGAACTCCTGTCAGATATCAAGCGATTAGTAAAATTGAGAGAGATTTATAAGAAACATCAACGAGCCGAGCTTAGCGATGAGTCAAGATCTACATCGCTTAGAACGATCGTGATGGAATATTGTTGATATGTCAACTTTTAGCCGACCTCCTCGTCAGCACTCCGCTACCCTCCTTGGTAACCGTACGCTCCAATGGTTCCGCCTTGAACCGTTTAAGTGATTTGTCTGAAAATTGTGATAGCCGCCGCTTCCTAGTACCCGAGTACGGTTTCTTAGTCAATTGGTAGATCGACCAAGTCCAGTCCTCTCTTGGCAGTTCTGGAGACGTCAGATGATGCCCAACAATGATCCTTCTGGTTCAGAAGGATGTTCCCTCGTAATACGCCCTTAGTCAGGGATGTGCAGTAGCCCCAATCCGTTTCCAGGATGGTAAGGCACTTTCCGCGATTGCTCCATTAGCGGCTTCTCACTTCAACCCTTTACCAGGATCGTTGTCCAGCGCCTTTCTAATGGTTCGAGACACATTATATCCCTTTTAGCTAACTGCCCAGGCCAGCAATAGCCCTTGTGAGATGACGTCGTAATGTAATGAAGTACATTATAGTATGTTGCAATTCGAGCAGATTTGAATAAATGCCCGGGTGCCCCAATACCAGGTCTGTCACCGCCGTCAACTTCTTTCGGGTTAGGTTTTCAATTTGTGTGACATTTTCAGCAATTCTTAACGGTTTTTTCACCATCGGTCTTTCACATTTAACAACGAGAAGTTTTACTATTCAGGTGTACCAACTAAGATAAATACAAGACGAGTACAACGATGGGCTTTAACCACCAAACGACAAGACAACAGATATGTCAAGAAAAGGCGAGTCTCATGCGTCGGGGACAGTGACGATTCGGCGCTCTCCATTGCCCCGGATCTCCGCCAGCGTGGTCGAGCTTACACTGATGAAGGAGGAGTCCCGTTCCCCAATGTCGAGGGCAGACACCGCCGGGGGAGTGAGCAAGGTGCACATGCACAGTGCGGATTCGGCCGCAGTCGATGCACAGGATGAGTCCAAGCCGGACGGCCTGGAAGACGTCGTCCGGGAGTCCGAGCTTGGTGTTGAGGGCTGAAAGCGTGATGCCGAGTGCGGTGAGGGAACCAAACTCTCGGTAGGGGCGCGGAATGGGGATGGGCAGGGTGGCGACCGACAGCGAAAGCACTGGGTCGGAGTAGGTCGCCGTACGGGGCGGATGCAACGCAAGACACTGAAGGAAAGATGTGCATCAGCGTTGGCAGAGACGGCAATGTAGTGGCACTTACCAATGGGGCGCGAGGGGTGGTTCCCGCACAGATGAAAGTTGCCGGCGACGATGAGGTGCTGGTTGAAAGCAGGAGGTGTGAAATGCCCGCCGCAGCCAAAGCAGACGCGGAGCATGTTGAGAAAGTTGGTGTAGGTCGGGCCAGAGACGCCGTCGGTGGTGGCGATGGCAAAGATGAACTGGGTGATTGGGCGTGGGCCAACGGGTCCGGTGTCGATGACCCAGGTGGCAAACGAGCCGCCGAAGACGTACAGGCTCAAGCGGGCGGGGAAACGGGGGTCGGCGTAGCGCTGCCCGTTGGGGCCATCAAGCAACCAAAATGAGCACGGGTATTCCCCTACAATCAATGAGATTCGGAGGGGGACTGAAAGAATGGGGGAACGTACGGTCTTTGAGGAGCTCCTTGTGACGCGAGCGAGTGAGCGCCATCAACGGTTCGTCTGTGATATAAATAATGTGGGTTAGTCTCGGACGGCAGTGGAGGTTTTGGGTGGACCAACCGCCGACCATATTCAAACGTGCCTCGTTGTCTGTGTAGCGGTCAACAATGCCGGCGCCGGATCTAGAGGGCACGGGCAAAGAATAGGGCGGGGGCGCAGCGTCCTCGCCGTCGCTATCGAGGTGGATGATGGAGTGCGGCAGCTTCCCTGCGGATGACCGAGAGGCCGCAGTGGTGGAAAGGCCTGGTATAGAAGACAGCGTGTGTTGGCGCTTAAGAGGCCGCGAGGTTTGACCCAGTGTCTGTACCTTCGTGGCGGGCTGGCGGCGCAAGGCGCCTTTCCGGTCGCGCTTCTGCGGGAGGTGGGGCTTGAGCTCGTGCTTGTTAGGGGGCGTAGTGAGGTGCATGACAAGTTCCGTGGCTTCATCTTGGAGCTCGCGCTTGGCGGGGTCTGAACGTAGGAGGCGCCACTCACGGGGATGGACCACCGCTGGGAAATGGCCGTCAGAGGATGTTAGCAAAGGAGTGGGGACGACGTACCGATGAATGAACATTTGTGGTGGTTCTTGGGGACCTGGAGGTACACAAAGGTCTCCCCATTGCGCTGGTGTGAGCGCGGACGCATGCAACACTCAAACTCGGTGCGACAGGGGTTGGCGTAGTGTGGACAAAGGGGAAGTTGGGACTCATGAATGTTCTTGAATCCGGACAGCTGGGTGAAAATCTCGTACTGTAGTATTACGACCACTAGTTCACGCCATGTCACCGTCACCACAAAAGTTCACTGGGTTCGGTGTTCAAACCTGACCGGGCGGCGTCACCCCGCCTTGACAAAGTTCATTTTCATAAATCACCGCCGCCACAGCCCATAATCGCCCCAGCACGACCCTTAACACCTATCTATAGGTGCATGGGGCTCAGGAAGCTAGAATAAATATTACTGTTGCGATTTGCGCCCATGCGGAGCTGGTGTCGGGCCGCCATCAAGGCCTATGGCTCAGTGGGCCTTTCCATGGCCATTCCGTGTGGTGTTCCTGACATTTAAGCAAGAGACGATCAAAGAGCAATTTTTAATGTAGCAAGTTTCTGGCTGGATCAAAATTTTACTCCTCTCTTCCCCCCAATGAATCTCCCGGAAACTGTGAACCAAGTCGACTGGATTGCCCAGGGCAAATTCTGGGCATCCGTCCCTCCCAGGGTCAAGAGAGTGGCCGCGGAATACTTCACTCTTCCCCAGGAACTCGAATTCGAGCTTCTGCCATCACCACACCTCAGCATCGCAAAAATGCTCGACTTCCCCCTTCCTCTACAAAATAATCTTGCCACGGCCACGCAGCCTGCTCAGTTCTTCAGCATAAACCCGCCCGACATCATCACCGACAAGGATTTGCTGATTCGCATACGGCGTCTTCCCATCCCGGATTCAAAGACTGTCCACAAACTTGCCGCCTGCAGCCGCCAGGCCTGGCTCGATGGAAATCAGTCCGTGGTATATAGCCATCTCGGCGGTAACGTAACCCACTTTCCGCTGTGGATCCTGTCGTACTGGGTGGCAATTGTCGACCTCAAGCGCGACGTGTGGATTCCTTGGCGCAAAGCGCAGGTGTGGGTTAAACAGAACAGCAAAATTGTCTCAAAAAATCCTACCCGTGCGGCTTTGGCCAAGGACACGACTCTGATGCTTGCGATGCTTCCCTAGGGACTTTCCAAGGGTGGCGTCTCCGATTCGGAGCCATTCCATACGCTTTGGCGATTCCTCGGGCCGCATTGGCTGTCAGGGTCCCAGATGAACGACATGCTGGAACTCCTGCGCGTCAAAATCAATACTGACCCAGAGCTGGTCAAGAACACACGTGTCGCTGGGACTGAGCTGGTCCCCAAGATCCTCAACGCGTATTGTGCCACCGACACTGGCACATATTGGACCAACCAGGGATTGCGGTGGATTCGCGACCTTGGTGACGATCTTATTCAGTCCAAAGCCGCTCTGATCACGAGTGCGCACCTGGGCCCTGTCACGGAGGAGTCGCACTGGGTCAGCATTGTCGTGGATTGTCGAGGCGAGGTCACTGTCCGTTACGGCGACTCCTTCACTACTCCAGTTCCCGAGGAGATGGTAGCCGCAATTACCTGGTGGCTCGGCCAGTAAACACCGAAGGAGGTCGGGGTCACCGACTTGCCCATCGCGCGCCAGGAGGATGGGTTCTCCTGTGGGATGCTAGTCGGCAACGCCAACATGCGCTTCGTGGATCCGCTGGTTTCCCTGGACGCACCAATTCATGTGGCCAATGCCCAGCTGGAAATGTTCAATAAAATTGCTGCAAGGGGCCTTGAACAGGTATTTTCATGCAGCTATATTCGTGGAATTTTCTTACTTACATACGTTCCACAGCTTGAGATTGAGCGGGCTCTTGCGACGGCGCAGGATGAAGATTCAGATGATCGGTCCGATCACACAGCCACATCTCCGCTTCCTCCCACCACCCATCCCGATAGCAGCGACTCCGATTCCGACTCAGACGCCCCCATCTTCCTGCGGCGCATAGTGCGTGGTGCCAAGTTCACCTTCATGTCCCCTCTTCCAGCCGTCTCTTCCTCTGTATTCTCCAACGCGCGCCCCACAGCAGGAAAACGTCGCAGAGGGCATCCGGATGCTCCAACACCCCAGTCAAGCCCCGCAAACCAAAGAATATTTAAACGAGGTGCTGCCGACGTCTCGCCTGCCCCGCCCCAGCCCGTGTTCTCCCCCCCGAACCTCTGCCTTCACGTCAAAGCGTACCGCCGATGTTTTTGGGTCAAGTCCTCCTTGCGCTAAACAAGATGGCTATGGGTCGGACTCAGAGAGTGAAGGCAGGGGGGAGGATGCCCTAGCTACTGCGGATGAGTATGCCTGGGGTCCTGAGGACAACACTCCCTTCCCTCCCGAGTCGCAAATGGGCACAGGTGCGTCGTTTGTGTATTTATTACTTACCTATCTCACTCTCTTCTCTGTAGATTCCGATGCCGACGCCACTGTCAACGCGCACGACGGGGACGTCGACGACGATCTTCCTGGCGTCTCTGATGTGTCAGACTCTGAGCACGACCAATCCGACACCAAGTCACAGATGCCCGACCTTGAGGACGTCGACAATTCCGACGATGATGCTCTACCTGTGCTCGCCGAGCCTGCGCACAAGCCCCCATCGTCCACTCCTCCCCGCCCCGTCACGCCCCACGCCCAAGACCAAGACTAACCGCAAGATCTCGGCGTACTTCCAGCAGGAGACAGCGGAGGAACACGTCATTCGACGGGAAAAGGACGCGAGGGAATACGCAGAGCACGCTGAGATGGTGCGACTGCGTGAGGTGGAGGAAAAGAGGAAGAAGGCAGCGAGGGGAAGAGTCGATGCGAACGAGCGCATGCGGCAGCATCGTGCTCGAGCGCACGACGTCAATATATCGAACGGCTGGATTCCTGGACAAAAAAAGCGGGTCAGTACACCAGATACACATATAATTCCATTCTCACTGATCTTTCTACCATCCAGAAACTCGTAGAGCTCCTCAAATATGACAATACACCTGCACATGACCCTCAACTCGCTGAGCTTTCGCATCCCCGCCGACAATTCAAAGAGGACGACCGCAAGAACAACAAATCTTGCGGACGCAAGCAGCTGCCCCAAAACGCCAAACGCAAAGCCAAGAACATGAACTGGCAGTCTCCAGCGTACTGGAGCCAATCCAGGCAGCGACCCGTCGCGCCCCATGCAATACCCATGGGCTTTGGAGTCCTCGCGCAATCTTGAAGGAGCTACTCAAGTCCAACACGACGGACTTTCATTGCCTGACAGAGCAGGTGATTGGTCGGGGGATGGATCAGGCGGCGAGGAAGGAGGGGACATCGAAGTGGAAGGAGTCGATACTCGAGGCCCTCGCCGGCAGGACGGGGAATGCTCCGGGTGGCCAGAATACACGCGCTGGGATTCTGGTAGGTCTTTTCAACTTCATTCAATGCCGAACCTTTGCCAACTTCAGCGCAGCAGCAGTACCCCGCTACACGGAAGAAGATTGACGACCAGCTTACCTCCCTCCGCACCGCCGGGGTCGTTCTCATGCTGCTCACCATCCGCGCCCTCATGGTCGGGCACATTGAGAACGACATCCCGCATGTGTTCGAGTGCATCAGGGGCGATGGGAGCGTGTTTCGCTGCTCCGAGTCGTTTGTACGTCGTTATCTCCTCAATACCCTCGGGTGGAGTGAGCGTCGCGCCACGAAAGCAGCTCAAAAGCTGCCTGTCAACTACGAGAAGATTCTCGAGGAGGCTTTCTTCCGTGAGGCGCACATCGTGCGCGACTACGCCGTCCCCGCGGGTCTCCGTGTCAATACGAACCAGACCCAGCTAGTCTACCAGCAGGGTACAGGCTCCACCTGGACGCAGCGCGGGGTAACACAGGTCGCCACTGTCGGGCAGGAGGAGAAGCGCGCGTGTACGCTTGTTCTGTCTATCTCGGCGAGCGGCAAGCTTCTTTGCACGCAGGCGAGAGGACACAAGCATTGTGCCCCTCTGCCGCCGCCAGCGCGTTTCCAGGAGGCGATCGACCTCGGCTACATCATGCTCCCCTCCGGTACTACCACTTACTGGTCCACTCACGACACCATGCACCTCCTCGTCGACGATGTTATTGCGCCGTACTTCGAAGCCACGAAAATCGAGCTCGGCCTGCCGTCGTCTCAAATCTCCATTTGGAAGATTGATTGCTGGTCGGTACATAATCGAAGGACTTTCTTGCTTGGATGAAGAAGAATCACCCCAACATCATCGTCCTCTTCATTCCGGGCGGCTGTAAGCGTTCTGCTCATCGCGACCTTGTCGACGAGGCCCTCACCCAGATCAAGGCAGGCAGGTTGCGCACGAGATCCGCCTGGACACCACCCTTCCTACGCTGCGCAACATGTCCGTCGGCTGGGTTGTACAAGCTATTCACGACGTCAACGACCCCGCCACAATTACCAAGGTTAGCGTGTCGTGTTTCGGTTTGCCTACGTTATCTAATCTCTTGTCCATTAGGCCTTCGAGATGTGCCGTGTCGGCGAGTGGAACCTCTCCCAGGCTTCACTCACATCCCCGGCAGCCCTTGCTGCATTGCGCGAACTCCGCACCACCCACCCCGCCCTTCACAAGCTCTCAATCAGACCGACACCGTCTCAGAGGACTCGGACGTTGCCAAGGACGTCACCGAGGAGGTGTTTACCAAGTCGGATGTGTACGACGACTGTGACACCCTCCCCTGGACGTTGTCACCCGACCTCTTCTGCTCTGGTGATGCTCCCCGCCGTTGCAACCAACTTCAAAGTTACAGAGGAGGGTGGAATTACCCGTGCGGGTGATGCGGAATTGCCTGATGCAGAGGATGCTGAGCCCGAGGCTTGTGGGCGTGGCCTGCGCAAGAGGACCGCCGCACGTCGCTTACCTGGGCCCTGCGTGGGAGGAGCACTAGTTATTATTTTTTGCGATTTTCGGCAGTTTTTTTGTGAAATCTAGACTAGCTCAAAAATCGTTTTTACAAGCCTCCAAGACCTTCGAAATTTGAGGTGTTCATTCTCCGTATGTCACCGTCACCAACCTCAACTAGTTCAGTTCACGGGCCTCTGTCACCCGTCACCTGAACTAGTGGTCGTGCAGTACTTCGAGTTCTTCGTGGACGGGCTGGCAAGTGAATAATCAAATTGGTGAGACACAGGACTGCGGAGGCAAAAACGAGAAACCGAGACTTACTATTCGCATGGGCCCCACTTGGTGTCAAGTTTGTGGGAGAAGGTGAGGAGTTCGCCTTCGCGATTGGCGGTGGCGAGCGCTTCCTGCGCGCGTGTAGGACTGGGGCAGGGGGATCTTCATCGGCCGGGTCAGCGATGCCGGTCAGTTGACGAGGCTCGTGGGTGGGCAGGGGGGCCGTCAGCAATGGCGTTTTTGAGCCACTGGCTCTGGCGAGCCGAGTCGGCCTTGTCAAGGGCGTGGGCAGGTGCGGGCAGCGGCACTGATATAGGGACGGTACATCGGAATTGGGGCCAGCTGCTGGTTGTCAAAAAACAGGGTAGAATAGAGAGTGAAAAAAGGGAGAGAAACCGACCAGCCAGAAGTCTTTAAGTCTTTCATTTGGACCGCGCACACGAACCAACTTCTTTGCGGTGAGGCCTGACTAGACCTGAGTTGACAGGACCATTCGGGGCGTGTTGGGCTCGGCGGAGGTGCATCTGTGCCTGTATTGGTTCATCGGGCGCGTCGTACGCCGCTGAAGAAGGACGTGAGGCGAGTTGGTGTTCCGTGTTGAATTGACAGGAACATTCGGGGGCGTGTTGGCCTCCGCGGAGGCGCATCGGAGCCTCAATTGGTTCTCATCGGGCGCGTTGTACGTCGCTGAAGAAGGACGCGTAGGGCGTGTTGGCGTCCTGGCGGGAGATTAAAAGGCGAGGCAAAGCGTGATGGTAACTGGGTGTCATGGCAAGAGCCTGCCGAGATGATAGCATCTGATGTGGGATGATGGCCGCCTTCTGACCCGGGGTGCATCAAAGCACGTATTAAGATCAATCCTCACGTGAGCAAGGGTAATTCGTACGTATTGGACCCCAAAATCGGTCTGGGCCCTGCTGTCAAATCAAAATGACCGGGCCTCTTCTAGTATGGACTCCGACCTATACACGATCGCAACACGATCGCGCGGTTAACTACAGACTAGTCCGAAAGTGCACTGGAAGACCAACATTCAAAGTGACAGCGCTCCAAAAGCCGCAAATACGACCCTATTCTGACAAGGCGCCGGCGTGGATACTCGAGGAAGGGCACCCGTTTCAGTTGCGCCGCCGGCTCTCTCTGCCTTCTGCACTCTCCCGCGCCCTCCGTCCTGCCTCCCGAACTAGCGGCAGTGGACCACCTACTCATGTTCTTCGCATTCTCCTCGTTCTTCTGCCGCCTCCCCTAGATTGAGCTGCTTGTCAAGTCCGGTGATTTCAGCGGAAGCGATGGAGGACCTTGATTCGAGCGAGGTGCAGCCCAAGGAAGGAGGACTGGGTGAAAACGGAGCAGGATACGTCCTTCTCTTCAACTGCCATGTGTTCGAGACCCCGTGCCCAACTCCTCTCTATCCATGCCAAGCACGGCCGTAGCACTCGTTGGCGCTGTTCCCCTTGCGTTCCCATCCTCGGCCTTGCTTCCCTTCACCAAAACATCCCATATGTCTAAGCCCACCCCCCGAGCCCTCTGGCAAACTCGCTTTCGCACGCACCCTCCCCATAGTCACCTCCTAACTCCAGTTGGACTTCCTCGGCTATGCGTCCCGACCCACCGAGTGCGCCGAAGACCTGCTCTCCGAAGACGCACACCGGGAAAGGTGGCTAAGCTGGTGAGGGGGTATGTGGCCTAGATGGAGTGGGAGCTGACGGGGGCGGTGAAGGTGGGGGAATTTGAAGGCGATGGAGAGAGGGAGGAAAAACGAGTCGGGGGGACGGCGACGGATGTGAAATTGAGGTATTATGTATGTACGCCTTTTATTAGATTCATTTCCCTCAATCGATTATCCATCCACTGTCGACGATGTCCTCTGAGTCTAATTTATCTCGCTACCCTCCCGTGCTTCATAATCCCCATCCCGAATCCGAATTTGCCTCGGCATTGGCATTGGCTTTCCGGAATCCACTGTCATCTTGAATCTTCCTGAACACACTCTACTCCTGTTGAGTGCGAGCTCGGCAGCGGTCGCTGGATCGCACGGTGTAGTTGGTCTCATGATGTTTTTCTAGTCTATGCTCCGGCTGCGATACAGCTCATAGGACTCGACTTGCTTATCGTGTGTTGTATCTCATCTAGCCGTCATACCCATATTACCGACTCGACGGCGGGCTGTCCGCACAGATTCTCTGTGACGGGTGACTTTTGCGATTCTGGGGCAGAAGACCGGTTAAATTCTGGGTCGAGTTGTGTGAAGGTCAGATAAAATTCTGTGCTATGTTCCCGCTTCCACTTTCTTTCCTTTGCTGACGAAACTTGGGATTTGCAGATTATCCTTTACAGTAAACGCGCGCCCTGCTGCATTGTATCTACGGCTGTCTCAGTCACATACTTCCCGCTTCATTTCCTGACCAGTTTCCCATTCGAGTCGTACGTACTCCAGATTCTGTCCCTGTCTTCGGCCCGCACAGGGCCGTACTTCCTTCCCCCTCTGGGTCGAGTCGTGTTGCGGGCTGTTGTTTTTTTTTCTGCCGAGTCGAGGGACCCGTTGATAGATGCTCCGCACCTGTGTTCTATACAGAACCCCAAGCAACCTTGATCGGTTTCTGAAAGGAGACCACCAGGCTCTACCCAGCTTTACCGCTTGCGGATCGGGGTCGCTCGTCAAGACACGATCATTCCTCTGACCCACGCCATAACCACTTCGACAGGAGAGCAAATTACTCAGATCCTATCCTCAAGAGCCAATTCGTGACGCTAGCTATCGCATCAACGGTTGGTGTAGTATATACTCGTAACAGTTACAGCTAATTTTTTGTCTTAGACTCGAACCGCGCTGGGACAAGGACGTACATGAGTTCAATCTTTCCCGCTGGCTTGAAGATACGGTATCTGCAGGGGATGCCGTTGGCCCATACGCAAATCTGTAGGTCCTAGCCAGGCAAGGACTACTATCTCACCCACTGACTCTCCCCTCTTCAGTTTAAGCTTTTTGGGAGGTCCTCACACATGCCTCGGGTATGACATCCCTTTCCGAAACCGGGAAACTCACTGACCATGGATGTGCAGATGGCGTTTCGCGTGAATATCCTCAAAAGAGTTTGCCCGTATGAAAATTTTCAATGTCCACGGACAGGATACCGGAGATCCAAGTTATTCTCTGTCAGCTTGTTTCCAAATTTTCGTTTGCGCAAGCAGGGGGCGAGTCCATTAAGCCGCGATTCCTGAACAACCTTATTCCGGTTGTTTCGAGTGGAGAGGAGACTGTTCCGCTTCACGTTACCCCGACTTTGATAGCGAATAAGAAAAGGAGACCAACTTGTCATTCCAAACTGTTGATCAATCGATATATAGTTGAAGAATCTTCTTGAATGACTGGACGTTCTATTTTCTATCTTACCAACCGGCTGCCACGCACTAATCCATGAGGAATGGCTTTCTAGGATTCTTCCACCAGCACGTCGTGAGTTTGTTCTGATCAGCTCGGGTGGAAATCTCTCACCCACTTTGGCCTTTGCAATAGCAGTGTGCCAGTCGTTGTCAACTGCCGAGGGTAACGCACAACAGAGGGCTAGTACCGTAACAGGTCAGACTCTGTATGTTAATAATGTTATCAATTTGTATATTCACTCACCGATTCGTACAGCCCAATCACGCCATCCACGGGCAGCAGACGCATTTGCTTCGACGAGATCATTCCCCATGAACATCTCGCGTTTCATCGCAAACAACGAGAAACGATCCTTCTTGACGAGGATCCAGTGGTAATCATCGAAGTCGTAAGCAGCACCAAGATACTCGAACAGTTCCGGCAAAAGTTTGCGTAGCTAGTCATGATGGTGGTTCCAATTGTCTTGGAATTCTGCAAAGTCGTCGTTGCTTTGAGATAGAAACAGGTTATGAAGAGCCAAAGTTGGTGCGGATTCTCTCGATCCAATGTACGAAGTCGCTCCAACCTCAAGATGAATCCCCGCCTTTTACTGCATTCAGACTCCCCGTAGGCGCAGGTCTGCCTGGCCCCCCTAGGCACAGGTGTAGGCCAACCAGTGCGCCGACATCTGCCCATGTGTCTGTCAATCTTTGCCAGCTTGAACAGTCAAACAACCGCTCAATTGAACGCGAATCAAGCCGTGAAATATGTAGTTCCAAAAACCGGAACTCAATTACAGCGCTCCTCGGAGTCAAGAACTTGGAAAAGCCTTTTCATCTCTCGTAACAGGATTCTCGTCAATCCCGTAGATCTTCAGTTCATTGATACATTAGGCTATAAACTACAGGGCGTGGCTTTGTGTGCGTTAATATACTGCGATGCGGTCCAAATCTACTTGTTGATCTCCTGCTGCGCCTGCCCCTTGTCGTGTTTCACGTTGCCCTGCGCTTGCTGGGATTTGTCTCCGGTAAGGGCGCCAATGACGCTGTCCTTCTTTCCCCCAATACGGTCGGCCGTTCCCTCAACGTAACCCTCGGCTTGGGCGGCTTTGTATTCTCCTTCACCAGCAGCGTGTTCCTCCTGAATGAATGATAGCTATCAGAAACGGGATTCGAGCAAACCCAGAAACGAGACGAACCTTGCCAGACTGCTGCCATGACGAGAGGCCAGTTACATTGCCAATAGTCTCCACAGCAGTTCCTTTGGTGCTGTGGAACTGTCCGGTGGTTTTATCGGGTCCATTGGAAGACATGATGTGGTAGGTAGTGTGGTTGATGAGGTAGGTTGGTTTGTGGTTCGAATGTTGGATTTCGGTCTCTGGCAGGTGTCCTTTTATATTCGGAACTGAGTGCAGTTTCCTGCGTCCTCATTGTGGTGGTAATGCGGAACAAGCGCGTCACCGCCGACTCCGCGCGCGATTTTAACGTGTCAGTGGGGAGGAAATCACGTGTAATGTATTCATCGACGTCATACCTCGGACCGAGGTACGAGGTTCCAGTTATAGCGTCTGTTTATACTCTAAGAGACTGAGTAGTGCAGACACATCCAGGTATTTTTGGTCCGCATCTGAGCGCGTTGGTGCCGAACCGGTCGTGTTCGCTGCTTGACGCGTCGTCGACTGGCACATGCGAGGACGTAGGAAGGGGTGGTGGTGGTATGAAGAAAGAGATGCAGCGATTTTTTTCTCGCCTCTCAGGTGATCCAAAATGGGAGTCTGTCGTGTTTCACAAATAGGTGTCGTATTCAAAAAATATGCCATGCATTTATAAAACTGCCACATCTTAATGGATTGTGTTGCATCTCGCAAGGATCTGCCGTACATCAAGAAATATGTGGATACTCTGTTTGGTATATCCTCATTCTGCATCGAGCTCGAGTCGAGCTGTAGGACCTGAATGCGTAAACATCGAAGTACCCATTGACATTCCGTCAATATATGGCGCTTCATGAACGTCAAACCGCGCCGGTGCTTGTGACACGCTTACGTGATTATCTTTTCGTTGGGTGTGCGCGTTTTGGTGTATATAAACGAGGTAAGATATCTGATGAGTTCTACTAGGGCAAGAATAGAAGGCAGTGATATTCATCTTCTTCAAGGGGAACCGAATCGGAATGCAGTAGTGTTTCCTGGTAATTTTCATTCTCATAAGTACAATAGGGGAAGTCAGAGTGGACAAAACTCGGGCGAAATTGACACGAAACTGACCTCGAAACTGAGCTGATTCTGTGTCAAGTTCCAAGAAAAAATTGCCTTAATCTTTGACTGGCCCGAAACTGCGCAATGATTCTAGCTTCAATTCAGGCACCATCAAAAGATTTGATCTGCGAGTTCAGAGGAGGAACTACACAAAACAGCGAAACTTTTTCGGAACTGAGACGTCGAAACTGGATGAAAACGAAAACTTGACTCAGTTTCGAATGAGTTTTCATGTGAATTTTGCCACAGTTTCGCCTCAGTTGCATTCACTCTGACCTCCCCTAATATTGTTGCACTGCAGATCGCGTCATATCGGAGCTGCAACAATTTTTACCGTGACTTAATGTATAATCGTTCAGATTGATAGTGATGAATGTCCCTCAGCCGAGGATATACAAAACTAGTCCTGCATATCCATGGAAAAGCAAGATACATTGAGAACGAAGATGATACATTGTGTGAATGTATCGTGTTTGGAGTCATAGACAATACTTACTACTTTGGGATCATGTATCGTTCATCGGCAAAGGGCGTGTTGCGGAGGGAACACGGTCACTGTGATGTGTCACGTTCTGAAAATTTTCTCTCACCACCATCACTGCTGCCGCCATCAACCCAACCCCCCAACCAAAAGCACGTCAACATGGCCCCTGATGCCAAACTGAGGTCACCCACTGACCAAAAATATTTGGACAGCCTGTTAGGTTGTCAATTGATGGACTTCCGGAACTACCTATGTCGGCGCGTGTCATGAATCACCCATATTCTACTTTTCGCACAATGTGTCTTGGTAGCACGGGACTCTCATGATGCCACCATGTGACCTTCTCACGGTTGAAACCTGGCCACGGATTCTAAAGCCACAGACTTGCGCCACAGGATACAGAAGACATTAGGGACTAGGAACCCGTGCAGACGAATCCTAGTCCCCGGACATGCCACGGCTGACACAGAAGCATACACGAAGTACATGACTGGTTGCAAATCGATCGGGGTTTGAACCACTGGATACGATGACATTAAGGATTAGGAAACCTGAACGTTGGGTCTCCTAAGTCCTCCGACACCACAGGAATGGACACAGAGGAGTCCAGGAGTATCAGCATTAACACTCCTTAATGCTGTGGTACAGGAACTGATTGTGATTGACCACGATCACTTTAATTTATTAGAAGCCTATATAAGCTCGGTAGAATATCCACATACAGTAGATTCTACCTCATCTAATCTCAGGCTTCTACCTTGGCTTGACATAGGCATTGTCTCCACCCTGCCCCGCTTCCTCCACATTGTACTACGGGTTATATCCACACCCTGGGTTGTATACCTGAGTGGATATCATACCCTCTTCGACTTGTTCCAGGTTCCGCCTCGCATCCTGACCTACAACATACAGCCTCCTAGAGAGGATGCCGTATGGTTGGTCCTACTGCTTGGGGAACACACCAGCTACTAGTGTCTATTGGGTTTATCCTGGTTGGGGTTCTCGCTGGGTTACTCGCTGTTTAGCTGACCCAGAGGCCATTGATAGGGTGTGTACCAAAACATGCATGAAAACACCAGTTTTATTTCATTTTGAACCTATTAGCGGGCAGAAGTGAGGCATTAGATTATGAGCGTACACCCTCCCTGGGGTGGTAGGCTACACTATTGATGGCCAAAAGTCAGTGTAACAAATCAACTATGAAGGATTGAGTAGACTTGACAAGGCAGCCCAAAAGGCTGTTATGTCCTGGCTATGATATTCTACACTGAGCTATAGATGGTGGCAGTAAACCATTATCTTATGCACTGGAGGTGAAACATCAGGGAACTACTCAGAATTATTGACTTGCCATCTCAACAGCCTCTGAATAGTCTGATGACTATTAAAACAAGATATACGAAGTCAGGATTGGTACAACCACATTAGGGCCGGCAGGGATATAGTGCCGCGCCATTTTGTGTATAAGGCCAACTGATTAGATTAGGATGAAGACTTGTTACCGAGTTAATCATCACTGTGGTTACTCGGGCAGATCTGAACGTTAGAAAGATGCGGGCCTCGCATCAAGGATTTACTGATATGATTGATGAGGATTGACACTATAGAATAGCACCGCGCTATATTTTACTAGTCACTATACTGGTCTGCCAGTATAGCGCCGCGCTATCTTGTCAATCTGCTTGATATTTACTATGAGTTCCACTGAGCTTGTGAAGTGTGGGACTGATAGAGAAATTGAATAGAACTTGACTAAGACTGACTTGACTAGTCAGCAATGACAGACTTGCTCAGTCAGAAAGATGGAAACCAAGACAACTAAGTACGTCTTATGGTGTGCTAGAGAAATACATGTGGACTAGCCCCGGTAGCAGGTCATAATACCCATGGTTGAGAATGTCTTCTACGCCATTGGCCATTCACTACTCGGGCTCCCACCCTTTATTGTTCCTATTCATTCCGTCTATCTCCTTTACTTCTCTCTGAAATGTATAAAAGCCAGCTGTGTACTCTGTATTAGCCAGTAAACTATCCCCCAGATATACGGGCAATATAGTAGACTCTAGATTTGTGAAAGAAATCAGATATACTTGCAGACACACAGAAAAGACTAAGAGATACGGGACATCGAAAAGACTACCAATTGCATTGATATAAGAGCCCTGCTCAACCTGCACCAACTCGTCTCCTGTAGCAGCACTTTAGGCCTCCAGGACTAAGACTTGTTCTGTAAATTGTACTCTCTTGTCTCCTGTAGCAGCGCTTTAGGCCTCCAGGACTAAAGACTAGTTTGTGCTAGTAGAAGTGAAACCGCCGCCTTCAGTGTAACTGTCCGCGCCTTAGCCCAGCGTCCACCTTCTGTGTAACCGCCCCCGTTTCATTGATACCGCCGCCATTCGTGCAGTGTTGGTTGATATTGAAGTAGTGTCTGTCTGTTGATAGTCTGCCCTACCTTCTGCTTCTTGGCTAGCTGCCAGTAGTGTTAGGTTCTGTCGCTCACAAAGAAACTGAAGACTTGAACAGTCGAAGGTCTACTTGAGTCTTGATATTCTGTTGGCGTGAAGTCCCTGCTACCCCAGCATAACCGTGCTTAAACCGCATAGTTTGCTATTGAAACAGAGTTTTATATAAAACCTTTGCACACCCTCTTGATGGGTGATACGTACCCTACTTCCCCGAACACACACACACGAGCATTAGGATCGGATCAGTGTTTTGTTTTGATTTTGGTTGGATTGTGATTAGTGACTAGCTCGCTTCACTCTCTAGTTGATTTCATTAGATTACACGGCTGCACCCTAGTGCACCGTTTCACCGTTTCTGACAGCGCGGCGCCTGTAGAAGCTAGTACTGATGCCCCCACACCAGCTTTTCTCCCCCACATACATCAAATGCAATGTTGGCCAGTTCCTGGACCACGACTAGGTCAATATAGATCTCTTCTGGGAATATCTCCAACACACAGGCCAGACCCCAGTCCCTGGCGCATTGAGCACACCCTCATTGGCTTTGGTTGGCACCAAAATTGAAGCATGAGCACCATTAGTCCTGGATGTTGTCAAAGCAGAACCTGAAGTGATCACTGTACCACCGGCCGCCGGTGACGTAAAGATGTGCAGGCTAAACGAGGGCAGCCGTGAGGAGCCCGAGCTTCTTTCGGAGTTTGAACCAGACGACAACGACAAGGCCTCTGACCTGGAGGTTATGGGGGTGCTCAAACATACCTCTCGATCTTCCAGTGCAGCCTCTTTCCCCCCCCCCCCCCCCTTCTGGTGCGTAGCATTGTAATATTTCTGTGCCGTTCCGTGATGGAGCATAATGTACCCGAGTACAGTGGAATTCCCAAGAATACTCCGATCGAGGAGATCGTCCCGAGATTCGTTAGAATCTGCTGGAGACATGGGAAGGAGTACGAGCTCTTTATTTAATCACGGCGGTTTTATACATTGGCTTCTTGGCCAGGCTCGAGCATGATACAATTTTTTTGTCAAGTTATTACTTGTTGAATGTTCATTATGACCTCATTTATTCATTTATTGTCCTCAATACTGACACTATGCATTGTTTTTCCCCTTGAGCAGTGACCAAAATGGGTGAAAAGGATGGTGGATGCGATGTATCGTGTTTGCGCCTGGGCACGATACATTCTCAGCGGATGTATCGTGTTTGATCGAATGTATTGTGCATAACCATACATGTATCGTGCTTGAAATTTATGGGGCGGGACTAGTTTTGTTAATCCCGCACTCAGCGCTGGGTTGAAAATTATTTGACAGATGTAATCAGGCATGGTTTGAACATGGGAGTTTCAACCCAGTACCAGTGTAAATGCTCACAGTTGACGCCGTTAGTATAGCTGGCATTCAGCATGGTTCACCGTGATATATTCAGGCCAGTGCATCGAGTCACCCATAATAATTTTCTGGCGCATACAAATCTATATATCTCAATGAGCCTATTCTCACAGTGACTGTTTCTGGATAACCTGAAGGAAGGTTATCTTTCATTCAACTGGATTAGGGGCGACAAACCTTTACTCTGTAACCACGAGGCAGTTCGGTGGCTCAGCAACTGCAACAGGTCCAGGAGGACAGAACTCTGTTCCCTCAACAAGAGCACCGGAATTCTGTAATTCAAATAAGAATCAATCGCAAAGAAAAGCGACATACGAACATCATAGAAGCATCTAGTGATGGGCCCATCTTGTCCACGGTCACCGAAACTAAACAAACCGTTCAAGACCTTCATTGAGAAGCCCAATAGAAAGAATGTACCCGCAGAACTTGGCAGGTGGCGTCAACCCATAGCCCGAAAGGGGCGAGACGGCGTTGCCTTCTGTGTCGAAGAGAGGGCAAACGGCACAGACCTGGTAAGTGGTAGTGCGTGCAAGTGGCAGGGATGCGGGCAGAGGCAAAAGAGGCGGCGAGAAGCAGAATGAGAGGGCTGGTGACGAACATGTAGTGCTGCGTGGAGTTCAACGAAAATACAGAGCCTCTTTATACTCTCCGGCTATATGGAGCTTGTGAGTAAGGAGCTAAAACGGCCACAGACGGGGGACCTGCGCCAAACCCTGGTCCACCCTAGTGTCTCCGAGACAGATCTTTATATCACATTCTTACCTCGTTCCTTCGTGTGATATAAACGTCCATCTGCGGGTACCGAAACTCCAAGACAACAAGTTCACTGCCTAGGCTCTATATTTGTGGCTGACATGCTAGATGAATTATGTAATACTTGTCCGACGGCCTACACCAGTGGTGTTCGATTGGTGTTCGAGGAGATGAGTAAATAAAATAAGCTCTACTGGTAGGGACAGTATCAACTAGCTGAGAATCTGGACACTATCTTCATCGCTATCACTCTGGGTCTATTATTGAGCCACAAAACGCGCGCATCGACGGCATCCGAGTCGTCGATCTCGGCGATCCAGGATCTGTTACATCCTAACCTGAAATAGTAGTACATCAGAGAACTCTATCCGCAACTGAATGCGACGAGTAAGCACACCCCAGTGGGCCAGCGCTCCGTTGAATGCCGTCCATTCTTGTGAACGAACGTTGATAGATACTCAGACTCTTACCTGTCTCCGTCTCACTAGGAGTGCGCTTCATATAGATCGGACATTAGGCAAGATAGGAGATTATTCTGAATTGCTCTCTTCACTCTCCGACAGCCCAAGTATTTTCTTTATCCATTCTCTAAAGCTCTATGATCGACGAAAATACATTGCACCAACTTGGAGACTACATCATCAAGTAGAAAACCGAACCTCGGGCAATTACGGCGCTGACTATAACAGAATTATTCTTCATTCTTTTCCGTGATTTTCCCTCACGGAAATAGAACAACATGGACTCTCATGTGTACCACGTAACCAGGCACCTCGTTTCCGGCCAAGGCGCGGCGTTGGTCGGGGACTCATAGGACGAGAATTCGTTTTGTAGCCCCACAGAGAAATCGTTCCGCGTTCAGTCCGGAGATTATGCAAGGTTTGAGTATACTGAAATGGACCGAACCTGTTTTTTAATGTGCCAGGCCGGCACCAGTTGGTAGTTTTCCCGAAGTTACCCCGATGAGAGTTCAGTCTTCAAAGCCTGCTTTCCGCAGACATTAGCGGCACGAAATCAGATGTTCTCTCACCAATGAAGGGACCGAAGCGGTGATAGGCAGAAAGCAGTGGGTGTGGATAAGGCTAAGTGCCAAAGGCTCGCACGAACGCCGTTGGCTCCCGCGGGCTGAACGTTCCGCTACAGTCTCCGACGCCCATTGCCGGCCGAACAACGCATCTCCACTAGTTTAATAGGGCGGACAGCCCAACTAGTTGTGCCTTGCCTAATTAATTCAGGTGTACCCCGCTCCCCCCAGTCAGCGGATAATACTGTTCCGTTTCGTTCAATCGTATGGCCTTTTGGGGTGTGACATTGCATATGAGCTGACCCTTTCGTATGCGGTCCCCTTTTTAGCCGAGGTCAGCCGACGGATCAAACCTCCAAAAGGGGACCGCATACGAATGGGTCAGCTCATATGAATTGAACGAAACGGAACAGTAACGATCGAGGTACGAGGTTCCAGTTATGATGTTTATAAGAGACTACCTCGGGCTCGAGCCCGAGGCCAGGCTGGGTTGAAAGCAAAGCGAAACTGGAATCAAGTACTTCCACAAAAAATGAACCTTGACTGGAATGTCTTCCGGTTATCTGCCCAAATGGCAAAAACACAACTATGAGTACTTGAGCGCCGACAATCGAGAAAAGATGGGTACTACAGTAATGCCATCCAAGTGGATGACCGACTCAGTTTCGGCATAACCTGGTGTCTCTCAGCGATTAACTGCGACAAGAATGAAATTGTGAGGCAATACTCAGAGGATGCACCGGATATACGTAGTCTCCCTGGGTCAGATCAGTCTTTGCATTCGACAAGTCGAGCTCAGAGCCAGCCAGCGATATCTGAACTACGACGGTGAGGAGAGTTATAAGGATGAACCAACTATGGAATATCCAGAAACTCAAGAGTCGAGAAACGGGCCTTATAGTATGGACTTCAGGAAAATTATCGAGACGAGTAGCTACGTCCATTGCTGGCGGTAGGGAGATATCATTGATCTCATCGACTCGGAGGTGCTGAGATTTGAAACTCGCGCCCAGTGTGTCGCTAGCCCCGTTGCGTGGAGAAGACGTCTCGGAACAGCGAGAATGACTTGAGAATGGTGTACGAGAACAACGAGGAAAGATGGGGTAAGACAGTGTCCACATGGAGTAGCACTCTGACCATAGCACATGGGCAGCACTGAAGAAGCCCACTCCAGCCTTGGCTGAAAATAGCAGTAGACCATCCCGGAGTTTTGAAAACGAAGCCGCAGTTTGCAAGGTTTACGACTGTTCACGACCGAAGATCTGAAAATTCGTATTCAGATATTCCAACCGAAGGAAACGACGGCAACATATCGTCGACTACTGGAAGGGGTTCCATATCCACTGGACGCATTGAATCTCCGTCAAATTCTTGTGGTACTTGATAATAATAACCGTCTCAAACTCGCACTCACGGACAGGAATGCCGTGGAGACCACAGCCATACAGCATCATGCAGAAGCAATCCAGAGCACTGCCACATCAATCCTTCTTCATGAACCACACAATGCAACCACAGCTACTCCACGAGGGATTTGCCGCTTGTGGATTTCTATGGAAAGTGGGAGAACCCCGCTTGTTTGATGGCCGGTGATTGCTTCGTTAGGAAGTTGGACTCAGGGTACTGGCCGCTTGAGGACATCAAGAGACCATGATGCTCACGGGACGGCAAGATAAGATACCGTTTTGCGGCAATCTCCATTGCTTAGTGTTGGCCTCCTATTGTTTACCACTGGAACTCAATGTTCGGCCAAAAGAAATTTCATTGATCCCCTGCGATGGACATTATTCGGCTAATCCCGTAGTGCAGCTTTTGAATACTGTTTTTCAGGGACACGGCAGAAGACACGTTGTGTGAGGTTCAAACTTGCACTTTTACATGCTGGTGTGGCTGATATTTGTTCAACTTTCAGTACCCAGGTGCCCTAATAAAGTATTGAGAGAACTGAATATGGCCCATGGTTGAATTTCTTCAAGAAATAGTTTCCACAAAAGAGGAACTGGAATAAGAGAGTTGACCATGCATCCAAAAAATTACTTTGCCAGATACTTAGCTAGGTTGCAGTTGGCCCCACTTGATCACTTTCAAGCGGATCACATTGCGAGAGGAGACCTCAAAGGAAGACCTCAAGGAGGAAACTCGATTACAGAGGGCTGTTTCATTGCTCCTTTCAAAAAAGAAGAAGTAGAAAGATGTAGAAATTGTGATTAAAATCAGAATTGTTGATTCTCTACTATCGAACATCCGTGTGGCTGATCAAAGTGTTCTGCAATGCCGCGAGTTCCGCTGGAAAAATCTGTTGGAATGTCTGTTACAACCCAGTAGAGCACAGTGGTATCCAGCGTCGTAAAGGGGCCACTATCATCCAGCGAATCCCAGATCCAATGGAAGTTGTGCTGGCGGCCATTGGTTACCGATGCCGAACAATGCCGAACAATGCCGTTTCCACCGTAGATTACCGATTGTGACGGCACCATATCGCATGGGCTGATTTGAGAGCAAGGCCTGATTCACGGCATCTGCCGATTTGATCCGAATTGTATTCCGCTGTCTCTAGATCAGTGCTCGCCTAGGCACTCGTCCAACATTCTTGTGAGCATTATCTTCGGGCCTTCATGTCTGCATATCGTGGCACTACTATCAGGTTTTTATGGAGGATTTTTGCGGCATCAATGCCTTTCACTGGTAAGAATCAAGTTTCTTGAGTCGAAGACTCGGAAGGCACTTGCCAAGGCACACAACCAAAACATGAACGGTTCTAAGCGCCGATTCTTGATGCCAGTGGCAGAGACCGTCAGCGGCCTGTCACTTTAAACACGAACCTGATGAACCCGCATTTAATTTAAGCTGTCACAGAGGTTGAAATTAAGTACGACGCTATGAACCGGGATTCCATCATTCCAGCACCTCACGGCCCAGAGCAGTGGAAGTGTGTGTAGTCTGAGGCGTGGTGAAGTAGTGAGAGCCTCAGTGCCTTGTTAAGACTATGGTCAAGTCACACTCTTTCTAGCTGAGGTTAGGGCATGATGCTTGCCAAAACCATCAAAAGCCAATCTTTTAGGTGTCGGCATTGGGACGCCCAGCAAATCCATTAAGCCAAAAACTTCCGAAGGCTGTGCGAGACCATCTTACGTACAAGACGCATGGTATAAGTATCACTGTCGCTGCGATCACAATCAGCAAACATGTCTTGGGATCTGTTAACTCTCAACGACGGTCTGCTTGCACCCACTTCCAAGTCGCGTGCCTTCGTACTAATTATGTTTTTTCTAGGACACACGGCACCGGGCATTGCGGTCCAAACGGCGTTGATGCATCCAGGTCAACCCGCTGTGGATCAGCTACGGCAGGGAGTAGTACCCAAGTTCGTCACTTCGTTACTTCGCTTAGGAACGAGAAAGTTCGTGAGTTTGATGGAAAACGGTGAAAGTTCGTCATTTCGACATAAAACTGAGAAAGCTCGTTACCTCGACTAAATTTTTGGGAAAGCTCGTTACTTCAACGTTACTTCCGGGTGCGCGTGTGGGAAGTGCATTGTTTGATTACCGGAATTACGGAATGACACGAACAGTCCTGTTCTCTCTCTCTTCCGACCACCACCATCCCCAACCTCGACACCGCCGATGCCGCCGACGTTGTGCACCAGATTATGTGGGGACGGAAATACCCCAAGCATCAGCGATCAGGACCGAAGGTACGTCGCAGTTCGCCCTTCGAGTCGCATTACTGACTGGTGATGGATCCAACGAGCTAGGAAATAGCACTCACTCTTCAACCCTCCACCGAACGCCCACCAGTTGCCGATGTATATGGACATCGCACAGCGGAAAAGACTATACAACAGTGTTTGTTTGAGCAGGCATAGAGCAGCAGGTGCGTCAACGTCGATTTCACCTCTACTGTCATGTCCCTGCCTCCGCAGTGAACGTGCCGGGTGCGACTATCCGATTCCAGCCGCCAAGAAAAATCATCATTGCCATGCTCGCGCACACGTCCGCCGCAAGTCCCTTCTCGCACGCGCCTCAGCGCGTTTGGCAGGTGAGTTGTTCCCTGGGGAATGCGCCCTCCAGTGCGCGCCGTATTGGCGGGAAAGCTTACCCCAACGGCATTATTTCCTGACTTGGAAGGGGAAGAAATGTTTCCCACATTTCTCAGGGTATAAGCCGACGAGAAAGCGGACACCCGTGACAATCTTTATATCAAGGCTCTTTGGATAGTAATTAATTCTTTCAATTCTGTTCGATAGTAATTAGTAGAGTTGGATTGCCATTTCTTTCAAAACACGAGGACCTTTGAATGATTCAAGGTGATTCAGCGCTTGAGTGACATGTACAGCTGCCAGTGAGAGCGTGCGATGAACTTCATTCGCTCCGCAACTTTGGCAATATGATGTGCATATGCGAGAGTGTCACATCTCGCTTAGCCGGCTCCAGACATGAAGAATTTTGGTGACTGTCCGTGTGCGCTGACGGTGTGCACCACGCCCGCGACGACCGTGCACCCCCCACGTGGATGGACGCGGTCATGTGGTGATCGTAAGTAGCCGAAGTAACGAGCTTTCACGCTGTACAGAGGAAGTTACGAAGTTCTACTAAGTACATCCAGCTGAAATCACGAACTTTCACAGGAAGCGATCGAACTCACGCACTTCCGCGATGCTAAGTGATGCTAAGCGAAGTTAAGCGAAGTAACGAAGTGACGAAGATGGCGCGGACTCTACGGCAGGCATTCGACATCGGTTTTTCCCACATTGGTTGGTGAAAAGTCGTGCTAAACCTAACTTAGATGTGGTTGCTTACCCCTTGCCTGGTCACCCAGAAATATCTGCTAATTTCGTCAACACCGCACACGTCGGCAAAGCGCTGCAAGCATGCACAGCTGGACGTCCACGCTCGAGCTTCTTCGTCACCGCGCATTGGCTGAGATCGAAAGAATCCGAGGCCGCATTCGCACTCAAAAAAGATCTCAAAGATGTATGTACAACTAATGATGACAGCAAGCATTCGGCTTTCCAATGGACATACCGACATAGCTTGGTCTGGATTATGTAGATCTCTATCTCCTGAACGATCCCAACATCAGCAAGCAGAAGATTCCCAACGCGTGGGCGAAGATGGAGCGGATCAAGGACACTGGACTTGCGAAGTACGTGTTTCTTCCGCATTGTCCTTTATTTCATGTCGTAACTCCAGGCAGAAGCATCGGAGTAGTTGATTTTGACGAATCCCAGCTCATGGAGCTAATCATCGCTGCGAAAATCAGGCCCGCCGTTAACAAAGTAAGCTCGTACGCGGATGTTTATGCCCATCGATACCTAACGCCCGCCGGGTTCAGATCGTCTATCATCCAGACAACGCTGCAGGTGCACCGGTTGGATTGTGCAACAACCTCGGAATCACTGTTTTGACGTATAAAAATCTTCACGTTCGTCGGTTTGACTTCAAATTCTTCCTTGCTGCTGAACACTCGACAGCCCCCTTAATACGGACACGAAACCTCGCACGCTACTCGAGAACCCCTTGGCACAAATGACAAATCGCCTTCAGGCTTCACCATACCACGTTCTGCTCGCTTGGGCCAAATCAAAGGGTGTCGTACCTGTACTGGGATTCTTCGCATAGCTTAACGTCTCCCTTGCTTCTTAATGTCTGAAAATGCTTCAGATCACGCTCGGACATTGACAAGCTGAAAGGCAGCATCGAAGTCTCTCACCTCGAGACTGGTTCGTGCCTCCCGCTATCCCATTCATTTAGATATGCACTAATATAGACAAGCGGTTCCTGGGCCGCAAAGCGGCCCAGGACCCTCTTCTGCTAGTCTGCTAGTACTTAGTCGACATTCTGGCAAGATGTTTTTGACAATGGACATTGCCCTAAGCTTGCCAAAACAGTCTTTAACTGAGTTAAATTAAGTTGACCTGCGTTGAGCTGAGTTGAGTGAGCGTCAAGGGAACCATCGGGGAATCTACGGGAAGTTGTAAGTTTGTCTGTGATGGACGGTGATTGTGCGGGCCAGCGGCAGGTATTCCGGATGTGAACTGAGGTGTCGGCATCAGGAGCCGGAATGATAAATTAAAAGCGGAATTTAAAAAGGCTTCAGACGGACAGAATGGATAATTTTATAAAGAGAGTGATATTGCCACGTTTTCCGTCATCCAGCTCTCACCCCGGTGGACTTGAACATCATCGATCTCGTGGGCACGGAATATCTGCGGCGTCACGATGAACGCAAAATGCAGAACAGGGCCTTGCAGAAGGCTATCATTGGCAAGGGCGTCGGCACATTGCTTAATGCTGTTCCCCTGCCCACTGGGAACTGATAGACAGGCGGTTTCTCGAGAATATATAATAGTAGCAGGGACCATTCGCCGGGGATGTTTCCATCCTGGTCAGGACATCGGCAAAACCTGGGTCCTCTACATAGTGCTACGTAGAGGCTATATTATCAGCGACTGGGTACTGGGCCACCTTAGTGGTTTTGACCTCGTAAGGACGGATAAAATGGTGTGGATACAAATACATGGGCACTTGAAGGAAGGTAGGGGTCCTATGAGTGCGTGGATATATTTTTTCGCGACTTTACACAATGGTTTCCGGGCCTGCCGAATTTTTCTTCTGGCACTTTCCCAAAATGGCAAAAACGGGGCAGCGGGCCACTGCCTTAAATCGCTGGTTTGGACTCGTACCGGCCACCCCAATGTATCCCAAATTAACGAAGTGATTAACGAAGTGATATGAGCCCACCATTATATACCCCCAAAATGAATACAAAGTATTTCAGCACCGTACGCGTTTGCCTTGAAGCCAGGGATAATGGGTGAAATTGGGGGTATGCATTAGATGGGGCGCTCTACGAAGCACAGACAGAGTTTTTGACGGAAAGGAGGGTACATATGGCTACATACGATGTATTTGAATATAAGAATCAGAATAGTACGGCCTCTACATACCAATGACCCCTCCAAAAAAGTCCGTCTATACGCGATTATGAAATCCGTGGGTTTTGACATGCAGCCCGCCGTCACCAGGGAATCGAGCCGCTGAAAACCCATCGCCAGAGGAGGGGACAGTATTTTGTATCTCAAATACACAAACAAAGTTCTAGGGCCATAGCGTATACGGGTGGTTCGCTTTAGAGGCGGCCACAGTGGACCGCTGGAAATCACATTAAGGTCTTCTGCGAGGTTCCAGGAGACGATAGCAAACGGTTTTGGTGTATCGTATGGGTCTATCATATTCCTCAGGATAATGCGATGAGAATGAGCCCCAGACCTTGTGAATCGGTGAGGAATTGGTGAAGAAACAGTCAAGAAAGAACGCAAAACGAAGTGCGGAGATAAGAAATGACGTTCTCACGCCGCCAACTCCATCAAGAACTTGGCACTGCCTTTGATCGCCGCCGCAACTTGCCTCCAAATTTGACGTACGGAGTCCTCATCGGTCGCGTACAATACCCCAGGTCCCAAATTCCGAGTTTAGGTATTGCGCCGCCTTGTATTATGCAGGTGGCCCACTACCCCGACTGGCCCGGTAGCCAGTCGCTGATAACCGTGGATGCAGTGGCTGTAGTGGCTGTAGCTGGGGTTGCCCTCTACATAGTATGGGTGCCGCATATGTAGTGTCGCTACAGTTTTTGGCGGCCCCACATAGTGTTTTTAGTGTCCCCGTAGTTTTCCTGTAGTTTTTATAGTTTTCCGTGTAGCGCGACCAAAAAAGAAATCGAAAATTCCCTGCCTTAAAGTTGATCGAGAATTGACCTCGCAGAACTGAATGGACCACGAAGACTGGGAAAAAACACAACACTAAATTAATATACAATACATTCACGATGGTGACGATCAAGACATGCGACGCAATGTCTTGCTAACGGAACTTCTAAGCTACCCCGCGTCGTCCTTTATGGGTCGGTTTCGGCAGCAAAAAAAGGGAAAGAAATTCGCACGTACGTCTTTCGTCTCTGCGTGGTGTAGATTGCGATCTTGACTGCGGCAGGCATAGCCGTAGTCGCAGGTGTCAGGGTTGATGAAGAAATTATGACGGAACCCCACACTTACCAGCAATTTCCCGGTGGTGTCCATCCCCCCAACATGCGCATATACCAGTCGGACGCGAGGGGCTGCAGAGAAAGAACGAACTTTTGATGCTTTCCTCGAGGAACCAGATCCACAGATGCTCCGCCATGAACTTCATCAGACACGCATCGCAATATTAGTCACCCCTCTTCCTAGTTTTGATTGGGAATCGGTTATAAGTGACAGCGCCGATAATTTCCGGGTCGGTGATTCAGAGGTGGGACGTAGATGTAAGGAAGGGTTTATTTATGGTTTGGTTGAGCACTAAGTCCCTCTTGAGGAGTTCGGGAATTGGGGGCGGGAAGCGCATCGGTCAACACGCAGGGCGATGGGAGAAAAGGGAGGCATGCGCACTGGCTTCAGTGAATAGTTTGACGCCGCCGGGAACGGCACATTGGCCTGCACCCCGTCAAAGTAAGGGAGCATCGGATTCTAAACAGGTACGCACACCGATCGCGCCGTTGACTTGATCCAGAATCCATATGTGATGCAGGGAAATCCTCATTTGGTCGGCAATTTTGTGTTCCGTCCAGATATTTTCTAGCGGAAAGGAGAAGTAGACGGCAAATAACGGCGGAACGTCGGCGTCATCCTCGAAAAGGTCGAGATCGAGGTTGTTTCGACGGACGTCGAATAAGCAGGCTGGCCAGCACCCCAATGCACCCGATAGCCGGGTACTGAGAAGGGCGACGGCCATGTGGGCCTCTGAACGTTCGGTGTCAGTGAAAATCATCCGACTGAGAAAATGCAGATTCGGCTTCTCTTCAGCTGCGAGTCCAGTCGGACTGTGGTTTTTCTGGAGCATGTCACGGCCATCGTGGCTGGGTCACTTTCGGGAGTATTGTACTCATCGTAGGGGCACTTTACCACCTGGATATGGAGGACGTCGTCAAATCGTGTCGTGGGCCCAACTGAACACGCGAAAGCCTAATGATGTTGGCGAGGACGCTGAGAGGCTCAGTATTAGGAAGAGGATATCAACTCAGTTAATTACAGTAGGCGGACCTTCAGAGGCGCGTCAAGCGGCACGGGGAGGAGCGAGTGAGCTCCGGCGCACGCGCGCAACCAGAGCCGTGCACAGAAAGGTGAAAGCCGCATTACTCCGCCCCACACGTTGGGCGACTCGAGAATTCGCAGGCGCAAAGCGTGTACAGCTGCGATACGGATGGCACGGAGTAAGCCCTCAGCTGGGCTGTGAATATTAGTGGCATCAGCGTCGATGCTGGCGAAGGAGAGGAAAATATATACCGTCACCATCGTGACGTCGGCGACGGATTGAAGGGCGATAATCGAGGCAGGAGACAGTCGAGATTTCGGCGTGGAGAATGTGCGCTGCTGGCGCGCCGGGTTCGGGTTTGCATTGTTCAAGTGTACGCAGCGGATATGGCGGAGCGGGATATTGGTAGCGCAGAGGGGGGCGCGGAAGGGGATGTGCCGTTCGGCGCCATCGCTTTATCGTCCAAAGGCCATTGGCGCGTAGACATGCGCCGAGAGGAAGACGGCTAGTGCGGCATGTCGGACATAGAAAAATGAGGAGATGGCGAATTGGGTTTGGGGACGCGACGCACCAGAGTTCTAGCTCCCTTTCAGGCAGTGTCGCAGCACGGTGAGATTTGGAGTTTGCCACCAGGACGAGACTTTCGCCACGAAAACGAGACTTTCTGGAACGGTCGGTGCCTCGCGGAGTGGGCAGCGCCAATAACAGTGGAAGCGAGGGAGGTTAGATTGGAAATGAGCGCTCTTGACTGGATCGCGCATAAAACCAAGTGAAGAGTTGGCGAGGGCGAGGCTGTGGAAGCGCAAAGGAAGAGATCGGGGTGGCTGTGCTTTTTGATCAGGTCCCTCTCTTGCCTTCCGCCATCATTCGCGCTCACCCAGCATATTCGTCGGCTGGTGCCTCGCTCTAGCCTGCTATCGGTTCCTCTGATCCCGCTTCGTTCGACCTCATCCTCCCTCCTGTTCTGCAGCTGTAACGCGTTGTGCATGCTTGAGGGTAGAACGCGTATGACGGTTTTTATCGGAAAAAATACGACTCAGAGGGAGCCCGCGAGCTAGAGCGCTGAGCCGGCTGAATAAGAGAGTGCGGAGACAGTGAATTGATCGGTTGCCAACTTAACTTGTCTCCGACACTCTCGAGCACCTTTTTCAGCCCACCCTCCTCCCACTGAGTCTTGGTGTTAGCATTTCCACTGGTAGTGGCCATCCGAGCGCCTCACGACCAACGTTCTGGGCTACCCGAAGTATGCGGTTCACGGGCATGGATTGGGTGGGTGTCCTCTGAGGTTTCGCCTTCGCGGCAGATCCACCACGCTCACGCCCCGTCTCCCAGGGCTGCGTCGTGGGGTACTCCCTCTCCAGTACTTTCACCACAACCGTCCGCGCTACGCAATTCGCCTTCATCCCGTTCTCCCGCCGTCGCGCGAACAGATGGCCGCCGAATACATCACGCTGACGGCCGAGCAGAATGTGACGGAGGCGCGCTGCACCGCCGCGAGCACGACCGGTCTTGGCTTCCGCGATATGCAGACGAACAAGGTGCGTTGTCGGCGGTGTCCAGTGCTCAAGCCCCTTGCGTGCTCATGAGAGTTTGCAGCTCAACGATGTTGGACTGTCGCTGTATGATAACCCCGTCGGCCAACTCGCGTGGATGGGCGGAAAAATCAAGCTCTGTGCGTTTCAGCACCTCTGTTTTCTCTCGTCGCACTCACCTTCACCCTTCTCGCACAGGGTCCGACCCCCGCGCTGGCACGCCCTCCTCCCAGCTCAACAGCACCGCCATCCTAACCCTGATCTCCCTCTACTACCTCACCGACTCCTTTCTCTCCTCCGTCTGGATCTACGTGGTGAATCCCGAAAGCCTCAGCAGCGTCTATACCAACAAAGCTTCGTCCATAGATGCGCCGATGCTGTTCAGCCAGTATAAGTACAACGTCGCGTACTGGCCCGAAGAGTTCGTCGCCAAGGTCGGGAACTTCGTCTCGTATACCGGTGCGCTTCGTAGCTCTTGATGCCGCGCGGGTACTGATTGGTTCCCCGCAATGATTGCGGATATTCGTGAGGTGACATCGTACTGGAAAGTTCAATCGACCCCACTAGGTCAAAAATACTACGAAGTAGTCGTCTGCAAGGCTTTGCGCCATTGATTTAGTTTATCCTTGCGCACTCCGAGATGAAAGATATATTATCTGAGACTGCCACCTTAGCATTCTTCGCCCCAAGCCCATACACACAGTCGAGTATGCACAGGTATATGAGCTTTCAAATGAAGGTATGCATCCTGCGAGCGAGTGGATTATTTTCCCCCGAATTTATATCATGATTTGAGGGCTTGCCAAATTTTCTTTCCGGCGGTATCCGAAAAACGCAAAAAACGGGCTAGTGGGCCACCCGCTCAATCCCTCCATTGACATTGGTACTGTTCACCGAATCGCATTCCAAATCATTTGAGGGATATAATTACAGTATTCCATACACATGAACTGTATATCTGAGGAATATTAGGTTGTAACTATTTCCTCTTCCAGCCAAGGAGAGGGGTGAAATGGCGGTCTGAACTGATTCGTGTACCCTACAAGGCGACAAGCGCGTCAACAGCCCGAATTAAGGCCTAGATAGACGAATAGGATGTATTGGAACATGAGTGGTTCCAAAAAATGTTACCCACATGCCTATCATCCCTCGAACAAAATCCATCTTTATGCCCAACTCAAATTTGCCGGTTTTCAGTAGTTACCCGTCGCGACAGGGAAGTCGGACAGTTAAAGGTCCAGGTACCAGGGAGAATACACAGATAGTGGTTTGGAATACAGCAACCGAGTCCTAGCTCCGTGGCAAACACGGGTGGTTTGCTACGCAGGTGGCCGAATTGTGCCACTTGGGGTCAGGTTAAGGTCTTCTCCAAGGATTGTGGAGGAGTTACAGAACCATTTTCGAGGATAAGTGTCTCTGCAAACGAGGGGAAGAGAACAAGCCCAAAAATGTGCGAATCGACAGGGAATTGGTGGAGAAACAAGCGGAAAACGAGCGCCAAGGCTGCTCGGAGATAAGAAATGATGTTCACACACCGGCATCTTGATCCAAAACGTCCCACAGCTTTTGATCGCCGCGTCGACACACCTCCAAACTTGACATACGGCATCCTCATAGGTCGTATTCCATCCCACAGGCACCAAGTCGCCGGATTCACCATTGAAACACCTTATAATATGCAAGTGGCCCGCTACCTAGTTCGGCCCACTAGGCAGTCGCATATAATACATTCTTTACCGAGGGATTTGATGGTCTCTGCTAAAAATGGAAGCCTCCAACGTAGACTCAAATTGACGGCCTCAATTCAGTATCTATAGCGGGGGTAGTCAGAATTAATCGCGAGACGTTGGAAAGACGAGGCAGCGTGAAGGATATAGTTCGTTGGAGAATATCGGAAAAAACACTTGAAGTTCCTGTTCTTGTTCGTCTCTCAGTCTTTGGGGCACGCTGACAACCTTGCTATTGATGCAGAGTCGTGGGCCACGGCGTATCAAATGCTTCCCACGGTGCCCGAGTCCAGAAACACTGGTCCGGACTTCCCCAAATAGATGCCCGCGATACCTGATGTTGAGTTTGACTGTCCGTTTTACTTCAACGTGTAAATCTCTCGGGAAAATGCAGAGCAAAATTCGCCACAGAACAGAAACCACAGGTGCGGATTCGGGCCACTATTTCGGACCATATACTCGCGATAGCTGCTCATTGTGTTTTCCGTGTACTTAAATTGTTTTCCAGATTTCGTCTGACAGATCGGCCCTTCGGCCGATCGGGGTGGCGCGAAGTTGAAGTTGAAAAAAACCGAATTTCATTGTTGGTGAAAGTGGAGTTAAACAGGAAGAAATTGTATAGATGCATGCAGTTACAGAGCGGCAACCCAAAGGACGTCTACACTGCCATTTCAGTCCAATGTTTTCAAAATCTCAGCCGGCCAACATTAATCAAAGATTTGATGAAACATTCCCATGTTCTCAAACACATGTTGTGTGAATGTTTCTTTATAACATTTGGAGTATATTCGGTATATGTTCCCTCAATGTTAGATCAACATCTAATTTACATTTATCCTGATCTCTATTTGATGTTTGTTGGCGGGTCAGAATGCTTGGCATGACGGTCCACAAAGTAGTTTTTCGGCCCTGTGTGACTGTGCGGAAATGTCTCTGCAAGAGGTTCGCAAGTGAAATAATATTTTCAAGATCTCGACAAAGCGTGGCACCATCAAAGGTCCGTGCACATCACGTGTGTTTGACAGATGGTTGATCTCGATGTGCGACATCTCTTTTCCTCCCACCACATTGCCCACCATCCCCCGCCTTTTCCCCCGCCCAAAAATCTCCCTCATAACCTTCTGAAAGGAAATTACCCTGTAGCAAGTTCTCCCCCTGGTCTATCCTCTCTGGCTTGGTCGCTACGGCCTTTCTGCCTCCCGGAATCTCCACGCTTTAGCTCAAGATCTTCGAGTATTCACACCAAGCAACAACAAGATCAAGCTAAGAACATTGAACCCCCAAAAACAAGAACCTCAAAGCCTACAAGCACCCTGAAGTCCACCACTGCTTGCTGTCTTTGACTCCGCTCCATCTTGTTCTTGCTTCTGGCTTCGCTCATGATCAAACAATAGCAAGCTGAGAAACTTCATCCAATTATCATGCTGGTTGCATTGCATACATCCGACGACGAGCACGACAGCAACCGATGTCGAGTTTCGGCAGCCACTCTTGCCCCTTTTGCGCCGGGATGCAAAGTACATAGTTTAGATAACCTATTTGTATTACGTATTACTGTACATCAACCCCGTCTAATTGAATGATTTGTGCACTCCCAAATTCTAAAAAATTAGTCTGCTAATAGGCTCCTAATGTTTCAGTGAATGTCGAGTAAAGGTTCTTGAAAAATGTTTCCACGAGGGAACGTTGGACAAGCCTCGTGTGATTCGATTATTTATGTCTCAGAAATGTTTAGCACAGCATTTTGTAATGATCAGTGAATTATTTCGCAGTATTGCGGAGGAAACATCCCTGAAATATTTTTACAAACGGCGGTGTAAAACTCCGTGTTGCATGGTTTCACGATCAAGGGTAAACCTGAACCCTTCCCTTCGCCTAGCACTGAGGGCTTTTGCTGGAAGCCCGCAGTGACAGGCCCAATCCCTCCATTTGGAACGGCTTGCTCAAACTCAAATGCCCGTATGAGGGTGAAGAGTAGAGCTTTCATTCTATGGTCAAATGAGAAGGGATTGAAGGTCGACGAATGGTTCAAACGCACTCGACAAGGGAGAAGCGGAACCCGATACAGTTATGCGGACCGGCAAAGAAAGTGAAGAGGTTGGCCCAGACACCGGGAATGTCACTGACAGACTGAGGGATCTGCTCCCATCTCTCGGGTCTGTCGAGAGATAGTTAGTCAAAGTAACGTTCGAGAACCTTGGCTCTCCAGACGCACTTAAATTCGGCCGCATCTTGACCCCAAATTTCCCTGTCCGTATTGATAGCCAGGATAGGAATATGAATTATCTGCCCTTTCGGAATCCTGAAGAAAGAAGGATTAGATACACGGACTCTGATTCTCGGGGCGTGCTGACGTGAGACTGTCGTGCAATTTGCCATCTTTGTCCATGTACGGCTTGGAGAGGGGCAGAATGTCGTCCTCCACGGCCATACGCTGGGTGAATACGACTGGGGCATGGACCCGCATGGTTTTCCCTCACGACGTGCTCCAGGTAAGGCAGAGAATTAAGTTCGTCCATCGTTGGGTTGTCGGTCGACATGGTCATCAATTCCGCACGGAGTTTGGTCTGCGCGGCAGTGTTTACAGACAGCGCGTGAAGTGCCCAGGCCGCCGCCGAACTGGTTGTCTGCATGGACGGGTGGTAGAATATTCAGAACACGAATAATTCACTGCACACCTCGTGGCCTGCGAAAAAGAAGGTTGGAATTTCTGCGTGAAATCGGCAAAAATTCTATTTTGTATGGAACGAACACACTCACGGGAAATAACTTCGATGTCGCTCAGTCGCTGCGTCTCCGGAATGTTCGCCGACAGATTTGCTCTGAGGAGGACGGACAATAGGTCTCGTCTCCCAACGAGATCCTTTTCCCCTTCCGATGCCTTAATATCGGCCTTGCTCTTCAAGACAATCTGGCCACCGATAGCGTACATCTTATCACGCGCGGCCCGAATAAGATTCCGACCTGGGACAGGCTGGGAGATCTCTGATGAGGCACCGGTTGAAAGTCCAATCAAATACGAACATACCACGAGTCTGAGGAGTGGCACCATACCCAGCGCGAACCGGAATCTATTATACTGACTCGCATGCGGAGAATGGAACAGCTCCGCAAAAACTGCATCCAACTCGTTCGGCTTCCTGTCGCTGTCGAGGGCGTCGAACTGATAGTTGAACCCTGTAGTTGAAGATCCACGAACTGTCGTTCAAAACTAGCGATAATTGGACGCACCTACTTCACCAATGATATCCAATGTCAGATGCCTTAGCCATGACAAAACCTCGACACGTCCTGCGCCATTTTTTTGTGCGACTTGACGAGCCCAGATGTCGCGGAGCTAGGTATGATGGTATTGTGAATATGAGAAGCACGGATGGCGATTGCACACCTGAACTGCTTTCTCCACAAAGATCTCCGTTACGACGCGAATCTGGGCGACTCCAAAGGCGGGATTCTGACAAAGCAGGATCAATCAATCTACCATCCCGAAGGCTTTCAACGCATATCACCATGATTCTTCGCTGCATTCGTGAGGTGTCCGGAGGTCAGAACATACATACGACCATCGGGAACATAGGATTTTCACGTACGTGACGCTTATGCTCTTCGAGTTCTTCGGAAAGAATGCCTAATAACGCATGAGCTACTTCATCGTAGACGGTCTTGGACTGCAGTCACTTTTCCCCAACAAAAGCCGAAGGCTTGCGCGGATGGATGGCGGCTTACGATAGATATCAGCTCTAGCGACAATATGGTTGACGGCCTTCAGGTCGGATGTGTGGAGTTCGCTGGTCTGGCCAATAAATCAGGATGAGTGGTGACAAAACTCAGGCAATGCTGTCACGCACACTGAAAAGGCCTCGGAACCTGAAGTTGGCCCCAAACTCATTGCGCCACTTTGTAGTCAGGTTTGGGTCCTCCTACAAAGCCGACCATGCATGTCAGGTCAAATTGAAGGTAGCGGGCGAGGGAACGCACCACCATATCCTTGAAGTTTCCGTACAGTAGGCTGGGATTCTTGGGACCATCAACATGACGGAGGGGCGAAGTCAAATTGTGGTACAGGATTCGAGAACCCCAGAGTAGTAGATAGAAGAGGAATGTGACTGCGATGGGCACAAAGATTTGAGAAGCCATTGTTGGTAGTTCTTCGACAGGTAGACGAACAGTGTCGGCAGTCCAGCTTTTATCTGAGAATCATTCAAGTACGACCCAAAGGGCATGCTGCGTTCCCGGACGGGAGTCTGCGTGCATCACGGACGAGATTTTGGAGCAAGTCAGAAGAGATTACGATAAATCCAGCTTCCGCGATCACTTCTGTCGTCAGCCAGGCGAAGTCAGAACCTCCACAAAATACTAACAACAATCGCTTCTTGAACTATGCAATCAGCGGCCATTGATTACGGGTGTCAGCTGGAACCACCACTCACTCCTTATGCGCTGTGGTTGACACACGGAGATTTTAGGAAAGCTCTCGGGAGCTAGCCGTGCTGTTTTAACCTGCTTCGAGGCCCGTGCTGACAGCGAGTCCGTATTGACATCGGGGGAACAGAACCATTGTCCCAGAGAGTTGATAATGCCCTTGAGCCGGCAGCGATTTGAGCTGAATGCACAAAAACATCACCGGTAGGCGTTATCTGCTATCGGAACTTGAACTCACGCTTGTCTCCCATTGTGCCCTGTGTCCCGGACTCCACGTTCATCTGTCCTCCGTCCGGAAAGGCTGCGTACGGCGCCGGCGAAGCAGGCACCTGCGAAAAATGGTCAATCGTCGGGGCAGCAGCTCCGTCTTTCCATAGATCCTGCGTCATCGAGTGGAATCAGAGGCCGAGGACACGTCCTTTCAGAGTATGTATCGTGGGTTGCAGCTGCTCGCATTCAGAGACAGTGATACAGCTTGCTGGCACGCATGGTCCCCTCACTTTCCCCTCTTCCACCACTCGACATCCAATGCCGACATCCTCCGCCCAATCGCTTCTATATAGATACACCACATGTCTTTCTCATTCGCCCCCGTCGCCGCTTCCTGACCTCCCCCGGGTTGACAACTTGAGATGCCATTCGGACACTAGGCGCATCAGGGAAACCTCCCCAAGAAATTTTCGCACATTTTTGTCGAAAATAGTTCAAAATATCTTCAGTTTCTTGAATGTGAGAATTGTGCCAGAATATGTTACCCCGGGCGAAAATACCTCGAATCACATATGAAGAAGAGAATAAAACAATGTCATTCAAATCTGTATATGTCCAAAATAAACATGTATGCTACGTCTAGTTATTACCCGATACCGCCGACATCCAGTCTTTGCCATGGTATCTTGAGTCGTAGCGGCGAGCGTTCGAAGTCTGAAAAGTAAAAAAAACTCTTGATAGCGTAACTTGAGGAATTTCGAAGCCAGAGGAGGAGCATGGGCTGAGGAATAATGAATTGAGGATCAAGTTGACTCGAGGGCGGCGGCCAGGTCAGCAGATTGACACAGATCTTGAAGGTGTGGGAAGTGGTTGAAGGCACAAGGATCGCGGGCACATGTGGCTGCCAGAGAACAATGCCCAGTTGGCGTAGGAGACCAAGGTGGAGAGGACTGCTGAAAGCAAGGAAAAGCTTGGGACACATCACCGACGAGAGGTGTTGAGTGGGCTGTGTCAGCACATTGATACAGATCTTGAAGGCGTGAGATTTGCGGGCAATTATGGCCGTCGGAGAAAGTCAACGCCCTCGACACCCAGTTGGTGTGGGGGACCAAGGTGGAGAGGGAAGGATTTGGAGGGAGGGGGACAGTGCTGAGAGTGAGAAGAGACTTTGGGTTTGATTCACAGGCCCGACTCCAGGAGTCTTGATGTGACCACACATTGGGCTAAAGGAAGACTGGTCCTGTAGACCGATGATTGCATGAGAATGGAGATTTGCATAGGGAGTTGGGATAGTTGGAGGATATGGAATGGCGGATGGCTGAGGGAGATGGTGGGGGAAAGAAAGAAAGAAATGACCGTTCAATGTCTTCTGTGACAGCTGTCGTTCCACGTCAAAGATGTTTGATCGGGCTGTGTCTGATGGATTGATTGATGCGAGACTCGGAATGACTTGGAGTTTGTAGAACTTCGTATCCACCCAAATCTTCACTCCGGCGCATTGGTCTCAAATCAAGTACGATCACAATATCAAGTTACCAGGGGCGGGTAAAAATTGTTTGGGGCTCTTGGAGTAAAGTTTCCTGATGCAATGTCGAGTCCTGGAGGTGATTCTTTTGGTCGGTTTGGGCATCTTGTGTGTCTATGGTGCAGCGGAAGTTCCTTAAAGGGGCAAGTTTCTGCCTCATAGTTGTATAAAAGTTGTATAAAAGTAAGGAATTTCTTACCATGACATATAATTCTCAGTCATTCTGTGCAACTTTTCGTGGAAATTGTTCAAATACCTGAAGTTTTTCAAAAGTTTTTTGGTGAAAGATATTTTGAGCAAAAATATCGGAAAATTCCCAAGGAGGTTTTCCCTGATGTGATCTCACCTCTGCGCGCGTGGCTTGCGCAGCCATCGATTAGTTCTCCCCTTCCCGCCTACCTGCGCACTCGGGCGCATGCGCTTCCGCCGGCGAAGATCGATATCGATGCGGTGGATCGCTACGCTCCACAGGCCTCACGTCTTAGGGGAAAAGAACACCGAATTGGGATGGTGAATAGAGAATGGGGTGGGGAAATCCTCCTCGGCTACTTCGCGCGTCCCTCGTGCTCATGCTGCGTGTCCCTCTGCTGGGTTAGGGTGCACCTGCTCACATCGCTGCAGGAGAAGAAGGAGATATGTGGCTATCGGCGCCTTGCACGTCGTTCGTACTGGATTTTTGAGATGGTGATGCGCTTGGCGCTGGGGATAGAAGTCGAGGTGGATTGTGACGAGACCAAGAGGGCATCGCGCATATGATTTAGGCGGAGGGAAGGGAAAGGAGGTGGGGTGGGGACTAGGGGATGACGAGGGACAAGATCGCGCGGGATGCGGATGGACTGGACATAGAGGCGGGAGTATTGATGGCGCAACACCCTCGCCATTGGGCCTTCTCAGTCGATGGCGGACTGTGCGTGATGATACGTTTCCCGTCTGCTCTTTACCCGCTTTGCGGCTCATCCACTCTTTCCTCTGCCCATTGGTTTTACGTCGGTGCGCCTCCCGCAGCGGCGCTGATATTGGTGGGCAGCACCTCCGCTTTGCTTTGCGAAGTGAATGCCGCCGCACCGCTCAAGCGCGGCCAGATCCGTCCAGCTCGCACCCCCGCTCGCGAGGGGTGTGAGCTTGTGCATATCAAGCGGCCCGCACCCCGCCGCACGCGGCGATCGGCCTGGGACAATTGCCGTAAACTCGCTCTGGACGCGCCTACCCGTTTACACAGAATCAGATCGGATCGAGGGTGATCGTCAGGCGCGGGTCGCGGGGTCGCGTGCAGTGGAGAGTTTGAGCGTCGCGAGGTACCATCGAGCCCGATGCACGTCCAGACCCTGCCTGTCTGCTGGATTCAGCGTCGTCCATCTCTGCTTACGGGGTCATATCATCGTCATCTCAGAATGGGAGGAGTGAGTGAGTACTCTATACACATACAAGAAGCCAGGACCCAGACGTACCCAAGTGATATAAGGATGAGCTTGGGCATCATCACGCTGTTTGTAGATCGTAGCAGGGAGACATCCAAGGGAGAAGATGGGCACTTCAGCGGCCGGCGAGGACGGAATCAAGGAGATGGAAGGAAGGGCGGACTTGCCTTTCCGCGACCGTCTAGTATGCTAGGGTGCCGCCCCCGGCAGTGATGCCCCGCGCCACGGGCAGCGATGCAGAGTGATCGACGTCGGGATAGGGTCTGGCACGGGTCGACCCGGGTAAAAACCCGCAGGTAAATTGCATCCAAGAGCTGAATCTGTACCCGCCTGGGTGTTCAATACACGGGTCACGGGTAAACCCGCGGGTGGACCTGCGGGTACGAACGGGTGAGGCCAATTTTTTTTGAAGATTTTTTGGATGTTTTAAATTTGTAATATGTACTTGTGAATCGAGTAATATGAGGAGGCATGCTATTATAATGCACCGAACATGCAGATGTGAGTCCAATTTGAGTCTATTGCGCTATTGAGACACCGACCTGCGCCGAGCAACCAACTTTTGATGTTGAGATGCTGCCGAAAATGCCATCAGATCTCAATGGTGAAGAAGTTTTGAGAAAATGAACGAATTGTGGCATTATGGAGGCAAGATTGGGCTTCGATTTTTGGGAGGAACTTGATAATAATTTTATGTCCGGGTTACCCACGGGTCACCCGCAGGTCACCAGAATTCAGACGTCCTCACCCGCACCCGCGCGGGTCAAGAGCTGCGGGTGACCCGTGGTCCGTGGCAGTGACCCGGGTCAAAACCCGCAGGTAAAAATCTGCGGGTGACCTGGGTCGACCTCACCCGTGCCAGACCCTATGTCGGGAACACAGTGACTACCGGCTCAGAAAGCAAAGCAGAGCGCCCACGGTACTAGGGTTAGGGTTAGACCGGGGTGGATCCACAACGGTCGGGGGCGGTGTCAGAAACTGAGCTCGGGGGCGACACAGCGAGCTTGAGCAAGTCCAGCTGCAAGAACAGGGTCAGAGGCCCAAAAAGGAAAACCAGCAAGCTCAGCCAAACATCGCCCCTCTTGCCTGTTTGAGTTCCATTCCGAACAATGAACGAAGGGGGGGAAGGGGGGAGTACTGGGGTTTTTCGTTCAAATCGACAGTCATGGGTCACGCATCCCTCTGTCGATCATACCAGTCATAATGCTCTGCATTTCTGAGTCGTCGTCATCTTCCTCACCTCGCCCGTTCTTCCTTCTCCTTCGTGTTCTCTCCCCGGCCCGCTCCACATTGCCGTCGACAACGTCCTGGAGCGCATACTCCTCGTCGCTGCCCTCCCCATGCCCCCCACTCTCCCCGCGCACCCACCCCCTCAACACCCGCACCTCCCTCCTCATCGCTGCCACCTCCTCCTCCCTTCGCGCGCTCTCCGCCCTTAGCGCGCGCACCCCCCTCCACATGCGTGGCCAGCTGCGCCTACAAGTCTGCAATCGCTGCTGCTGCGTCTGCTGCTGTCCCTGACGCTGTTTCCGGCGGTGATGATGTGGACACGGCTGGTGGGGAGGTGGAGGAAGTGGATGGTGAGGAGGCAGACATTGAGGGCGGCGACGCAGATGTGGAGGCAGCCGGCACCTGCGGCAGCGCTGGGACTGCCATCGCACAGTGCTGGGCGGCAGTATGTCCGGAAACACGGGCAGCTCCGTCGGCGGATGGCGTCACGTATTTCAGCACACGAAAAAAAAAAAAAAACATATTCCGGAATGGAAGCCAAGAAAAGAAAGGAAAGGAAAAGGAAAACGTGAGAGGGACAAGGGAAAACGACAAAGGAAAGATGAAAGAAAAAATGCAGCACAACAAGAGGAGAAACAAACACACCAACACCCCATTCAGCGTCTCCTCGATATTCCTCAGTGCGCCCGTGAGAGCCTGCAAACTGTGCCCCATATCGCGGTTCTTTGTGAGCTCGGCCTGGAGGCGGCTGAAGACGTGGTCCAGCGAACGGCAGCAGCACGTTCGCCACGAGCAAGGAGCGTGCTGAGGAGCTGCGCCCGTGCGCCGAGGTGCGTGGGGGCATCGGCGTCCACGTCGGCGCCTACTTGTACCGCTCCGCCTGTGGAGGGGATCATCGAGTTGAGCGGGGACACTCGTGAGACCAGTTGGACGGCGGGGTGGTAGCGCGCCGTCATGCTGTTTTTATTGGTGGCAGCGGACAAGGCCCTCGCCATCACAGCGAGTAGCCGCACTGCAGGCGGGTACGCCGTCCCATTCGCTATCTCAGCCGTACTACTCCCGCCTAGTGCAGACGACAGGCGCGCCGCATTTGCGTCTTGGTCTTGCAGGTAGATAATGCCCATGATGTCGCGCAGAGAACACGTCGTCACGCGTTGGTGATGAAGAGAAGAAAAGCGGATTGGGGCCGGGCCGGGCAGCCCACCTTCCATTGCATTGTGCGCTCTCTTTCGATCGACCAACAAATGCCGCCCGTGCAATCGCCTCGGACGTTGGGACGCCCCTTCAATCTCTGCAGCGCAAGAGTTTACTCGCTTCCATTCTTTATGCGTTGCACACTCTCGGCGAGGATCTGGGACTCAGCATTGATCACTACAAAGCCCTCACTGCATTGGCACCCGTTATATGCATGGTTGCTCTAGTAATTTGACCCGAGTGGGCGGATTATTGGAAGCGTCTGTGTCCCGACGCAATGGCCGGGTGGCCACAACCCACAATAAGCGGTCCACAAACATTTCTCCCGATGTTCACATTTTCTGACTCGTCCCCTAGACCATCAAGTCGATGACCGACTCCCGGTATGGCCCCCCGACGTCTCCGCGATCCTGTATGGCAGAATCAGCAACCCGGATTGGCAAGTGCCGTGGCACGACACGCAGCACATGGTGAGCCGGTTCCATGTGGTTCCCTCTTGCGCTTTCGGCCGCATCGACCCTCTCGGCACACTCAGCAAGCTCACGAGCCTCTACAAATGTCTGGCGGACAGCGCGGAGCCCTCGGGCCAAAAACGCGCGAAGAACGCCATCATGCGCATGGTCGAGCTGCACATCGGGCCCGAGTTCCTCAATTGGTTACCGCTGGGAGTGCTGTCGCCCATCCGAGAAGCAGCACGGACGTGTCAGCTCGCACCTCCGAGTTATTGGCGGCTAGAAGCGTATTGTGTCGTTGGGCACAACGATGTAGCGGCATCCACCAGCCAGGTGCCCGAGTTGCTGTTTGGTGACGGGTATTGATCCCTCAAGGGCTTTATTGTGGGTGGATTCGAGTCTATTCCACGTCTTTTCTAACGTGGACTTAGGATCCCTCTCGCCCTCGTTCAACCATTGGGGCCATCGCCGCTGAAGCCAAGGTTGCTGGCTCAGGAGAAGTACAGACAGTCTCTGGTGTCGAGCTCGACCTCGACGACTTCACGGATATACGGTTTGGACAGGATCGGAGGTTGGAGGAGGCTGCACGGATGTTGTGCTCCTCCAGCATTCCATCTGTGCGGGTCATGGAGCGGCCAGAATTGAAGTACGTAACATGTGCTTTTTTTCGAAGGGCCCTAAGCTAATTTTGAGACAGCGAGCACGACCAGGCAAAAGAGCATCACCACCAGGTTCTGCGGATAGCCGAGCAGACACTTGCGCTCTCGTATGGACGCACAATGTTCACCTTCAGGTCTCTCCATCTGCTGGAGGCGTCGAAAGCTCGTGGATCGCATTAACAAACCGCAGGAACTGACACCTGAGCACGCCGGGTTCCTTTTCAGTCTCGGACTGACAGGACATCTGAAAGAAATGCTTACATGGCATACGTTCGGGTACCTCACGCTCAAGCACGACCTCACCTCCATTGGCGTCTTGCTCGGGCTCTCAGCAGCGAATATCGGGAGCGGTGATCAGCATGTCACGAAGCTACTTGCCGTGCATACCCCCGCTCTGCTCCCCACCCCGACTGTCGACCTCAATGTCCCCCTCATGATCCAGCCCGCCGGATTATCCGGTATCGGGCTGCTCTACATGGGCACGAAGAACCGCCGCATGGCGGAGGTCTGCCTGAACGAAATCAGCCGGCGGGACCTCGTGCAGCCCGATTTGAGCAACAAATATTGGGAGGCGTACACCTTTTCTGCGGCGCTTTTGTTCGGGATGATCATGCTCGGCAAGGGGAGCGTGATCCCAGCGGACATGACGCTGCTGAACCGGCTGAAACATGCTCATTCACGGCGAGGGCAAGTCGGTGGCCAGCAAGAAGGGGCACTTGTTCGACATCAATCTCACATCACCGGCCGCGACACTGGCGCTCGGGCTGATGTACCTGTGCACAGAACGACAGGATGTCGCGGATATGCTGACCATCCCTGATACCGCCCTCGCGCTGAATTGCATCCAGCGGAGCTTTTTGCTGATGCGTGTGTTGGCGAAGGCGCTGATTATGTGGAATTCGGTGGCACCGACGTCCGAGTGGCAGGTGGCGCAGATCCCCACGGCCATCCGGGAGGCGGTCGACGCTCGAACGAAGCACGTGAGGCCAATGGACGACGCGCTGGAGTTGGCGTACTATAACACCTTGGCAGCTTCTTGCTTTGTCATTGGCCTGAAATTCGTGGGAACTGCTTGGCAGGAGGCGTCCATGATGATTATACGGTATTTCGACTTGTTCGCACAGATTGTGTATTCCAACAGTATGTTTTTTATTTACTCTGTATCTTCATTATGCTGACACCCCCTCAGGCCAAGCATTCGACCATAAGATCAGACGGTCTGCGGTATCTGCGGTGCGGGATGGGCTTAACCTGATATCCATCTCCCTCAGCATGGTCATGGCGGGGACTGGGGAGATATCCTGCCTGTGACGCCTCCAGTTCGCCTATGGGATGTACCACCAAACGATGTACCATCCCTCGTTCAAATATGGGATCCACGTCGCCACCCATATGTCTCTAGGGCTGCTCTTCCGCGGTGGCAGCAGGTTTACGCTTGGGATGTCCGACGCCGCAATCGCCTGCATGGTCACAGCATTCTTCCCCCCACGCACACCACATGTCTTCGGACAACGAAAGCTTCCTGCAGGTGCTCCGCCATCTTTGGGTCCTTGCAATTGAGCCGAGGTGTCTGATTGCGCGCGATGTGGAGACAACCGAGGTGGTTTACCTGCCCGTGAAAATTACCTTGAGCGGGTGACGTTTGGGCAGCTTTATGGTACATACCCCTCCCCTCCTTTTTCTTGTCTTCTTGACGCCCCTCGAGCTTACGGTTGGGACAGGGATGTGCGACACCCTAACGCAATACCTTGCGAGATACATGGAATCAGACGCGCCCATGGTCGTGAAGTGCGCACCCTCCCTTCTACCTTCCCGCTTACCCGTACCCACCTTCAATTACCTCTCCCAGATATGTCCCTACGGTACGCTCTCTGAGGTGCGTTTTTTTTGTCCTCCACCGAGTCTTCTGCGAAAGTAATGCACTGACTTAGAGTGGGCGATGGGGCTGCTGAAGCGCGGCGGGCGGGTGGGCAAGATGGTGTTCCGTGGGCTGGACATGGTGTTGCGCAGCTACCCTGGAGGCATGCCTGAGGCGCTGCCGTCTGTGCTCATCCCACAAATCAAGTCCTTCCTTTCGCAGCTCTCGCTCCTGGCCCTGCTCTTCAAGCTCATGCCGACAACAACCTTCCCTGAGATCGAGAGCGACCTCCTCCTGGACGTCTACCTTATTGTGCACTCCCTGACCGTAGTTTCAGACTGCGTGCACTCGGGTGATATCTGTGTTTCTTGCCATTGTCTGAATGCCCTTACAGTACCTGTTGTTGTAGTCCTTCAATATAATGGTTTTATAATCTTCCCGCAATGCTGTGACAATATTGCAGTCCATTTCAGATTACTGAGATTTACCTGTTCTTTCCTTACATAGCAAGTCTTGTGGATTTCCACTCTGAATAATTTACATTTTATTTCCTTATATAGCAGGGCTTGTGGCAGCCTCGTGGTATCATATTTCCGCACCTGCGGAAATACGGCGGAAATGTTGCGGAAATGATGCGGAAATTACGTATTTCCGCGGCGCGGAAATACTGCGGAAATGATGGTTTGCACCCAGTGTGAAAGAACAAGGAATATAAAAGTATGGTTAGGACGAAATAGTGGCTGTAAATAAAGTAAGGTAGAAACTGGGGAACAAAGAAGAATGAAGATTGATCTTGGCATACTGCCTGCCAATACAGATGCCGAGAAACTTAGCATGTAGAACGATTCCACACGCCGGCCCTCCGTTCCTGCATAACATAATTAGAACATTTTCGGTGTGAGCTCGACAGATCATTGATCCGGTAATGTTTACGGGATGCCAGCGAGCTGCGCTTTTTAGTACATCATCCGGACGTTCTCAAAACCTTTCGCGAATACTCTTGGAACCTTCTGCCTAATGTCTATGTATGATACCTTGTCAGTCCGTGTACAAACAAGCACAATATACCCACTTGTCTCCCATTCGTACCAATGTCCCTCTCCGACGAAGAACAGTGCATTCCCACCAGCGACCCATTCGAAGAAGTGCTATTGCCGAGCTACTCACAGCGCGAAGAGACCCGGGAGGAAGTCGAAAGCCTGATGCTGGACCAGCACAAGCACTCACAGGCCAAGCAAATACGTTGTATGCTGATCAAGGCCGATGAGAAGAGGAGGAAGATGTACGTCCACTCCGTTTTATGTATCTACATGCTTCTTATCCTCGCCTTCAGTCCAACACATTCCGGGAAATCTCAAATCGGCCGGCCATACCCTTCTAAAAAATGTTCCCCCGCACACACTCGAATGAATATAACCGCACGCCGCCCATGCCATCTCATCGCATACACTCTCACTTTTAATACCCTATAATTTCTTTGCATATTGACAGTATTTAATCTGGATTCGCAATCCCCTGCTGATAATTACCGTACATATAAACATACCGTGCAACGTCGAGCTACATGCTCTGGGCCGAGATCTCTGTGGTTGTTTTTTCCTATACCCCTCTCCCTTGGTGGACAACACAATATCGCGACAGTAACGAACGCAAGGGTTTCTGTATATATTTTCAGGTGTGTCGTTGGGCTATTGTCTGTCCTGTCCCTATTCTTTTTCTCAAGCCAGTGTCTCCTACTTTAGTGTGCCCTGTCGTCCTAATACATCTAGTGTCCTTTCTGCTACTAATGCCCAGCTTGTCGTCTCCTACTTTTTTTTTTTTCTGCAACTGTCGCTACGTGTTACTCTCGTCGTACCATATTCCAATTTAATGATTTCATAATTTTATTACGTGCATCCAAATTAAGAAATCGAGACCGATAGCTCGCGTAGAGCCGCATAGAGCGGTATTTAGCCGAACTAGGCGACTCTATGCGACACTATGTAGAATCCCTGGTTCTATATGCTGTCACATAGAGCCCTACTTATTATGCGGCCTACAGCTCTACGCGGCCTATATAGGCCTACATAGAATGTCCCACCTTTCCAGATGTTCGGCGTTCTGGAGAGCCATGCAGAGACTCCACTACACCGCCGTTTGTGAATGATGTCCGACGAATGTCAGAAAGATGATGTGTGACGGTAATCCTTGGAATGTTCTGTCATCGTACGAGAAGGTTTCGTGAATGCCAGAAACGCGATTCGCCGACGGTCCATCTTCGCTAACCATTTAAGATGCTCTCGGGCATAAGGTTTCTATGACCTTTTTTGAGACATTTGCCAACGATACAGCGCTCGTGTTCTATTTTACTTTCTCTTATGTCGTTAGAATGTGACGGAGATAAAATGCAGATAGCTGCCAATAGCTCTTCATTCACAAATATCTACCGTTTCTTTAACGAAATGACGAGGTTTCATTTGTATGTCTTTGGTTCATCCCCATCGAGATATCCCCTTATTGTTTTCCTCTCTTCTCGTCGTTCAATTACACACTTCATTTCCCCATTTTCACTGTCATGGAACCTCTTCAATCATCGGTGTCCGTCGCTGCGGCCTGCGCAGAAGTCACCGGAACTTATCCAACGCGTTATGCTGTGCTTTTCAGCCGCAGAGCATGAACCAACGACCTCGACTGTGGGCTACGCCTCAGCCTGCGAGCTGGAAATTCTCTGACCATTCCAGGGGATATCAAAGTACTGTGGCTGAACAGCCGCTTTCCCGCAGTTCAACTATCCCGGATTCGGGTACAATGGTCCCACTGCGCCGGAATAGAACATATCCCTTGGACTGCGGCCACCTCTAGACCACGTACTCCGCTGCGCTTCTGATATCTCTAAAGCACGGCAGTATTTTTTCACCCTGGGATTGCTCCAGGCACGTAGGATTTATCCCACCCTCAAATTAATTGTCTGAGCTGAAACCATCCGGCTATCTTCTGGCCAAACCCTCGGTGCTCTGATATGCTTGCATCCTTGGATTATCAAATGTGCGATCTTCGTGTCAAACATCTCGGCGGCCATTATTCTGTCCGTATCCCCCCCACAGCTCTCCGGATTGTATCATTTTGCATTACCGATCCGCAACGCTCTTGGGTATTTGTTTCCCCAATGGAATCTATTCAAACGGAAATTCAGGGTCGGTTTCTCTGGCTGATATTCATGGTCCCCAAAGTTTTTTTTTTCAATCTGTCCCCGCCAAGGCTGCTAGATTTCATCTTAGCACGATCGGGCGGGTCTCTGAAATTATGGCTGACGCGATCTGCTACTGTTCACCTTACAGCACGTCCCCATTCTTTATTATACTACATGGACCCAAAAAATATCCACCTTACTCATTGATGGAGGCTGATTCCTTTTGCCTGCCGGAGCGAAGCGTAGGCACTTCTTGTGTACGATAATTAAAATATCACTGCATTTTGACAGGTTCTGGACCCAACTTAGCCGAGATATGACGAGCCGGTCGCGAGGTGCCTCGGCTAACCGTGCATCGTATTTCGTTGATATTCTGACCCAATCTCGCTTCCCCAATGCACCCCAGTGCATGGAATTATCTTGCCAAAACACGAGAAGCTCCAAAAGCCGTCAAAGGACGAAAAGTGTCACCAGAGGAGACGCGAAAAAGCCAAAAGTTGGAAAAGCTGCGAGAAGCCCGGCAAAAAGCACTTGTCAATCTGCTGGTGTACTTCGAAATCTATTAACTACTTTCTTTCTTGTATTTTCGTGGATACTTTTTTTTCCTGCTCGCAGGCATTTGATGACGCAACTGCATTCTAGGCAGGCCCCTGACATCGGTTCGTCCATGGACCCGAATGGGGCTGTTACCTAAATGGGACAACGTCTATGCGATCTATGCGACTTGGCTCCTACCCGACATACCCGGCCTACATAGGGCTATATAGTTCACCCAGTTTATGTAAGTCTACATAGAAAGGGAACTTCTATCCAGCTAAAGTGCGTTTCCAGATGAAGTTTCTATGAGAACAAGCCCCATGAGTCAAGCTATTCGAAATGTCTGTCCTGTTTATATAAAATGGGTTATGAACCCCTCCCCCCAAGCGCACCCCGTCTATTTCACTAGGGCCCTGAATCAGCATGTCTGCCCACTATAACTCTCATCCCACAATCCCCGTCGACCAGTTGGAGCTTGCCGCCCTACCCACCATCAACTTTGCCAAACTTACAAGCGGAGATGCATCCGAAGCAGAGCGCCTCCTCGACGCCTGCGTGACCCAAGGGTTCTTTTACCTCGACCTCCAGGGTTCTAATTCATCGAGAAAAATTTTGGCGGACCAGTACGCCCTGCTTGATGCGATGAAGGACTATTTCGATCAACCACACGAGGTCAAGATGGAAGATAATATCCAATCGGTGACGGACGGGTCAGTCTTTCTGTATTTTCTCTGCGCTCTACTCGTATTTAAGCGCAATGTAGATTCAAACCCATTGGGACATTCGCCGGAGTGAACAGGAACTCGAGAGACTGTTACGAAACTTTGAGGGTGATTGTTAACTGCTTTTTCTTCGCTTGTCATTTTTTTTTTTGAACCCCTTTTCTAAAGGTTTCCTACAAAAACATACTGAACAGACCGCCGGAAGTGCCTGTCACCATCCAAAAGAATATCTCGCTCATATCCAGTTTCGTCTTCAATTCCCACTTCATCACCCACACCATCTTAGAGCGTCTTTCGCATGCTCTCCGGCTCCAAGGTTCTGCTCGTTTCGAAAACAACCATCGAGACGAAAAGCCCTCGACAACGACGCTCGTTCTTCTTCACTACCCACGGAACGTCGACAGTGAATACTCAGGCCACAACAAGCACACAGACATCGGATCGCTCACCCTCTTGTTCACTCCGCAATGGGGGCTTCAGCTCTTGAGTCCCGTTGAGAAGGACAAGTCTTGGCTGTGGGTCGAACCTCGTCCCGGTCACGCAGTCATCAACGTCGGAGACTCGTTGCGTTTCCTCTCCGGAAAACGCTTCAAGTCGTGCCTCCATCGAGTACTTCCCACTAGCGGAATGTTCCAGGAGGAAGATCGTTATTCGATCGCGTACTTCCTCCGACCCGAGAGCGACGTCGATTTCGAAGACTCTGATGGCAAGACTGTGACCGTGAAGAAGTGGCATGATGATAAATACGTTATGTATACACAGACCCATGAGAAGCAGGATCAAAGTACGGTGCTCACTGGTGGAATGGAGCAGACCCTCCTGGATTAGTGGTAGTAGACACACGTTGTTGAGCTGTACGTTCGCGAGGAAATTAGGATCTGTCACTGCCTTCGTGTATCCTCGGACCATTGGGTCCACAGAATCAAAGGCGACGCTAGATGCTCTTTTTTATTTATAAAGTACTTCCTAACCTTATTCTGGAACTCACGATGAGCATGTGTCGGCGCTGTCGCAGAATTACCCCAATCGGCTTTTGGACGCGAGATCGCCCGGTACTATCTCGATCAAAGCATTAGAACGCAACCTCGCCGCCAGGCCTGAACGCCACTACCCAAATTCTTCATTCAATCTGTATCTTTCCCTGAAGATTCCCCTATAGACTGCTTCCTAACCGACTATTATTACAAGTTCGACCAATCACTGCATTCAGGCCACTCCGCGGCGCAGCTTGCCGAGCTGCACCGCCATGAAGCGCGCTGAGCCGAGGTGCCGCGACAGAGTCTGCCGCGACAGAGTCTGCCGCGATGATGGCGGCAGACCTACGACGCGCTATACCGCCATGCGCCGAGACGAGGTTGGCAGACTACGCCGCGCTTTGTGTCCCACCTCCGACCGATCTCAGCACACCCTGCCTACCTTCGCTGGACCTCTCGTGCCCTGCGTCCCGGCCTGGACATGTTATGTGCTGTTGACCGTGGGAATATTCTCACCGCTTGGCTTTGATGAGGACTAAGTATTTGAGAGGACTCCCTCATCCCTGGTGTTGCTATCGTATCAGTGCAGTGCCAGGTGGCTGCCACTCGCGCACACTCTTCCTCTTCCCCTCTCTGCTTGATTCACTGGAATTGAGGCTGTATTTATTTATTTTTGCACAGGTATCCGCCGCACAAACTGCCCCGAGGTCCGATCTAGCAGCTATGTATGAGAAAGGAAGCGTCGGCTGTATCGGTGAGATCAGCCGATGATGTGACAGTCTGATGTCACTCAGCTGGCAGGATGCACAGAACCTGTCGATGGTGAGTACTTATCTCAACGATTTGAATCTACCGTTTCTTTAACGAAATGACGAGCTTTTGTGTACATGTGTTTGCCCTATCTCCTTATAGTACATCTCCATTCTGTTTCTTCTCTTCCACTGTCACAGGCCCGCGGACACTCCCTTGGAACTCCGACCGCTTTTAGCCCGATTTTGACCCTGTTTTACTCTATTTCGGTCGGACATAGCCTTAAAAATGCAATTTTTCTCTGCTACGCATTTTTTGGTTTGGAGTTGCGGCCACACTTAATTTCACCTTCAGCAACACAACAGAGGTCTGTGAATGAATTGGTTGATCCCAATTTTTCTGCCGACTTCGGAGCTGATTGTACCCAAAAAAATTTGCGCTCTGCGCAATTTACTTCAAATTTACTCTATATGTACCGGCCATCGGCCCTCTTTGCACTGATTTACTCTATTTATGGCTGTAGATAGGAGGTCTTTTGGGCCGTTGATTTGCTCTATCGCGGTCGGAGTTCCAAGGGAGTGTCCGCGGACCTACTGTCACCCTCTCTCAATCGCGGTGCATTCCTGTGCCCGGCTGTACATCCAAAATATCTCCGGCATCAGCTTCTTTTGGTCTCTCACTCCCAGCGGGTCCGATGTTTCCTCCATTATCGACAGCTGTAGACTGCGAGTCTTGCCCAATCGGAACCATATAATGGAAAGGCATGTCCCGTGGGTGCTACAGCACTCAATATTTCTCGCTGCGGTGCAGGTGGGGAAAAATTACTGAGCTGCGCCACGAACTGCCGTTCAATTCCCGGCGCCGGAGCGGAGCGCAGGCATATCTTGTACCAGATGTGGATTTGGAAATGGAGGGCAGGCCGCGGTCGTGCTCAGCCGAGACGCCTCGGGCGCACCTTGGGCCGCGGAGGGGTCTGAATGCAGTGAATCACTGTCATTTCGCCAAGTGACCGCTCTGACTGCGCTAATGCAGGCCCATGCTTGCCTGAGAGTATGTATTGGAGCTCGCTAAAAGCGATCTGCGCACGCATGGTGCGCAAGAAGGCACTGAAAATTAATGAAAAAATTGAACTCGCTTCGCTCCGGCGTTTTCGGGCACTTGAGCGTGGTTAAGAGTCTACTTAACTCTCTACTTAATACCGGATATGACAGAGGACAGAACAGGAGATATTTGAAACTGGTAGTACGGCACGGTGGGGACCCCTAGATATTACTGTCGCTTCTGTCGCTGAATTTGCCGCTCGTGTGGGGGGCATCTGGTAACGGGGTTCGAAACGAGATTCCTGCTGGTTCCGTGATGCTATGTTTTTTCGTTCAATTCCCGGAAATAGACTAAAGAGGCATAAGAGAGGTATAACTCATCGTTTTCCGGCGCGCCACATCATCACTGCATTTTGACAGGTTCTGGACACACATTAGCCGAGCGTTGGCGAGGTCCGCGCGAGGTCGGTCTGGAACTCGGCAAATTCGCTTAGGTTCAGCCTAGCTTTGGCGAGGCCACCTCGGCGACCTCGCGCGGACCTCGCCAACGCTCGGCTAATGGGGTCCAGGCTCGGCTCGAGGAACTGTCAAAATGCAGTGCATGTGGTAGTCTCGTACACAGACCCTCCTGACATCCCAATTTGGGAGCCCTGTCATGACAGGGCTCCCAAATTGGGATGTCAGGAGGGTCTGTGTACGAGACTATGCATGTGGAGCACAAGGCATGATGCCTTGTGCTTCCTTCATTTTCACGAAACTAGTAGCTCAATTATGTAATGGGAGTCTTCCAGCCGAAAAAATTCCCTGTTAACGGCCACTGTACAAATGTGACCATACGCAAAGCCGCATAAACCCGCGCTCACATGCCGGCTCCGCCCGCCTTTAATTCAGCTGTCACAATGACTTCATTTTGGTACTTTTCTCGAACCATGAACGGAGCTCCGTAGCTTTTGACCAACGTAAGGATGGTGAAGCACCGAAGCCAAAGTTGGAAAAATGGTGCCCACGAGGCGCAAAGCCGCAACACCCCGCGTTTTGACAGCTTGAACTGCACTAGCAGGCCGCCATTACTCCCCGCTCACGCGTTTCTTCGGATAGCTTGACTTGAGATTCAATCAACGGGGTATGAGAGCGCCGACGGCGGCTTGTAGTGGTATAAAAATGGACGAAGCAGCATGCCAGTGGGATATAAACATCCTCTTTGCCGCCCACTTCACATTCGCCGCTTCACCATTGCTCACTATGGCCGTCGTTCTTGAGCTTAACCACATTGCTCTTCTGCAAGATCGGGCAAAAAAACAGCGGCGATACCATTTTGTTCAAGCTCCCCAGACTGAGAGGGTCGGAGGCATCTCGGGAATGGACTGATATCACTGTCGCTGAATTCGCCGCTCATGTCGAGAGAGTGGCAAGCCATCTAATGACAGAGTTGAAAGCACAAGACATTCCTGCTGGTTCCGTTATAGGTGTATTGTGAGTAGCGGCCTTTACGTCCGGTTAATTTTATTCAACCCTCATTTATGAAGGTCGGATGGATACCAGTATCTACACCTTGTCTACACCATCGCTCTTTCCCGAGCATCATATGTACCCCAGATGCTCACCCACATGCTCACCGATCCGGGCATTATTTTCGAGCTGCTGGAAAAGGCTGGAGCCAAAGCGGTTGTATACGACCCATGTCTCGAATTCTTGACAGCATTCTCTGCGTTTCCGAAAATCTGCTTAACCGATATCGACAACAAGAACTGGGACACCGTATTACCCCCAGTCGAACAACTACCTTCCGGCTCAGACGTTTGCTTCAATTATCTAACGTCCGGCTCGACCTCTGGTAGCCCAAAGATCGTTCCCTTGACACAAGAATTCGTCTCTACGTACTACAAGGCACAATTCAACATATGGCTACAGGGCAGGAGATCTGATATTCAGGACGTGTTCCTCGCACGAGGGAGTATTTGCTCCGTAGCTCCCATGATTCGTATGTATTTCCATATCTCTTTCAACAATAATCAAAATGACATCTTCGCCTCAGAGTACCTCGGAGGTTTATACACCAGATCATGCATAGTTAAGCCCTCGAAGCCAAGGGTCTCGACAGAAGAATTACTGAACATGGTCAATACCTGCGGGTTTAAACCACATGGGCCTTTACGGGACTTACCTCTCTCCGCATATCCAAGCTGCCAAGAGGGATCCGGCTATATTGAAATTATTGCAGGGAATGAGAAGTATCTCATACGGTGGCGTTCCTGTATCGATTGCCGAAGACGACTGGTGTTTCCAAAACGGCATTCCCTTGATAGTTAGTGTGTTATTTTTTGTCTTGGTTCTATCATCCTCACACGTCGTTGATAGGACATGTATGCGACTACTGAATGTGGTGTGTACCCTCTTATGTATATATCTGGTTACTTGCGAATCGGTCACGATTTTAAGGTCTCCTCATGTCATCTGTTCCCGGGAAGCCGGGCCGTTTCATCCGCCCAATACCAACCGTGTCTTATAGATTTGATCCTTTCACGGACATGACCCAAGCGGATGATTCATCCGCTCAACTATTCGAGTTCATCCTACTCGGTGATTCTCCCCAAATCCCAAAACCACATCTGTTATCCGCCGACGGAAATTTCCACTCGGGGGACCTGTTTGAGAAACAAACAGATGGATCATATCTATTTCGTGGTCGCGATGATGACTGGATTAAAAGTGACGCCGCTGATCGATGCGATGCTAAGTTCGTCGTCTCATATTGTATAAACACTCAACGTAAATGGACTTTGCAGGGCAATCGAAGAGAAAGTGTACGAGACGTGTAGTGATCTGGTGGAAAACTGTATCGTCGTCGGAACCTTACGGCCTTCTCCCGCCCTTTTCATCGAGGCTCACAGCTCATGGACGGGATCGTGTGACAGCTTGAAGGAATCGATACTTCACCGAATGAAGGAGTTCAATATCCGACGATATCAAGCGGAAAGGATAACCGACAAAAGATTGGTCCTTGTTGTGGACAGGGGCATCCTGCCCAGGACGGTGTGTCGCCTCTATCTCTGTTTCGTGTTCAAAGGGTGATTATTGTGTTTTTTGTCTCGCACATTAGATGAAAGGCAATTTGAGGTATGTGGAACAATCTTTCTGCTTCAACTACGTTTCAAATCAACCATTCACAGACGCAAAGCCATTGAACAAAAATATTCAACGGTGTTGGATGACATTTACAAGCTGGTATACAATCGCTAATTGTATGTCTTCCAAAGAAAAACTTTGTACACAATACATCCCTTTTCCTTGCACCTTCGATTATTTGTCGCAAAAGGCCTTTCTCAATTATAAGCTATTGTAATCAACTATAAGCCGGTATAAGTCTAAAAGTTTTTTCGGGGGTCTATAGACTTCAGAATGGCGCTATCCTCGGTTATAAGTCCTTATGGCACTTATAAGGGTTATAAGTGCTTTTTGGAGATTATAGTTCCTTATTTGCGAGCTTCTTGGAAAAGAAAAATTTCGGTCATCCCTTCAACCCATTTGAAGGGACAGTTCATTCATGATTTTACTTCGTAGTAGTAGTAGGGCCAATAGTACAAACCTAAGGAGTCAGTATAAATATAAATAATGTAGTCAAATTCACTATCGGAACGAGGACAAGCACCAGCACATATGTAGATACTAGACATGCATGTGAGTGAACATTTTGGAAGGTTATCAACTGAGTTATGTACATGGGGCGAGACTCGATGAAACTCAAAACTCACCGGCAAATACAAGACACCAGCAATCGACAAGGTCAACATGGAAGCGATCCAGAATTGCGGTGAGTGCCTGAACTTCGGGTCAGCGCACATACACACCCTGCTGCAGTCGATAACGCGACACCATCCATTCGAATTGCTGGTCGGCGATTATTTAGCAATGCCAAAGGGCAGGGCTGGGTACAAGGAGATCGGACTATACCTGGACACGGCGTCGCAAAGTATGTTCGGCTTCAAGTACAAGACACATGGTTCGGCAAAAACGACAACGAAGGCCTTGCAAGCAATGTTCCAAGGGCACACACTGTGGGAGGTGTTCATGTCGGACGGGGGAAGCCACTTTGACAACGAGGAGGTACGGCAATTGTGTGCCGAGTTTGGGGTGGAAACGGAGGTGGTTGCAAAATATTCACCATGGGTGAATGGGCTCGTTGAGGGGACGAATCGGATATTGTTGGAGATCTTGAAGAGGATGTGTGCACTGGACCTGGGGGAAGAAGGGTGGAAGACGATGGAGAAGTGGGAAGACCTACCGGCAAACTGGCCAGAGCATTTCGATAACACCATTTTCTTACTGAACAACCACATACTCAGGGCGCTGGACCACACACCGAACAAGCTGTTATTTGGCATGGTCATAAACACGACAGTGACCGGGATGGAGACTGCAGCACGCGATATCTCGCTCGATGACATCGAGGCCCAGCAAGCTTATGTGCAGCAGCAAAGGTTCGACGGTCATGTGCGGGCCGTGGCGCAGAAGAAGGCCTTCGACAAGAAGGTCTTGAGCTCCAAAGCGGGAGAGGTGGTGTTCGAAGCCGGGGACTTGGTCCAGGTCCTAGACCCCAAGTTCAAGAAGATGTTCTTCACTACGAAGAAAATATTGTCGGAGTGGTCGGGCGCTTTCCGGGTCAAGGAACATTTGCTCAATTCCTATACCATTGAAACTATCTATGGACAGGAGCTGGACAGGAAATACAGCGCAAGGCGATTGCGACCGCTGAAGGCACCAGCGGGGTCATCCCTAGAAGCATTCGAGATCGCGAGAAAGGCGGGGCTGGAGCCGAGGGAAAGGCATAGCGGTCAGGGACAAGGTGCAGAGTAGGCACAAGGAGGATGAACCGAACGAGGACAAAGAAGACATGGAAGAGGACAATGAAGAGGATGATGATGAGGGCGAAGGATAGGAGGATGAAGAAGTGGAGGGAAGCACAATTGGGGCATGGTTGCGCACGAGGAGAGCGGTGACTGAGGCAACGAGGACGTTGCCTCAGGGAGGGGGGCAGATGCGGTAGTGGGATGAAGGGTGGAAGCGAGGACAGGAGGTGGTTTGGCGGTGTTTGGTAGACATACAAGGCGGTTTTTGGGCATACATACATATCACATCACGTTCTTGGCTTTCACCACATCGGATCCCTTCGCCGTGCGCAACAGCGGATTCGGTATCGCTACCTCAGCGGTCCAAGAGCGACGGGCCGACAATAGCCTGAGGCCAAAGAATAATAATATCAACAAGATATGCCTTCGCTTCATTCTCGGCTGAACTGGTCCTGCCACAAAATATTATGGCGAAAGTTGATTCCAGTGAATCTCTTCTGCCAGGATATAGCGAAAAGAACATTGGAGTGTGCACCGGAATTAAGAACATGTGAAGCATCAAGTAGCATCAGACAGACGACGCAAGGGAATGTAGATTGTCAGTGATTGTGCAACGAAACATCCACGCCGTACCTCGGAGGCCTCCATACAGTTACTCGGGTCCTTGAGAAGACACGGTGGGTTGGCGGTGATGATTCCATTGGGTAACTCGCCCCCCAGGATTGAAGATCGAACCTTAGAGGTCGGGTACTGCAACACGAAGAAAAAACATCAGCAAAAGAATAACAATACCGGTGCGAGGAGCAAAGAAAGTGCGGATGTGTGTGCACGGGTTGTAAGAAAAATTAAGCGACCGGATCGAATTTGGAAAGAAATGAACATACAACATGGTTGCGCAATGCCCGACAGGCCCGGAATAATTGGCAGACTTTAAAAAAAAAGATTCATACCTGTTGACAAACACATCAATAGCGGGCATGTTGTCTGGTGTGTCCCCTATGCAGACACTTCGAACCGGAAAAATAACTCGTACCTCATTTGATATGTCCTCTGTACTATGTCAAGGTGCTTGAGCAGCCTGCGTCGCAGATAATTGTCAGTCGAAGAGTTAAGGACAGACCTAGAGTAGCATCAGCAAGTAATAACACAATTTACTTTTCGGGCTTTGCAGCTCTTTCGCCTGGTTAAGGGAGGCATGGAGAGAATGTCTCGGACGCACCAGAAAATCAGTATGCGATGCCGTCCGGGAACAGAATTCAAAGATGTATGGCGTCGGGGCCAAGAATAAATTGTTTGGGGGTCTTATAGTTTTGTTTTTTTACGCACCAGTGGGAGGTTTAACGTTTATCGGTCGAGGGGTGAGCTCCATGATATGTCCTTTTTGGCGTTGGTCACACGAGATCTTTATTACAACACCATTTTACAATCTATGGACGCTGAGTGGTGGATAGGGCACAAGACTCACGTACATCAGCTGCATCGGTCCACGTCAAAATAACATCTGCACGGACCAGCTCCTCCACTCGAGCGAGGCCGAAGAACAAAGAAACCTCATTTCACAAGTCACACCCTGCCGCATCTAGTTCGCAAAATGTCGCAACCCCACCACCATACTTACACCCGCCGCACGCTTCTTCTCCTCAAGCATGACGCTGATCGTGAGAATGTGCTCGCACCGCGCGCACGGACACTCCTCCTCCTTGCCCTTGCCGCTCTGCAAACCGCGGATCCGGCGGCGCGCCCATCCAAATTGCCGCGCTCTGCGTCGTCGCGACCGCTGCGCGCGCTGACGCATGCACCGCGAGGTTGTGCACGTCGAATGCGAGCACCGTGCGGTCGAGCAGCCCCCACGCCACGTGATGCACGCGCGCCTTCAGCGCCTCTTCACCGCTGTCCTGCCGATCAGCGACGACCGCGCACGTCCCCCGAAAGTCGAACTCGCGCCCTTCGTGCGGCGTGAGCAGGAGCCGGTTGATGTCGTTGAGGAGGAGCGTGAGGGACTGGTACGGGATTGGCAGAGGTGTGGGTGCCGTCGAGGAGGCCTCGGCGCGCGGGAGGGTGATCGTCTTCGGCGGTGGGGGACGCCGTGGAGGCGTGAGGGAGCGTATTTTTCTGACGCCCCGTTTCCACGTGGGTCGGGGTGCGGCAGGAACAGGCGCCCATTGCTGGATTGGCCATTGGGCCCCGCCTATGGGTGCGGGTATGTAGGGTGAATGCCATGTAAGACCCACTGCGGCCTGGGCAGAGGCCGCTGCGTACGAAGTCACCTGTGATTATTGTGGTGAATATACATACTCGCGGAGGGGACAAAAAGATTACTGGGAAGACGGGGCTCTGGCCTATCAGAGTCGAATTGGCTGGGCTCTGTGCCATGGGCTGGTACGACGGCCGCCAGCGTACGGGATTCCCCGCGGGATGCTGCCACGATGTTACAGTTTGAGTCGTTCTGCTCAGCCCCGGGTTGTGGTGAGAGCCATCACAGTGATTACCGCAGCCATCGCAGGCAACGGCCTTGGAGGTAGCCGTCAAGCCAAGCAGGGGGGCGCACATGTAGCACAGATTTGCGTTCGGCGGGACCATGGTGGTCGGTGGCAGAAGCGATGGCCGGCTTTATAATCATAGGCCGATGTTGGCCGATTGTCCGTGACCGGATGACACGTGACTGATTGCTGTTGAATCCCAATGATGGTAAGCAAATGGTAAGAGGCCGGCAAGCGGGGCACAAACAGTTGATGAGTTCATGGACACAATTTTAAAATTACAAAGAGCAGAGTGGTCCAGAAGACGCTGCTCGTACTACTGAATTATTTCATTCAAATCGACAGTCACGCATCACAGACCCCCTTTATCGATGTCGAATATTGGTCGATGTCACGCGTCACGAAAGCTTTTGTCGAACCTCCAACAAGCCGTCACAAGTATCCTCCTCCCCCCCCCCTCCCCCCTAGAGCGCAAAATTTCCGTAAGATTGTCGAAATTTTGGAGGGTGTCACGCAAAAATTCGGCTGTTGTCGAAATGTCGAATAGGTAAATCTGGTCACGCATCACCCCCCCTGTCAATTTGAATGAAATAATTCAGTATCATTAGCCTACCTTTGCAAAAAATTGATCTATTGTTCGCAATTTTGAGTCAAATGCCTTAAGAAAAAGATGGTATGCTTATACATCCTAGATCAGCCTTCCTATGTGGTTTCTAGAGCTGACGACGGGGATGGGAGTCCAAAGGAAAATTGAGAGTCAATTTTGATGAAATCCATCAGAAATGATGGTCTGCCAATTTGGCGGGCCATCATTTTTGCAAAGGTGGGGTTTTGAGGTTTTCGAGTCGGCAACATTGTGGCTTCCTCTACAAGTCACCAATATGCCTGAAAATATTCAAGTAAAGGATTCATATGTATGGCTCTGCAAATCCCAAAATTTGCAGAAATCCGAGGTGAGATGCTCACACACAATGCCCATCAAAAATATTTTGCAAAGGTAGGCTAATGCCTCTGACCACGGGCTTTGATAACATGTCAGCTTGATTTCAAATGGTGTCACGTTTTGATCGTATTCTTGGACGTCTAGTGCACAACAATACTAATGTACTGTTTGTGAACCAAACCCAACCACGACAATCTTTCACCGTGCGCTCTTCAGAGACTTGGATTTCGTTTATTTTCGACTCAACACGACGATCAGGCCATTTGGGCATTTTAGTAGTCCATCATCAACTACAGCCGATTGAACTGAGAAAGTCAGGCAGCCTGACTCAGGCTTCAACAGGCGTCGCTGTCTGTTCTCCACAATAAATTCTTACTGATTCAATGCGAAAATTTTCTCGGCGGTAGAGAACTTGATTGCACATTTGCTACGATATTTCCCTGGAACCTGCAGATAGAAACCTTCTCGCTCAGCCACAAAAGACCTTGGGTGCAAGGGATAGTCTGCAAACACTCTGATGTTCTAACTCACCAGCATTTTGTGTGGTAAATGCGGTGGCTGTGCATCTTGGACTCTCCTTGGGGGTTGGGGCAAAAGGCCAGGTTTCTGAGCTGGGTTGAACCACAGAAATCAATTTTTTATTGAAAAAGGTGGTTCGAGAGATTATAGATCATCTCAAATCGCACCGCCTATACAGTATATTGGCATAATCTCCAATGCTAGAATAAAAGAACTCAGTCAGTTCGGGCACAAAAGAGTATATTCCAACAATCTGTTAGCACACAAGCTACCAGCATACATAAGTAACAGATTTATAAAACGGATGTAGGCAGGGAACTACCTCAGTTGGGTCACGGATAAGTGAATGACTGAGGAATTATATGTAGGCGATCAATGGAGTAACTAAGTAACCTAATGGCTGCTCAGGGATTGATGTATACATGCGACATGGCTGGCCGAGCAACTATTTTGATACTTGAGCTTTGAATCGCTACTACACATGGTGTTAATTAAGCCAAGCTACATGCAGAAATGTGGCACTCACACCGGACTGAACACAAACACCAGGTTCATCGTATCAATAAAGTCCCACACCGCCTTCTCCTTCAGCTTGTTCGCCTGCCAGCCATTGAGATAAACGGGGGAAGTACGAGAGTGCTGAGCGCAGGCTGAGATCGTGCGCTGTAATGACGAAGAAGTCCGGGTCTGTGTCAAACGAGGCGACCTTGTCCAGCGATACGACCACCTTCGCTGGGTCCGCATAGAACGAGTCGGTGAGGTTGGAGATCGAGAGTAACGCCTCCGCGCATGAGAGCAGATCGAAGGCGCGCAGGTGAGAGCCGGGGGGGTGAGAAGTATTGTAGAAAGGGAACTGGGTAAGGGAAAAGGGTATATTTTATTCCAAGAAATCAACGGGCTTTTATACCCCAGAGAACAATGTAGAAATACAAGTACAAATAGATAGGGTTGAACAATGGAGTAGACGAGTTTCAGACCAGCTGAAACTCATCATGCAACACTGCTGTACGTCTCCATCCCAGCTGCTGTGCATATCCATGCCAGCATCTCTCTATGTGTAATATTGGCATGCCAGCAGGCCGATACACATTAGATCTCCATAACAATATCCAGTGCATGTTTAACACGTTGGAGGAACAACATGTCGCGTATGTGGTAGAATACAACAAGAAGAAGTCCGTGGAGATAGCGGACTTGGATTCTTCGAGGAGGTGCGCGGGGCAGGGGAAGTTCATCTGGAACTGGGGCCACGGATGGGCCTGCCTGGCGTGGTGGAAAGTGTCCCCGCCGAGCACAATGAAGGAGTTAGGTGTGACATCAGTGAGGGCAGTGAGATGTCCCGGCAGGTGCTGTTCAGAGTTTAGATTAGTATCCGTTCCATATTGTTGAAAATCGCCGCAAGAAATACCTTCACCAGGAGTGTCCACCAGATAGAAACTTCCGTCGCCGAAGTAGTCAACGGCCTTCAGGCCACTGAAGGTCAACTTGGCGTTGGCAAAGTTGACTGTGGTGATGTCGTGACCGCTAATGAAATGCAAACGTTAACTGCAAAGTCAGAAGAGCATAATGTACCAAACTCACATGAAATCACTTGCTTGCAAAGTCGCAGTGGGGGATTCTGGGAACGTCGTGAGGTTGGTGTCGGGCCAATTATGAGTTGAGAAATGTAGATGTGTCACCCTGGGAAAGTTTATAGATAGACCTTTGGAAGAGACAAGGGACATACGACATGGTCAAAGTATGCATGGCTGCGAGTGTAAGGTCAGCATGACGGCATGTCAGAGTAATTGAGACTATTTACCTCCAAACGACTGTGTCTATGCCCGTGAGGTTGATCCCTCCGTCTTGAAGCAATACTGTGATATCCTTGTAGGGCAAGGATAAGGATGAGTGCTGGGGGCGACAGACAATGTTTGACTACTCATCCTTCTGTCCAAGGGGCTTCCGAACTGGAACCTCCGACTCCACGTCGCCGGTAAATACTTTTATTCAACAGCCCAAACAAAAACTAGACTTCCGTGCCCTCCACTGAAACGAAGCTTTTTTTGCCTGCACTTTTCTTGCCCCGAAAGGCATCAATCACCTCGCCCTGATTTGCTAGTCTGTTGTTAAGCGCGGGGTCCCGATTGGGGTAAGCGCTTGTTATATAATCAGCACAGCCACATCGTTCTTTGAAAGGCGACCGCGAAACTAGCCTCAATATTTTCGAGAAATTTCAGCTTACAGAATGTTTGATTCACCATTTGAAAGCTTCTCCAATTTATTTGAAGTTTTAGAGTCCTGTTTGAGGCTCGAAGTGCAACACAAGTGATAGTCACATGTCATGCTTCGGCGCTTCATCCACTTGAATTCTGAGCTCTAGATAGAAATTCTGAGCAGGCAGGAATATTCAGTATACTAATATAGATTCATCTGTAGCAAAAACTAGTTTAAGTATCTATCCTGTAGGCACAAAACATCGAAATCCGGCGGCGTGGCTGTGCAGATTATGTAACAAGGTTTTACCCTGATCGGACCCCCGCACTTACTAACAGACTTCAATATATCGAGGTATGAGATCAAATAATATTGAAGTGTCTGGCTGCGAGAGACTACTGATTTGCCGCTTTTTTTTATAATGCGACGCCGGGTATTGCGCCTATCACTGTCCGAGAGCCCGATGTCGGTCCCTGTACAGAAGGTGCGATTGGAACATCGGGTCAAGTGGCAAGTGCGCATCTTAACAGGTTTATCACGTCCACACGGCCGCGCCAAGTTCAAGGGGCAAAAGTGGACCGTCCAACTTTACTTCCTCGCAGCCAGCCACAATATCGACCGCGGATGACGTGCGGCATGCAACCAATTCAGCCCTGGCTCAAAGCTCACCGGATCGGGACTCGGGTACTCCGCGCTGTACGTAGTTCTACTTGGCAGTCTCGGACTCAGACATCGACCGACCTCAACATAGTCGACTCAAGATATTCGGGTTGAGCATCTTGCACAGTCCAAGCGCCACGCATGTTGAGTTAATTCGGAGCTCAACAAGTTCGGAATGTCTGGCTCATTGGAATGCGCCTTCACAGCGGGCATAGAAGGTAACTTCGCACCGGAAATGGGATAACCTCACAGTGTTCAAACTAGCCAGTTTCTTCCTCACTGTGTTCAGACCCCCCCGTAGACATAGGGTCTATCTACCCAGGGTAGACACAGGGTAGACGGACCTGTCTGGCTACCTAAGTATATGTTGCGTACACGTACCTAGTTCACCTGAGTCTACCGTGTGTCTACCCTGTAGATGGGAGTAGACGGACCCGCGCCGAGGGTAGACCGATGTAGACCAACGTAGACGTAGTCGGGCTGACATCAACATCGTGTTTCGCCGGTGAACGGTCAACGAAGTCCGGGACACAAGGAAAGCCTAGGTGGGCCCAAATTGACAATGTATGTTCGGACGGGGTGTGTCTACCAAGAGAGACGGAAGTAGACGGAGTTAGCCGAAGGTAGCCGAAGGCTGTCCACTTTAGGTAGCCGGAGGTAGACAGGGGTAGACGGAGGTAGACTAAGATGTGTCTACATGTTGTGGTAGACGTACGTCTACCCGGGTAGACAGATGGTAGACGGAGGTAGACGTAGGTAGACGGAGATATGTCTACGGGGGGGCTTGAACGCAGTGCCTGGTAATGAGCGGTGACCATGTCAAGACCTCAACGATCTTGGGTGTTACTCGGCGCCGCGCGCTAGTTCTTCATACGCTGTTCTATTTGGCCAACCCAAAACACAAGTGTAACGGTCCCACCACAATCCCCAGACAGATTACTCCTTATCATAAACCATCCTGAGCACCCTCCCACAACTCGAACACTCTCGCTTCGACCGCTCGATATTTCCGACCCTTGCTCGGGATTGTACACCGCAAGTATCGCCGTCGACGACCGACTTGGACATACGGGCCTGATGGTGAGTGCTTGGGTTTCAATGCCGGGACTCGCACCCACTGATAGATTCAAGAATGGAAAGAGCTCCAATTCTTGAACGCATGCGTTTTTCAAAACCATTATATCCCTAAATTCAGGATCTAGGAGCGTCAGAATCATCAAACCCATCCCTCAGTTGCAATTTGCGACGACGGCTTCACCGTCCTTGATGGTGGTGGCCAGCTTGGTCTGCGCATCCGAGACGGCGTCGGCGACGGTGGGACTGTGGACAGACTAATATTAGCGACAAGGTCTGTATGGTCCCAGACGTAGGTACGAACTCAGTGGTCCCAGTCAGGGCAGTCTGAGCAGCATTCAGACCTGTCCCAACCTGGGTGCGAGCATCCGCAGGGGGTGCTCCGCCGCTGACGAGCGAAGAAGCAATGGCTTTGATGCCGTCGCTGGCGCTGGAGAGACCAGCCTGGGCTGCACTCACGGCAGTTGCGGTGTCAGGGTCCCTGATCAAAGAAAGTAAGAGTTGGTTCAATCGCAGCGAACGCGCGCAAATTAAAGTGGACGCACGTCGTGTCGATCTTCCCGACGGCGTTTGTGGTCGCAGCGAGGGAGGAAACAATCTGCAAGCGGTTCACGTTGCACTGGATGCTTCCGAGACTATCGGCAGTGGCAGCACGCTGGCCGAGGGGCGCTAAAGCAGGAACTATATTAGTATTTTCAATTATCGGTCGACATGGTATTCACCAGCACTGAGACGCGGCGAAGAGAGCGAACAACACGGAGAAACGAGCCATTGGAGAATGGTGAATCGAAAAGCTTTCAAAGGGGGAAGCGAGGAAAGGTTGTTGAAGAAAAACAAGACACCAGGTCAACACAGGCGAAGGGGACTGAGAATTTTAAATCGGCATATTGTGGGCCGCCTTTATATATATCGCGATCGGTCACGATATCCCACATTTCCATGGGGATCAAATGAACAGCGAACGGAAGTACAATTTTGTGTGGGCTTGGAAACATGGCATATCAAGGTGGGTACAAAGATGGAAGGCCGATCAGAGAACCCTATATGAGGCGAAAACTGGGTACCCCAAAATTACATGCGGCAAAGATCAGCGCACCCACGGAAAACTGCAATGCTTGTCTCAAACTTCACCTCATTTGCACCTCATATGCGTTGCACATACAGAGAGCATTTGTCAAACGCACCCGCCGTTCGGGTGCGTTGGTTGTTGTCCTCAGTATTATTGAAATCGGCAACACAGAAATAGAGAAATGATCGAATCCTGGATCGAAGATACCTAATTTTTCATCAATGCTTCTCATGATCAACTTCCAGTTCAATACCGCATCTCCGCACAACCCTGGACTGCGGTAGCTCCTCGTACGCTTTGCGAGGGCAACAAGCAAGGATATTACCAGCTGCGTATTCACCCCGGCAGTGGAGGCCGCGGACGACGGACCGCCACAGTTGACTTCAAATGATCTAGCGGCAATATAACTTTTGGAACGAGTCACCAGTTTGTGTGCCATATGGACATCGGACTATGAACCGAATATATTCCTTCAATGTTTACAGTTTCACTTCGATCTCTTCCTCGGTGCCATCCAAAACCTCAATGCCGTCGAGATGTGCTTCAAACTGCGGGTCACTCGTATGGACAGCGAAGGTGATGTTGTTACTCTTTGGAGGACGACGGAGATCGGCACGACGTGGTGCAGCCCCGCGCGGACGTTGAGATCACGGACGTTCATTTTTTCGTCGTTCACGTAGACGTAGGCGTCTCCGCCTACGAAACGGACCGTCAGAATGTAGAATATATGAGAGGCAGGATCGGGCACACACCCGTCGCGTTGTTAACTGTGTAGTGGAGGGCCACCCATTGTCGTTCACCATTGCCCAGGCCCTCTACACCCGCGAACGTCACGGTACTTCCATCGTCGACTGTGGCATGTCAACCTCTGCTGTTGACAAATCAAATTGAACACTGACCGCGGTGAACGGTACGCTTGCTCACGCAGGACGAGCAGTCAGTCACGACTAAAACGTGTTGTCAAAAAAGGAAACTCCCCAGTGAAAGATTGGACTTGCCAGCGCGTCCAGCCATCTCCGCATCCTCCGCCTCATAGCGCTTGCCAGTGCTTGATGTGGTGACGACCCCTGACACACGGACGGTCAGCGAAAATCATAAGCATCGTCCTGCAGCATCACCTGTCGTAGGGTTGACCCTCCAGAACGGGAAGTACTGTATTGTCGCGGTGTGCGCCGATGTCGATACACTGAGTGGTGCCCACATGTAATTAGAAGCGGCGGAACCGGTCGAGTCCCACGCGTCGCCCATAAAGATGTACGTCGTTTGCGAGGAGCCGATCACCGGTGCGACGTAAGTGCTCTGTGAGTTGTATGTGTTGTTGCCTTCCGGAGCGACGTCGGTACCGCCAGACCAGGGGCCGGCAAGCGATGTCGCCCAGAAGACCCTGCGACAAACGTCAGGTATTGATACAGGGCCAAAGAAATGTTCAAGCGGACATACTTGTCAGGGTTTGGACGCCAACCGGTCTTACTCGAGACAATGAGGAAATATATGCCTGTTGAATTCAGGTACTTGATTAGGCAGTAAAATCGAGAAAACGCACTGCCAACTTTGAACAGCGCCGGACCCTCGAATGCGCCGAGTGCTGGGGTGATTCAAGTTGAGGACCTTCGTCCGAGATTGGTGCGACATACCGAGAGATGCAACCCGAGTGCTTAGGGTTGGGTTCGAGGTATTCGTGACATGGTTGATGGAGAGCGTATTGTGGTCGGCGGAAGTGATCCAGTAAATTTGCCCTGCTTCATCATCAACTCGCCGACCACAAGGAAGAGGGCGAGGAACGCACCATCGGTGTCGACGAATGGGCCACAGTCGCTGTATGTTAAAGCGTCCGGGGGAATAGACATCCCAGATCCGTAAATTGTGTACGGGCCGGTGATGGCAGTCGCGGTCATGCCCTGCGTCAGGCGATTAACCTGGCCAAAGATCTGTAGTAACCAACAAAAAGACTAGTGGTCAGCGGTCTAGCTAAGACAGTTGTCCTCGGTATGACACGCACATTGAAGCGCCCACCCGCGATAATAAGTTTGGGCCGCCACATTTGTTTAATAGAGTTCGCAATACCGCGATTGTCCCAGTTGAGCAGGTCCTCAGACGAGTAAATCACGGGAGTGATACCGTCGTTCACCGAGTAGCCAATCCAGTACCACACACTTCCGGGTTTGATTATCATGCCTCCGTGGGCGTCGATCTTGTTGCCAGAGGTGTCCAACCACACCGCGCCAGGCACGATCCAGCTAGTGGCGGCCAAGGTCGGTAAAATGAGCACTGAGAGAGCAAGAGCCACAGAGAGGAGCATCATGAGAGAGGCGGTGGCATCACATACAGCGAGTGGCCGTTAAATATGCGAGATCCCAGTCAATCACTGGTGATTCCTGAACAGCAGGTGGTATGGCTGGAACAGGGTGGCGGCCCGAGTGGATACCGAGAATTTTGCGGCTCGCAGAGGGAAGCCCGGTCATGCGTTTGAGGTGACCACGCGAGGGAAGAAGATAATGATGTCGGGGCCATTCTCAGGCATTTCATCCTGGCTCATTTTTCCATGACCCCGGTGAGTCTCTAATTTACCGCACAGGCTCCGGCTCGATGGGCACAGTAAGTGTCTGTCCGAGTTTGAATGCGGGTATGTAAGCCCACACCATGGCGTCGCACCCATTGCAAGGAACTGATCGGTGGAGCCACTGTGGACGAGGGGAAAACAGACAAGGCCTGTTCAGTGCCGATGCTCCGATTTGTTCCGGTTATCACCTGATCTCTTCTCGCTTTCTCGCACGCAACTTGCAAATCCACTGCTTGCCTTTCAAGTGAACGGGTTAGGTTCAGTTCTATCGACGTTATAAAACTTCTTTGTATTCTGACTGCGGGGACCAAATGCAGTGTTACGGCATTCGTGATTCTCGACGCTCGTGAACATTTGTTTTTACTTCCTTCAAGGGTCGCATATACAGTCATTCCACCGAACGATAAAGAAAGCGGGAAACACTCTAGGGAAGCCCTCAGCCGAAACTGCAGATTTTTTGAATCCGGAAGGATGGTTTATAGAATTTATCTCATGCCAGGACCATTCCCAGTCTTTCTGGAGGATTTAGAGCGAGAGATTCTCTGACTATCCGTCCACTCTCGTTCCGTGTTCGTTCTACTGGGGCGTGTTAAAATCTGTAAGTACGTTGGATTATATTCGAGCTCCTCCCAATGCCCATGCATTCGAGAGATCGGTTTGTAGGGTTGGGCCACTGCCATACTACCGGACCATTGTTTTCCTTGGCTCGAAACATCGTGTCGATGGTTACTTTATTCCATTCGTGCCTGAAGACTCTGTTTCCGATCCTGGAATCTAAGCCGTCTTTATTTTTCCACCCACCGCATGCATGCGCGACTTGTTTTGCATATAGTATACATCAACCTGCGTTTGGCGGGCTCAGCCCTTGAATTTAGATGAGTTTTGACGGGAAATCCAAAGTTACTATGGGATCTTTGGGAGTGAACTCAGACACCTCTCGAAATTCTGAGCATAATGCAATTTTTCCAGATTTTCCGGGCTATTGTCGGAGCGCGCCAAATAGGCTTTTGACCCTTGACCAAACAAATCATGATTTATGAGAAATCGGCTCGTACAAGAGATATTGTTTATTCCCGGCTATTTAAAACTTTTTCTGTCTATTCCGGGTGTTTTCGGAGTCTACGTGAAGAATTGATCAAACTGACCGTGTTTGAGTGTCCGAAGCTGTATGTATAGCGATCGTGAGACGACGAAGCTGCTAGTGTAATGCCGCTGCCTCAAAAGTCTCTGGACTCTGGCTCTTTGGCACTTGGTAACAACCTAGTCTCTCGCAGCCAGATGCTTCAATCTTACCTGATCTCGTACCTCGATAGATTGAAGTCTGTTAGTAAGCGCGGGGGTCCGATCAGGGTAAAACCTTGTTACATAATCTGCACAGCCACCCCGCCGGTTTTCGATGTTTTGTGCCTACAGGATAGATAATTAAATTGGTTTTTGGTGCAAGTGAATCTATATTGCTGCACTAAATGTTCCTGACTGCTCAGATTTTTTATCTAGAGCTCAGAATCCAGGTGGATGAAGCACCAAAGCATGACATGTGACTCTCACTGTGTTGCACTTTGAGGCTCAAACGGCACTCTAAAAATTCAAATAAATTGGAGGAGCTTTTAAGTGGTGAATAAAACATTCTGTATGCTAGAATTTCTCGAAAAAGTGGATGCTAGTTTCGCGGTCGTCTTCCAAAGAACAGTGTGGCTGTGCTGATTATATAACAAGTGCTTACCCCAATCGGGACCCCGCGCTTAACAACAGACTAGTAACAACCCGGTTGCAGGAAATTTCTCCCGATTCAGGATCCTGCACCCGCACCTGACCTGTAACCCGAGGTTCTTGTTTGGATCTTGGAGTCGCATTCACTGTGTTCAGACCCTCCCTGCACAGAGGCTTGGTTCAGGTATCCTACGCAGACCTCTACAGATCAGTCTGTGTAGGTGGCTGGACAGGCTCTGTGTAGCTCTGTATAGCTCTGGGCAGGTCAGTGTATGTCAGTGCATGTCAGTGTAGGTCAGTGAAGGTTGTGGTAGGTCTGTGGTAGGTCTGTGTAGTCATCTCCACAGGATTAAGATACTGTAACTACAACCGCTGCGGATGTTGAGCTGGCAAGATATACTCTAGTCTGTGCAGCTCTGTGGATGTACCTACCCTCACTACACTGACATATACAGACTCTGCGTAGTTGTCTATGCTTTGGCTACACCCAGCTACCCGGACACTGTGTGTAGTTGTCTAAATCAGTCTCCTACCCACCCTCAGTTACGGGGTTGGGAATCACTGTAGCGGTACAACTGTGAATTGATTTGCGGAATTATTCTGCCGTAAAATCCCCATGACATCACATCTGTCAAAATTTAAAACATCTGAACTTCAGGCCCAACCCCTCCACAGAGGCTGGCCTTTAACAACGGTAAACAACATAGCCACCCGCTCGCATCACCGGGATCATTCCCGCGCTCTCGGTCACGACTCCATCAACAAACAATCTCGACGCGTCGCCCTGTCGCGCCGACATGTTTCCGTCCTATGGCTCCCCTCAATCTCGATAATTTGCTGCTCAGTGAAATCCGGGACAAGGTCCAGGCTGTATTCGGATGCCGTCCCTGTCTTTGGCAGCTCAAGGTTGTCCGCGCCATCCTCAAGAGGGACAAGGATGTCGCCTCCATCGCTGCAACCGGGTCGGGGAAGACCTTGACCTTTTGGATGCCGCTTCTTTTTATTCCGGATGGCATTCAGGTTGTGGTCACACCCCTCAATATCCTCGGAAAGCAGAATGTCGACTCTCTGGCCAAAGTCGGAATCTCTGCCATTACAATCACCGCGGAGACAGCAACGGCAGAGTATTTCCAGGTATGTCTTCTATCAGCTCATCCGGTACAGGGTGTTCTAAATTTTCACAGGCAATAACAGATGGCAAGCATCGTGCGATTGTCACGAATATCGAGACACTGATGAAGCCCGGCGGCGGCTTTGAAAAATTATGGAACGATAAGAATTTCATGTCCAAAGTGATCAGTGTGGTCTGGGACGAGGCACAGTGCATCAGCAAGTGGGGAGACTTCCGCCCAGAGTACAAGATCGCTGGTACTCTTCGCCACCTTATTCCCAAGGACATCCCTTTCTATATCACTTCCGCCACACTCCCTGTTGATGTCTTACACGATGTCATGTCCACGCTCGGCATGCGGGAGAGCAATACCGAGATATTTACGTGGTCCAACGACCGCTCGAATGTCCACATTACGGTCCGCAAGATGAAGTATCCGATGAATAGCTTCAAGGACCTCCGATTTCTCATTCCCAAGGACTGGGATGGGACCACACCCCTCCCCTATAAATTCGTCATTTTCTTCGACAGCATTACGGAGTCACTGGCGGCGGCTCAATATCTTCGCGGTCTGGTGCCGATAGAAGTCCGCGACAAAATCAAATGGTTCAATTCAGAGATGTCGCCGGAGTTTCGCGCAGAGGAGTCTGAGAGATTTAACGAGGGCGTCAATTACGGCCTCTCGTGTACTGAATCATTTGGAATGGTTGGTCCGCGATTGTATTTTGGCAGCGTGTATTGATGACATCTTTAGGGTATTGATTTGCCGAACATTACGCTGGTCATTCAATGGCGGGCCTCTTGCGATATGTGTACGCTCTGGCAGCGTTTCGGACGCGGCGCTCGGGATCCCGAATGTGAAGCAATTGCATTATTTTTGGTCGAGCCGATGTACTTCGACCAGACAAAGGATGAGAAGGCGGCGAGGAAGACGAAGAAAGCAGAGAAGGCCGCTTCATCGCGTAAACGCAAGGCAGGGAACACTCTCATGTTGCAGTCGCCGGCGAAGAGAGCATGATTCGATCGCCCATCCGAATCGGGTAATATGGGTCCCGCTGTAGGTCCGCCGGCTCCCACCACCCTCGCCGACCTCTGCTTGCGCTTCATTACCTCTCCACCTCGCCGGCCACTTGTCACAAATCAACCCCACTCCACCAACTCCGCCGCACTACCCGAATCTACAGCCCCAGCACAGAATATCGAGTCTGATTCCGACTCTGAATCGGACGACGACGAAGCGGTGGTGTTAGAGGAGAGGCGCGAGGTTTACCGCAAGGACAAGGCCCCAGTAACGACGCGGAAGAAACCCAAAAAGGACGGGAACGAGCTCTCACCCGAGATGGATGACATGATCAATGCTGGGTCTGACCGCCGCCATATAAAATGCTTCCGTGTACCTGCGCGGTTATTACTTTGGCAGCGATAGAACCGGTATGTCCATACCATACCTTTATAGTTTAAGCCCCTGACCTCTCGTTTTTAGTATCCGACCACAAGGAATGCCGTCCAGATCTCCCCGATGGCTGTCCCCGTTGTGCCGCGCAGACCCCCCGCATTTGCTGTGAGCTCTGCACCCCAGCACACTTCGCAAATTTTGCGCACGTAGACCTTCCGTTGAAGGCTCAAACAGCGCCGTCCCGCTCTCGCATCTCCACGTACAAGGCGGATGCGCTCGACATGAAGCTTCGGGATGCGCTGCACCGGTTTCGCCGTGACGCCACCACTACGAAGTTTGGCCGCATAGTGTTGAAGAACAGCGGTCCTGGTGTAGTCATGTCAAACGAGGTGCTTCAGCGGCTCGTGGACTGCGCGCATTACTACAAGATCCAGTCAACAGAACAACTGGCTCGCGAAACTCGATGGGCGGGTGCTGGTGAGTTTGGTGAGGCGGTTGTTGCCCTCATCAAGGAGCATCGACCAGCACCCGAGGAACCGCCGGCAGCGCTCGCCATAACGACTCCGCTGGGCCCCCACCCGACGAATACCGAGACCTCCACCGGTCGGTCTCTCCAGGTGCGCAAATGCTCAAAATGTCGCAGCGTGGATCACATTGGTATTTTATTCTTTATACTACACTGTTCTGCTCGTACTGACATTCCACAAGCCAGGAAGTGCCCGCTCCATCCGCGATATGAGCCCCCAAACTCCGCTGGAGAGTCGACCCAGGCAACGCCCAGCACCTCGCACAGTCAAAACATCCCCGAAATTATTGCTTCACCGCCCGTACCCCGGCCCCAACCAAGACCACTCTATGGTCAATTTCGAGTTCCCCATACACCAATGCCTCCTCACCTTCCGTCCGCTTCCTCCGACCTTACGATACCATTGGCCGGGGGGGGTTTTCAACCCCGTTACTCCACTCCCCCCGTGCTTCCCCTCCAGTTCCGGCTTCAACCCACCCTTGTCTCCCCAGAGACACCTTCCAATGACGTGAATCCCACTTCCTCATCGAGTCCGTTTCCCTCCATCCCAACCCTTCGTTACCCTCTGCCCGCGTTCCATTTTTACGGTGAATAATTAGCGTATTTACCTGTGTTGTTCTGTAGGGTCTATCTAATTCGAACGTTGATAAAAACTGGGGGCTGCCGATAACCACATAAGGAAGCAATACAGTGTTACAAAACACTACGATTCATCGCATCCTCAGCAAATTCAGACCTCTAGAGACAGATTTTCCGTAGAAAACCCGGGGCAATAAGATTATGAATATTCTACCGCTAAGTCGTCCTCCTCGATTGCCTGGTCTACACTATCATCCTCCAAGAGCTCTGCTTTACCAGCAATGTTGAATAGCAGGTGCTCGCCCTTGTCAAGCATATCAGGAATAGAATATGCAGAATCACGGTCGGCCTTGTGTTCGTTCGGGGAATTGAGCTTCAAATATTCTAGCATGTGCACAAATGTCTTCGTGAGGTCCGGAGATGCATGGCGACTGGTCAGAGAGGTGAGACAAAAGTTCCGTTCGATGGTTCGATGGCAGCTGTGATAGATTTTTATCAGTGTTGATTCCTCGATAACTCGAGCCTTGGTGTAATTTGAGCCGCTTCCCCCGAAGGTGTGCTAGAAGTTGGAATTAGCTACTGTCAACTGTCGCCAACCACGAACCTTGGTATACAGATTTATCATTGACTCCTCCCAGTCAACACCACGAAATTGGTCGAAGATTCCTGTCGGGCACACCAACGAGTTGTACCGCACCGCGCGCCTAGAAGAACCATGCCAATTTAATTGACCTCACACAGTAAAATTGTACATGGCATACCCAAGTCTCGGAGGATAGACAAAGTGAACATCCGTGAGATACTTAGTCATATGTGTTGCATATTTGTGCTTTCCGACCGCCTTGAAAATAGTGATCCACGGGGAGAAAGTTGTTTCGAGCCGTCCAATATCCCCACGGTTCATGGAAAATGAAAGTTCTTCATAAAGGAGGAAGTATTGGTGCATGATCAGCACATTTTCGTGCTGCTTATCACGGCGCGCAATCGACTCGCTTCGAAGGCCATAGATGTCGATCTCGCCCCCTGACACATAGTTTTCCGCAAGATGATTTGCCATATCCTTGAGAAGGGCAAGTGACGGCTTGGACTTTGCGAAGTCCTCCAGGGAGTTCAGTGCAGGATTCCTGTGTTTCGCCTCGACGCGCCACGCATCAAGACGCAATACAATCCCATTGTGGCGTATTACCTCATGCATGCGTCGAAACCCAGGATTCGAACCGATTTTACCCGTTTCGCGAGGTCGATGTTGAGCAACATAAGCCATGAGACTGTTTGGGTCCACTCGTGCGTTCTTGGGCTCAATGAATATGCGCCAGATAGCATCAGCACACGCCATTTTGAGATGGGAAAAACCCATCACAAATACAACGAACTGGTAGCGCAACCAGGGTGTGCTTTCGATTGACCGTCGGAGCAGTATTCCTTGCACTCGTTCGGCTGTCCCAAGGTCACCAAAAAATAAGACCACGTATTTGAGGAGTGATATTAGGTTCTGGAGGCGTTTTCGTTGCGCAATCTTTGCCGGGTCGGTCTCAGAGGGATCAGGCGCAGGAGGCGGCGGACCGACTCCACCTTGTCGAAGAAGATCAGCTATGGCTGATATATTCCCAGCATGGGTGGATTGGTTCGTATCCATTGCACGGGCGGGGGCATACCGCATTTTGACGAGCGGAATCTGCTCCACAGTCTCCGGGGATTCAAGTATTTCGAGATGGTCACGGAACTCGACCGGCCCGTGCTCGAATAAGTCAGATTTGAATTTCCACGCATTGAAGCGTTCCCGCCGAGTCAAACCGGAGGGGTGGTCACTCTCGGCATGTATTGCCTCGAGGTTACTGTTGAATTTCATTCAATTCGGCACGGGTTGTGACCCGTGACCCAAAATACCAATTCGGCACTTTGGCAACCAACAAATTTTGGCGTGACACCTCCAAAAATTCGGCATTCATGACGAAAAATTACGAAAATTCTGCCTTTTTTGCACCTCCAAGGGAGATTTGGCCCCAGTGTCATGTATTTTACATTTGGCACTGGGGTGCCGTGACCCGTGACCGAGGCCAAAATTCATCGCGGCACAGGGGGTGCGTGACGCGTGACCGCCGAATTGAATGAAATTCCACAGTATGCTCCTCAGGAGCAGGGGGTGAATCCAATGTGGGATTTAGGGACGATTTGGCCCATAATTCCTCGGAGCACTCTAAATCCTCGAGAACAACACCATGGTCCAGGCAAATAACGGCACCGGAGGTAAGGTGGGTGAGAGGATCACCCGCTTTCTCAATTGTTGGGACGATGGTGGGGAAGTTGATATCGAAATTGTCGTAGGCATAACCAACAAGTAATGTTTGCCCCATCGTGCGGAGCGTCTCAACTGTTTCGGCAGACAAAGAATGAATTGCCGAGTGGATTGCGCCCGGGGAGATTGATATTCCCATGTGGGAAAGCGCTTGGATGACCTTCTCCGGGGTGTTGGTAGAGTGCAGAAAAATGCCAAAGACGCTTTCGAGGGCGTTGGATTTATTGTTACGGCTTTGCATCATTATGCTCATCATCACAACTATTTTCTGCCCAGTTTTTAGACCCGCAAAAAATTTGGGGGCGGAGGCAAGAACTTACAATTGTTCTGATGCCTTCACGCTGTTTTTCGACGCGCTCGGGACGTGTCCCGGGACCGTCAGGAATAGCCTGTGCAAATTCCCCAGTTCGTCGAATTCATCATCCGGTGTCGTGCCTCCCATCACTTCATCGCCGTCGACATCCTTGTGGTCTTTGGAAAGTAGAAGGTGCAATAGGTTCCATAAATCCGGAGCCATTCTCTTCATTTGCTGTGCCATCTCCTCAATCTGAAAATCCTCTAATTGTTGTGCGGAAGCATGGCTCGCGTCGAAGTGCCAATCGCGATTCGCTGTCAAAAGCTTGATTGATTCGGCTGTCTTCTTCTGAATGGCTTTCCGGGCCCAGGCAAAGGTGGATTGAGCTGATCCAGGGTGTTTAGAAAAGAGATCAATTATTTCTGGTGTTTTGTCCACCAAGCTCGTAGTACATGTGTGGTCACGGTAGGATTCTCTTTCCAGAAGTGTAATAACAAAGTCCGATGCTGTAACGGCTTCGTGCTCCAGAACGGCGGCAATGCGGGCAATCTGGGAGCGGGCGGTCCATGTCGTCTCCATAGGCGGGATGATACCAAAACGGAAGTGATGGCGGGTGATGCGGCCCCGGGTGGCTATGTTGTTTACCGTTGTTAAAGGCCAGCCTCTGTGGAGGGGTTGGGCCTTGAAGTTCGGAAGCAGTATGGAATCTAGAACGATCAATTTGATGGGCTATTGAGATTTGTCTTGGCGCATGACTACTCTGAATTCACTATTAAATACCGCTACTGTGACTCCCAACCCCGGAACACGAGGCTGGGTAGGAGACTGTGTCTAAATGGGATCTGTGTGGCCGACTAAACATGTCTACGCATATCTAGACTCAACTACCCAAACTGTGTTTAGGCCACCCTTGAACGTAGTGATTGACTTCACGCACCCACTTTCGGCGGTTCAACTCACTTGCCAGCGACTACGGAGAGTATATACTAGAATAATGGGACTGGGACTCGCCCAGTCCCATTTTTGATGGCAAATCCCATTATTTTGCCCTCCACAGTGGGATTCGGGCAGCGAGTGGGATTGGCATGCATCTGATTTGTGTGATCATCCATCACTGTGCCGACCAAGTGCCGACAAGTGCCGACCCTTGCCGTGCCACCCTCTACACATTTCTGCCTGCATCCCCACGCCCCCGTGCCCTTGTGACACGGCATCGGACCGTAAGGTGGATGTGATTCGGGTGCACGAGGAAGCAGGACGGCTTCATTTTAGTGTGTAATCCCGCTTTTCATCCTGTAACATCCACCTAACCTTTTTTGGCTCCTTCACGCGCTCTCCGACGTCGTCGGCGGAATGCGGAGATGTTTTCGGCGGACAAAAGCAGCAGCACAAGTGGGGAGGCATGCGGTGGAGGTGAGGTATTGCCATGATATATTCGTGTACTTTGGTGTTCTCAGAAGCAATACATGTTCCATTGTCTATTTGTTATGCCTCACCACGCGCCCGCTTAGACTGTGTACGCTGCCGACTGCCCTCGACAATGTCATTCTCGTCAACAGATTGCCGCCGACGCCTGCGCGCTGCTGGAGTGGTGGCTAGTGCGAGCACAGCTGGACCTGGCACCGATACAGAAGGTAAAGTGGCCGAGGCTGTGATCATTTGCAGAAGGTCGCTGTCCGAATGAGTGGGGAGTGGTAGACGCAAGACCAATGTTGAATCCAAAACCAGAGTCGGTGTCATCCGTCTGCAGTGTGTTGTCATTGAACACTAGAGAAACAGGTGAGTGGAGAGTGGAAAGAGACCAGATGAATGTTGACTTGCATTCGTGGTTGGGTTCAAGTTCGGGATCTAACTCGAAACCAGGATGCGATTCCATCTGTGTGTCTGTGTTGGTCAAGTACAGGGTCATGTTGGATGTGGGCTCGTCCGAACGAGAGTTGCCTGTCGCATCCGAGATGGTGGCGTCGTTGGAATTGTCAGTTGAGGCGGGGATGGGTGCGTCTGGCCAAGCATTAGTTATGGAGCTGAAATTAAATAAAACACAGCCCACCTGAGTTGGAATCAATCAGTGTATGCCGTCCCTGTATCTGAACACCTTTGAGTGGCCCAGTCCGAAGCTCTCACAGCTTGGCGTCAATCTCGCCTCGGCGAGAAACCCAGTCGCGACGATTCTGCTTTTCAGCGTCAATCTCAAGACGAAGGACCTTGACCTCTGTCTTCAAATCCTCTCGCCTCCGATCCACCTTCAATTGCTCCTGCAACTCCTCGATCTGCCCCTGGATTGCCTTCTGCCGACTCAACGAAAACTTCCACTCCTCCTGCCCCTCATCCCGCTCCTGGGAAAGCTCATCGAAGGCAATGAGGTGCTCATTCCGCTCGAACGCCGCCTTTGCGGCCCAACCTTTGCGCTGAGCAGACAGCTTCTCACGTTCGCTCGGACCGTTCCAGCGTTTGCGCATGACTCCATCGCGTATAATTTGGTGGATTTCGTCCACCTGGACATTGTCGCGCATGTATTTTCTGGGAAGGATGAGTCCCCCATCCAAATGCAAGAGGGACCGACCACGTACCGCAGGATCCCGGGCAAAAGTGCGAGCTGCGTAGATGTTTGAGCGTTCGTTCCCGCATGTGCACTCTCTGCGAGATTTGTGGTGTTTGGGGTTAGATTGTAGTCGTTGGGAGCAATTTTCGAGAGGAATGGGCTGATAGAAGGGAGGTACCAGGGATTTGCAAGCTTTTGAGCATACCAATCTGAACGAGATTGTCAATTTGAGAGAAATTAAGTATGGTTTGAATGCAACAGACTTTGCACTGCGGTATGGGTCTGGGCGGCGCAGTACCTATGCCATTCGTCAACCGCTGCTTGGTCCTTGGCACCAAGGATCTTCCTGAGTTCCTTTACAACATCAAGGGGCACCTTGTCAACGCGATGAAGGTCATCGCAATGGCTGTGAAATATAAACATCAAGTCTTTCAGCAGTAAAATAAGCTTGCCGCTGGAAGTGAACAACACAGGTCTTCAGGCAGTATGCAATATATTCCAGCGAGTTCCCCTCCACGATACCGCTGATCGATGGCGAGTTGTATTGGGCAAGGAACTCGCCGAATCCTTGCACATGCGCTACCTCACCGTCCATGACAAATACACGGCAGTTTGCGTCAGGATAGAAGGGACGGAGGTGGAATTTGTCCCCGGTGACGCGATAGACGCCGTCAAACAACTCAATAAAGAGCTGCTCAAAGGCAGGCTTTGTCTTGCGATCGCAATAGAAACTTGCAAAAGGAATTCCTGGTGCGCATTGAGAAGGGCAGAGGCTCCGGATAATAATGGTACACACGGCATTTGAAGCGCTCCGAAAATCCGACAACCTCCCACTCATCCATATCACCTTCGATGCGCTTGAATGTGTAATCGATAGCAAGGGCAAGAACACCGTGTATGAACTTTGCCAGCTGGGGGTGCAAAGTCACCACCAGGTTGAAATCCCCCTTGGACATTGCCGCGTGGATATATCGCTCGCTGACGGGTAGAGCACAGTCTTTGGTTTGCATGTAGTGCTGAACACCTTGGATAGTTGAGCTTTGACTAAAATAAGAGAGTGCTGGACGTACCCGAGAAGCCTGTACCCGCCGGAAACTCCACCTTCCTGTGGGCGGCAATGCGATCGCGAATCTTGCGTACATCAGCAAATGCCGGGCTGACCGCGCTCACTCGCTTCCCGTCATACATGGCTTGTGTTGATTGTGCTGAGCTCGGATTCAGCGCCGGTCTCAAGCGGTGAAAGAGAGACACTTGCCGTTCAGCAAGGTTTGAACCGTGAGATTTTCGGTCCCAAGTGCGTCCATTGCTGCTCCAAGGAGACGCTCATCCTCTACACTCGGCTTGATGTGTGGATGCGCCGGGTGATTATGCCCATTTCGGAGGATCAGGATCGCCTGGAACGCGTACTCCGGCAGCCATTCGTAGTAGTTGGGAGAGGTAGGGTCGTCGGGAGGAAGAACAGGAATAAGGATGATGAGCTCGGTGTCACACCTGCGCTGGAGGAGCTTGGCCGGATGGATAACGCCATCAAGGACATGACTGAATACTAATCGTAACCGTGAGTGGACGGAGAATCATGGACCATTGGAACATACTCACCACAATGTTTCAGCCCCAGACGCGGGTGAGTCGACAGCACACACTGAATGTTGAGGTTCACCACCGTTCCGTCAGGCACACGGCCTTGTTCTCCAGTACATATCGAAATATCTCCTCGTCGACATTGGGAGGTATTGAGTGGTATCGATGTAGCCAGCGTTTCCCAGGGTGCCATTTCGAACACCCAATGAAGTACAGCTTGCCGTATTGGTTTGGACCCTGGGGAATGTTATTTGTGTGATACAGAGACATGGAGTGCACGTACATTGTTTAGGAGTATCATGACGGGGACACCATCACACTCGGTCTTGCACTTTGAGCTAATGACGCGAGTATAAAAGCTGGAGTAATGGTCAGCACAGCAAGCGGATGCATACAACTAACACATTACCGAGACAGTATTGCCTCTGGTGAGGCGGCCTCGCGCTCGTTCGCATCGAGCTCGTGGTTCCATAGATCTCGCATCGCTTGCTCATCCGGTTCAAATCGCTCACAGTCCCCAAACAGCTCCTCAGATACGAACTCGCAGACACATATACCCTTGCATCTCAACTGCGCACGCCGCGCTCGTACGCGTTCCCCGGAGAAAGCATAAACCCAAACATCGCCCTTTGGGCCAGCATGGCCTGTTGACCCGTCCCACGCATCCTGGTCCTGTGAGCCGAGTAAGCTCTTCCCAATATATTATGAAGCAACATACCTCTGCCTTGATGTAGGCGTCAATGGTGCGCATCTTATTCCCCTTCTTGTTCTTGAGCACATCCGGGTTAGCCCGAACATCGAGCTTATAAGCCACCTCGTCGCGCGGGACAGTCCAGGTTTGCGGTGCGGTGGTGACTGGGATGATGCGGTTGACATAGAGCTCACGAGTGACATTAATGCGGGGATCGGGATCTTCTTCCACCTGCTTGCCTTTGCCTTTGCCTCTGCGCCGAGCTGGAAAATACAAGTTTAATCCAGTGTGTACAAATGAAGGCAGAACTTCACTCACAGCTTTTCGACGTAACGGTCCCTTGTGGAATGGCGGTCGTCTCAAGGGGATACAAACTACCGAGGTACGAGGTTTGATTGTTTGTAGTGTCTGTCTACGAGAGACTAGAGCAGGAGGCGATTCGACGTGCAGTGGTTGGATCATAGATGGGATATCGAGATCAAAGGCAAGGATAGTAGATGGGGAAGCAGCGCGAGATGAGAAACCAGAACCAGTGCCGTAGCTGCAGCGAGAGTTTGGATGCACCGAGCTGGACCGTGAGCGCGGTGAGCACGACAGGCGGTCAGAGCGGCCCGCCAGCGACATGGTGCGAGAGCGAGGAGGGCTGGCAGCGACGGATGAACCAGGGGTGTAACTACGGATTGAGCCAGCCTCGGAGCGGTTGACCTTGCGCCCTCGTTCCGCCTCCAGCTCCTGCATGAGCCGCATCCATGTATTGAACGGCGCAGGAGCCACCCAGTCTTCTGCACGATCAACTTGAAAGAAGGGATGGTTGACATAGGCCTCGCCAACGACCTGGAAGAGGCCGATAAATGAAGCAAATGGATTTGTATTGAAACACAAAATGACACACCTGCTCTCGATATGCACGCAGCTGCCGCAGCGATGCGTACCTATGGTCTCGCAATGGGTCAAGACGCTCTGCTAGGTTAAGCTCCTGGTATAGCGCATAACCACGCGCCGTCATCCAGCGTGGCGCATCCTCGACGGAGAAGAAGGGGACATGTGTAGAATCACCCAACAACAGTGGAAACATCTGTAATGCAGGAATTAGAGTAGCATTGATTCAAGCAATTTGGAACATACAAATCGTCGGTATTCCACAACCTCGCCGGTCGTGAAGTCGGCGGCGGCATCAAACAACGCGAAATCTAAAGTACAAGGTCAGAAATTGGCAATGCAACAACTCCACAACCTACCGGCAGTATTGGATAACATTTTTTGTTGAGAAAGGCAGAAACGATGGGGGGAGGAAGTGTCAGACACGAGGAGTGGCTATAGACGATGTGGAAATGTGTCACTTTGCCAGCTGTTCTTATACCGTTCCAGGTCCCAAATATGGAAACTTGGGTTCAAAAGATAAAACCTAACTCGTGTAGCCATGACCCGGCCGAAAACGATACATGAGGCGCTACAAACGCCGCAGACCAGGTCTAAATTAAATTTCACCTGTAGTTGATCCACGTTTTATGGCCAACTGATGAACTTCAATTTATTATTTAGATAGGCCGACGGACCGTTCTAATAAAAAGATACTGCCGATAGATTAATCAAGCCGTCAATCATACGATCATTCGGCTGTGCGTCGGCTGTGCGTTCCACTTCTTCCGAGTCCCACTGTGATGTCTCGAGTCCCACTGACAAGCTGACAAAATGGGACTCATTGCCATCAGAATGGGACTGAACGAGTCCCAGTCCCATCCTTCTTGTTACTCCTCGACTACGGAGGCTCGACGATTCAAAAGTCTGGGGCAACCTCGCATTTTCTTGCATCAAACCCATCTTCTATGAGGGACGATCGGATGAGTAGATTGGGTGACTAGAACAGATAGTTATATGTTGCGGATACGCCGGTACGCAAGCATAAACCAGACGGAGAGAAACTCAAAACAAGGCTCAAACGAAGGGGATGCCCGCCAGGTCCGGAAACACGTCGAATGGATAGTCCTCCCACATTGTATCCTCCTTCCTCCAAGCCCGACGACCTTTGAGAAGGTCAGCATCTGGACACTCGTGAAGTTTCGAGATTGGGTTGCTCACTAAGGTTACAGCAGCATGCCTCAAGGCTTTGGACATGCATCGGCCAAGTCTGGAACGATTTTTTCGGGCCTCGTCCGCCTCATCCGTCCTCTCACTCGAAATGATAGCGCAAAGGAACGGAAGGCCTGCGAAGCGCGGGAGGCACTCCTTGAGATATAAATATGTGTCCGGGGGAAGACGCGTATGCCGTTGAATCATGGTACCGGTGCCGCGGCAAGAGGGCGGCTGCCGATTTGATGCGCCGGGTCAGGTAATGGAGCTGTGATCGGCTGTCAACTGTGTTACCGTATTTGCAACTTCAAAAGCGAGTTCTTTGTTTATATATATATACAATGTTCTCGAATAAAAATAGCAGTTGGTTCTCAAGGGAATCGGGAATATTTGTGAGTTGTGATCTGTGTATGTTCAGGTTTGAATATTTTTCGAATCAATGAAGACATCTAAGATCTGAGCGACGGTTCACAGGACTCGCAACTTAAGGACAGTATAATGCGCAGCCAAATTTAATGTCCACAATCCAACAGGTAAATATATTGGCCCTGCGATTGACAGTACATTTTAACAATACGACAACTTGTTTCTCCGATTTCCGAAAGGGTGATCATAGAGATAAAGCTTCCGCTCGGCAAGACTGGCAGATTCAACCGCACAGTAGCGGCCCTCAATGCCCTCCATTTTGTAGTAGTTATAGCTAGTAAGGACCCCAGCTCCCAACGTCTGACTCCCGCGAGACTTGAACACTCGGACAACTGCGTCGATTTCTCCAATGATGATACCTCTGTTACTTATGAAGCCGTTTCCGCAAGGATTGACCATAAATTGTTGTGGAAACAAAGGCATTATAACCGCGTCCGATATGGGAAGCTGGTCGACAAATCGAGGAAACAATGCTGAATATACATAACTGTTCATGGGTGCATCAAATATAAGCATAGGACCGACCACCATATTGCGCCCGTCCTCATCACTTTCGAGCCTCCCGGCCACTACCGAGTTCACATTCATCCGGAGAACCCGCATCTTGTGCAGCTGTTCCAGCACATCGACCTTGTGACTCCCGAAACTCCATCGACCCTCGCAAGCACTGTAACCTCCACACGATAGTGCAACAAGCGAGGTTTGATGGTGGGGCAATGCGCTGAAAAATCTGTCTGCGCGCCGATTGGATTGCTTTAGGTTTCTGCCCTCGAATTCGTCATCCGCTTGGACAATGGTGAGGTGCTCGAGGCCAGAGTACGAGGAGATATACTCGATGAGCCCTTCCACCATCATGTTGGTGTGGAGTTCAGATAGATGTATACATTCCACGCGCAGGGTGTCCCACGTTGTTGCATTTCCGCTGAACAGCCAAAGAGACTGGAGAGATCGCAGAAGTACAGTGCCGCGATCTAATCACAGGCTGTACTGAAACAGACGGAGTTCGGTAAGCCGGAGGGGTTGTCCGACACTGCGGAAGAGGTTGGCGAAGCCATGCAAAGGCGAATGGTTCCGATGATGCTTCGTCACGAGATGAAGAGCAGAAAGATGTGGGTTATTGCCAACCATATGAGATACCGTTTGGCAGAGCGCCCCTAAAGACATTGCGTTGGACGATGTAAGAGTCAATTTTCGAAGATAGGTAATGTGATCGAAGGAGCAGTCCAAGTTTTTCGCGAAGTCAGATGTGAGTTGGAAGTACTCTAGCAGAGCTAGGGAGCCCTTGAAGCTGTGGACGGTTTCGACCGTCCACCGTGAGTTTTCGGTGCAGGGCGTGAATGTCCATCTGGCCTGCGTCAAACATCAAAGTTTGAATGATTAAATGGAACACTTACCTACAGTACGGTTCGGATATTTTTTAGTGAATCTAGAGCTGGTCGGAGGGGACTGCTCCAGTCGGCTTTCTACCACCTGCAGCTCATTTGCGTCAACCCCAGCGGCGACGGCCGGAGAGAGGCATTTGATTTTAAGGGTGCGCGCAAACTGTGACCACTGAGTGTTCCCCGCAGCCAGTGCCTCCAGGTGCGAAAGTCCAAGTTCCAGCCGAGATCTATGCACATCCAAAACGAGTGAAGAGAAAAAGGAGCGTGCAACGGCAGACTTAAAGTTCTTGCAGACGACTCGGAGTTTGCTGTGTTCAGCAGGAATCTGGGAAGTCTATTAGTATATGGTCCTCGAAAGAAGAGTGCCAGAAGACCCAGCAAGTAATCTCCTCTAGCAATACGGTGGTCAAGTTAATGATGGACATTGAGTTTGAAAAGAAGTGGTCACGGTCAAAGTATGCGGCTGCTGGGAAGCTGTGTTAGTACCTCTGCTTTCGTATCGCCAAATCCCGGCGACGATCCCGCACTGCAAGTCACTACTCGGCAAGTCCGGATATCAACTGGCCTAGCAACTCGAACTGCTTCAGTCGAGTTCCAGTAAGTATGCAACGGCCCAGCCCGAGATTTCTGATTGAACGAAAGGCGATGGTTGCTGTCAGCAGCGCCGGAGGCAGTACAACAGCAGATGCGGAATCGTGTGAAAGGTGGTCCAAAGCGCGATCACGTGCCTTACCAAGTCGCATCAATAGGGTTGTTCACACCTGCCCTTTTTGCATCGTTTTTGCGCCCTTTTGTACTTCTAATTGAAAAGGGGGGAAAAAACTGGGCAAAAAACGTTTAACGAAGAGATTGGCAAAAAGGGCGGAAAAAGGGCGCGAAAAAGGCCAGGTGTGAACAACCCTAATAGAAGATTGATTAACGCTCACCCAAAATGCTAGCCAACAACTCTTAGGCGGAGGATTGCCACCGTCCCACTACTGCATCCGGAGCAGAAGCTGTAAGATGCCAACAGTTGACAGCTTCACCGTGCCACATTGCCCACACCGTCCGCCTTCCCTTTGACCTCTATCCAACTCACTTCATGTCAACGACAACGACCCAACCGGCATCCGAGCCAGCTACAAGTAATACATTACCCCTTGTGTAGATTGAGGCGCAGATGCCACCTACCATAGCTATAGCTGAGCTGTTCTCACCCCACTCCCCACATGCCCAGCTCGTCCAGAGGCCAGACCCAATGGCAAGAATTTGACGTCACTGTTGGCAATATATTCAATGTGCTTTCCTTGAGCGTTGAAGTACACCAAGAGGGAGTCACCGTCATGGATATCCTCACCAGAGCTTGGCGGATCTTCCGTATCTTACTCTTTGGAAGCTTGACGGTATTGATGTCCAGTAGCTCGAGTCCCCCTGGGTATTTCTTTCTTCACATGCCTCGAAGAGTCTTGATTTGCTTGCTTTTGTTCCAGAGATACCGATGATGCTGCTTCGTCTCCAGTGGGGTCTCCGCACCCCCACGTGAAAATCACGCCCTGGAGAATCCTCAATACCTCAGTTCTGCTTAATTCTGGGCACATACAAAGCAGTGTCCACCTATCTCTGGGAAACGATGGCACCAACCAACCTAGACTGGACAATGGGAGTTGTCTGGGCGCTCATGTACATACACCCAAATTACATTCCAGTGTGCATACTGCTGACTTATTGCATCAATCTAAGCTCATATTGGGTATCCATAGTTGAACCAGTGGCCCCGTCTATTGCGCCGTGGTTTTTGACAGTGGATTTCTCAAGGCCCGTGCGCTTCGGAGCACTCGGACTTTTCGCAGCGCTGCCGGCAGGGGTTTGTTGGGCAGGTGAGGGAATAAAACAAAGCGCCAGTAGAGCTATCGTTGGTAACCCTTCCAGTCATCTACAGGATAATGGCTTTTATGTTTACCCGTCTGGTTCATTGGAATGTGCTCCGCGCCATCTTGGTTGGAATCGCCGGATTCTTAGCGCTGATTTCTTCTTGTTGTGGGCACTAGCTCTATGATTACCGTACGAGGTCCAACTACTGAAGTTTTTCAACATGCTGCTGTTTCCCTGAGTCTGGAATGGTTTGTTTCATCGCTCAGATTTGCTGTGGCAGTGTATGTTTAACAGGGGTATCGTTATGGCCATATTGTGGCTGTCCCCCTGAGGGTAACGTACCTGATTGCCAGTGAGTTGAAACTACTCGTCTTGGATATAAGTACCAGAAAATTGACTGATCATCTCACTTCAGAGCGATGTTCACACAATATGGAATTTGAATCGGAGCTGGCCAATATGCCTCTCATCGGCGTCGGTGTGCCCTGTACGACGATTTTTGTCATGGTTGTGACGACCTTCATGGTTTTCGGAGGCGATGTAATTTTGACACCAGGCTTCAGGTTGATGAGAAGCACGTACAGTTTACTCAGAAACCTTGTTCGCAGTGTTTACAGACACGCATGTACCAGTCAATTGTAGGCACAGTCCAGCACAATTGCAGTCCCAATGATAGAAAAGCACTTGCAACTCTCACTTTACGAGAACTTCTTCTCCACTGTTTCGTTTCCTGTGTGTTGGAGCACCCGTTGTGTTTATGAAAAGGAAAGAACAGTAGGATTAGTGTCAGACTAGTGCATACCGGTTCCCGACATATGTACTCCAGAGGTGAACATGAGCGGGAAATTGGTGCAAGAGGCTACTCCAATCTGGCATGCACCTTCATTTCTGAGTCTTCGGAATCATAAAAGGCCAGCCAGTAGATAAACCAAAACACCATCATAAAAAAGAAACAATCATAGAAGAAAGAGAAGAAGAGACTGCCGCTGCCGTCGGTTGTCGTCAGTGTCGTCGGTGTCGTCGGTGTCGTCGTTGTCGAACATGGCTGCCGAGTCTTCAAACCGAACATCGGATCCCCTAGCTTTGGGCCTGAGAAGCTGGCCAGTCAGGCTATGAGCACAAGGGCTCCGCCTGGGGGGAAGCAGACGATACAGTCGAGGCTGAGCTTTCCATGCCTGACGCAACAGCCACGGCTTGTTCCTGCTTTTGTGTTTCGGCAGCAGAATTCTGGCCCATACCGGCAGCTGGTGCGGAATCGAAAACAGGTGCACTCTGGCAACGTGCACAGTGTTAGTATACCCAGTTTTCTGCGCAGTGCCGAACAGTACACACGACGAGGGCGCCTAGATCATCGAACCTCCTGGAATCGCAGTTCGGTATCGCTGGGTGCGTGCCTACTGATCCGGCAGCAGCAGCCAGCACGGTGACGACGGGGTGCAATGTCTTGACCATAATATGAGGGTGAGGGGAAAAGTGGGTGTCAAGCTCAGCGGACGCATGGTGGGGAGCGGGGGAAAAATCGAAGCTGGCCCGAATTTATAGTAAAAATGTATACGGCAGCGGTACTGCTGAGCGTATGATGTTTTGATACAAATTGATCCCACTGTCGTGCTTCTCTCTTCTCGACCGTCATGCCCCACTCAACTCATCTGCTCAACTCTCACCTTCCCCACCACTTTTGGCTCCCATTTTTGTCTCCTCACCCTCCTACAAGTCAAGTTGCTCCAAGTGGGCTTGGTCCTTGGGGTTTCAAGCTGCTTTTCCTCAGGTGGCTTCAAGCTATTCTCCTTCAAGTCCATTCGGGCCGTTCACCCTCAAGTTGCTGCAAGTTGCTGTCCTCAAAGAAAGTTCAAGCTCTCTCGCAAGTCTCCTTCAAGTCACCATGCTCAAACTATTCTCAAGTACTTGCCGTTCGAGCTTCAAGCCCTGGTCACAAACTGTTTGGTCTTTAAGTTGTGGTCTGCAAGTTTGTAACTCCTCCGCACATCTCAAGTTTCAAGTCTGAAGTCTCTTGGTCCACACAAGTGACATTTCTCATCTCTGCATAGGCAAGTATCCTGACCCTACATTTGTCCCTACCCCCACATGTCATTGTCTGGTGTTGTCTCCATCCTGGGCTACATACTCTGTCCACCCTTGTCCGGAACTTGTGAGTTCCATGGTCACGCACGCTGTTCAGCAGTGGCTTGATGTCCTTACTTGTGAGTACAGTCGGGTATATACAGCATGAAGCAGTTCTATGTTCATATGTAATCTATCTTCTTAATATATGTTTCCCCTTTATTGTGTCTGAACCTGAGAATGGGAAGGGCAGAGTAGAGGGTATATGCCAAGGTTTATAACCTTTTACTTGTTATCACAAAAAGTAACCAGAAATCAGGTGTTTACAGCATCAATTTGGAGGGCTTTTTTGTTTTAACTCAATGTGCATGTTCTTTGGGTTAAATGGCCACCACTAACACAAAAGTGAGCTTTGAAATTGGTGGGTATGTGCTTGGCAGATGGGTTATATTTATTGCACCTGATTTTGCTGCAGATGACCAAAAATGTTCCAACCCACAGTCACTTACAAGTATAAACTAGATGGAGAGCCTTGAGAGCAAATTTTAGGGATGTCCTATACACTCTAGACCTTACATATGAAGTTAGGAAGCTGATAGATAGATGAAAACAGGTCAAACATTCAGCAAGTCAGGTCAGCAAAATCTTTACAGAAAACATCATCCTATTTAGCCTAAGAATTTCTACCTGAGTGCTCTATTCTTGAATGAGAATTTATGTCCGCTTTGAACCGTTTAAGTGATTTGTCTGAAAACTGTGATAGCTGTCGCTTCCCTGTACCCGAGTATGGTTCTTAGTCAATTGATAGATCAACCAAGTCCAATCTTCTCTTGGCAGTCCTGAAGACGTCAGATGATGTCCAACAGTAAGCCCTCTTATTCAGAAGGATAATCCTTCATAATACACCCTTAGTCAGGGATGTGCAGTAGCCCCAATCCATTTCCAGGATGGTTGGACACTTTCCACAGTTGCTCCATTAGCGACTTCTCATGTCAATCCTTTACCAGGATCGTTGTCCAGCACCTTTCTAATGGTCCAAGACACATTATGTTGCAGTATGGATTTCTTCCTTGCACACTATCAGCAGAATAGCTTAGTTGGAAAGAGCACTAGTGGCACAATCACTTAGAGGTCCCCGGTTTGATTCTGGGTTCAGCCATTTTCCAACACATTATATCCCTTTTAGCTAACTGCCCAGGCCAGCATTAGCCCATGTGAGATGACACTGTAATGAAAGGTTAAAAAGGTTGTCCTTTGAGATTGACGGTCGATACACCTGACCCACTTCCCCGAATACACAACTCGGCATTTGAGTTGTGTATTCGGGAAGTGGGTCAGGTGTATCGACCGTCAATCTCAAAGGACAACCTTTTTAACCTTTCGTTCTTAACACTAACAGTGTTTGAAATGATGTAACAAATTTATTACCCTCAGTTACTAACCACAATGAACCCACTGTTGGACTTTGAATGGCACAAGGCCTAGCAAGAGACTTAAGACTGGATTGAAGAGCAAAGGTGAAGCCTTGATTCAACCAGGATAAGCTCAAAAGTTTAGACATCAGGTAACCGATCCTGAGAGGTCTGATTGCCAACAAGTGGGGGTGGGATTCACTGTCTGTACATAATTTACATGCCAGTTTAAATACATGTTGCTTGTCTAAAAGGGTATAAAGTATGTGTGAAGAAAACAGCTTTCTGGGGTTAAAACTCCGTGTGAGACTGAGAGAACAGCACCCATGAGTCATCTGTATCAGTCCTAGCAACCCTCTGATGCCATTTCCGAGGAGAAGGCCATTTCCCCAAGGGAAATGTACAGCCTTTTGAATTGTTTCTAAGCACAGCCTGTATCCACAGTCTAGACTTTGACAAGTCTTTGACAAGTGCATCCAAGTCCTTCTAGACCTATCACGTATTGCCCTAGGCCTTGTCTAATGTCCTCCCTGTTCGATCCAAGGTCACTTTGGCCGCTTTCTCCAAAAGAAACCATTCTCTGAGCAGAATGTACAGCTTTCTGATTCCTATCTTTTCCCAGCTTATTTCCTTTTTATTCTGACAGAGTCTAGACTGTCCAGACCAATGGAAAAATACTCCAGACCTCTGCAAGACATCCATACTCCAAATTGCATGTGAACAAACTCCGGAACAATCCAGAGATCCGTAAGTTCAACCACTAGATTCCAAATTGGGAAATCCTCTTCAAATAGAGTTCAAATGACCGCGGACAAGTTATCTTTGGTTCCTGTAGCTGTTTATAATATCCTTCTATCATCCCATTGTGTGTTTGATGGCCTAGCATCCATAAATTACCCAAGCAAACCTGCACAAACTGTACAGAGTGCAGGAGCAGTGTTATGACCAGTGTGGTTCAAACAATAATAAAACTGGCTTTCAAATGCATAAAACAGCCTAGTGCTCCGTTGTTGGGAAATTACTAGCACCCTTCTATCCTGATTCACAGGTTTTATCAGTCAAAACCAACTGAAAGGTCGCAAAAATCAATTTAATTCAGGTGTATTCAAGTTCACACCTTATCACCGAGGTACGAAGTTAATGTTAGAGTGTCTGTTTATAAGAGACTACTCTACAACTGCTTCTGACTAATTTGCATATCCAGACCATCTAGCTCCGGAACATTCACATGCTCTGTGTTTGTGCTGTCGCAGTAGAGCTGATGCGAGCCGTCATATTTAAAAGTATAGAGGGTAGAGGGCTTTTTTGCTGGGAAAGATTATCAGTATATGGTGCAACCACTTCTTTCCACAGTACAAAGTCTCACATGGCAGGTGCCTCAGCCAATTCTCTCTACATCTGTGCTCCTCGCTGCATGTATTCCTCCGTTGAAATACCTGGAAGTGCTTTCAAGACTGCAATGTAACAACAACTAGCCTTGTTGACGCACATTGCATTTGCGGCTTGAAAATAAAACAGGGTCAGTCTAACTCCCATCGCTTCCTGTAGCTATCCTAGGTGACCTTCGATTCTCATGTGCCCTGTTTCCAAATCAATAACAATTTCCTTCAGATTTCCGCAACAGATCCTACATAAGGCGCAGAAGAACCACCTTCGTCAACCGTGCGTGCGCACAATATCGGCCGGGAAGACCATGCTTCCTTCTAGGTTCGGTACAAGCCGCCATTCTGCCGAAGAGCCGCGTGATGCCGCAATCAACCATCAAAAATAAACAAGCCACGCAGGCCTTCGTCAGAAGGGGCTTGCTTCAAAGTCCGGAAATCTGGGGGGTTGACAATTGCACTCTACCGCCACAACGCAGGCTCAGAGCGCTAAGATTGACTGGTAAAACCTTTACTTTGTTAATATGGCTACAACTTTGCCCTATGAAGCATAAGAATACATGTACAAATGGTCAAGCTCTGAGGGTTTCAAAAGTGGCAAAAACACGCGTTTTTTGAGAGCCCTCAAAGATATTTAGTTTGCATGCAACTTCCAAGATATTCAAATCGAAGTTATTTCTGTACTATATCTTTGGTTATATTGCGCCTCAGCGTGATATATGCCTTTTCCATCGAGTTATTCAAGGCTCATTGTGCAAAATGGCTCAAATGATGGGAAATCACTGTCTGATCACTGTTCCCACGGGCCACAACTCACTCGAAAATATTCACTCAAGGCCATATTCAACATCTTAAAATCCAGTGAGTGGCCAAACCACTTATTCTTAGAACATAATCATTTTTAATCAGTCTTTAGGCTCTGTCGGCACCATGAGGACCACATGGCTGAACTGGATCACTGCTGCTATATAATCCCAATTTTCCGGATTATCTGGGACAGTAAAAGTTCCTAGGAAGCACTGAAATTGCTCCTAGTATGTCCTTCATTGAATCCAGGAAGAACTTTGAGGAGCTGCGCATCTGCTGCTTCCTAATCAGAGCATTTGATGTGTGCAGGCACGACATGCAAATTCTGGTCCGCCAAATATGCCTGGGCACCGGCTATCATGTCCCAGGACATGTCTTTTACCTTCTCGAAGTCAAATATGAATTTTTACCCGTGCCGAAACGGTCTTTTCAATGGATTCTTGACGCGCTGACTTTGTGATGCACAGTGTGACTGGGTGTGACAATCCCTACTGGCGCATTACAGGACCCACATCTCTTCACCACGGGCACCAGAAAGTCCCAATAAATTTGGGAGCACTCATAGGATGCCATACAGCAACTTCACCACTGGAGCCTTATCCATCCGATATAATCCTAGACCTGCAGGAAGCAATCTTTAACATTTCACAAAATTGAGATCAATGTGTGTGCCGACTGCTGCTCTTCGACTCTAGCGCACAGTAGAAATCTGCACCAGATACCCTAACATATGTTCTAATGTTACCAGCTTGCATTGAAGAAATTGAGTGGAGATTGAAGTAGCACGAAAATGATTTACAACCCGTTTGTTTGGCGGACTTTGAAGCAAGCCCCTTCAAGAAGGTCCCCCAGCGCGCCGGGCCGGAACTTCGCGGGCTTGTTCCAAACCTAGCTTCCTTCCCCAATTCCCAGCTCTTTTATCCCTCGTTGGACAATCTCTGTGAGGTTGGGGTCCCATGCAATCTGGCAAGGCTGTCAATTGCAACTCAAAGGACTGAACTTTGAGTATACCTTGTGCATGTCCTCGATTGTCTGGGTCTCCAGATCAGCATCTTATACATTCCAAAGACCTAGAATGTGCAAACCTCTGCTTCCCCTATGAGCAGTGTGATGTGATCCTCTGTCGGGAACCTGAGCTCCAGGATTTCATCGTCAAATTCCTTGTTTGCAAATGACTACAAACTGTTAATCGGGAGTTCATGGTCAGCAAAATCAAATGCACCACCTCCTTCCACCTCATGTGCTTCTGCAATGTCGGCACTTTCGCCAACTGCCGGCCCATGTACAGATCTACTGCATTTCAATTTCTCCTCAGACCACCCAGCACAGCCAGCACCGCAAAATGTCACATGGACTTCACTTCCAACTTTGATACATACCTGGATAAATTGCTGAGTATCAAACAGTGAGCGGCTAGCTTCAGAATACACATTTTCAAATCTTCTGATCATCGTCTTCTAGATAGGCTTTCTATGTCCGATGCATGTCACACACGGACATGGAGCCCAAGTATTTTAGACATGATAACCCTCAGTGTCGTATCAAAGATACTTCTAGGGATATGGCTTCCAACGGGGCAAGTGGAGCTCGACATGGGTACCGAAATTTCTTACCCCCTTTATCATTGGAGAAGTATCGAACGGATCAATAGATACTAGCTCCAGAAAAGCAAATCCTAGGGTAGATTCACCGGGATACACACAGCTCGCTTTGCTTCCAATGTTGTTGGGCTATATCTTGCCGGATCCCCGTCTATTCGGATTCAAGTGTCACTCTTTGACTCCAAGGTGAAGGCGGCTTTACATTACAATATAGAATATCTGTCACAGAGACTAGCTTTAAATTAGGGGGAATCAGAGTGGACTCGAAACTGTGGCAAAACTCATGTCGAAACTAGGGATCGTCACCGTCCGTCCCGGCCGACGGACGGCACCAAAGACGGCCGTCCAGTGGACCGTCCGTCGACGGTACGGTAGGACAGCGTCTCTCATGGCGCTCGACGGGACGGGACGGTGGACGGGACGGCCGTCGACGGTGGACGGACGGTCAGTTAGCAGGTAAGTCGTCATCACCCCGAATTTCCCAAAATAGGAACTTACCTTACCGTTTACGTGCAGCGGGCGAACTTGATGATTCCATGAACTACAGCCCCGCCAGTGCACTATCACAATCAACCCCTCTGTTGTACATCCACAGCCATGCAAGCGGCAGTGAGGGCGGGGAGGCAGGAGCTGATGGGCGTAGTGACGGCGGTAACGTTGTAGGCGACGACATTGATGGGTGCACACATCAGCCGAGCCGCAGGGTGATGTACCCGCTCCTATTTCAAGTTCGTTGCCGACGTCAGGTGACGTGGCAGAGCGTTGTAGCCGTCCATCCGTCCGTCGTCCGTCGTCCAGTGGACGGGACGCCCGTCTTCACCACCGTCCGGCGACGGGACGGGATGCTGAGGGGACCTACAGCCCAGCGACGGGACGGGACGGTTGTCCGTCCGTCCGTCCGCCCAACCGTCCTGGACGGGTACGGTGACGATCCCTAGTCGAAACTAATTTGAAACTGAGTTAAGTTGAGTTTTGGTCCAGTTTCGACATTCTCAGTTTCGAAACTGTTTCGCTGTTTTGTGCAGTTCCTCCTCTGGAGGAGGAACTCGGACAGAATCGAAATGCGAAACTCAGGCAAAACTATCTTTTCGCAGATCAAAATCTTTGGATGGCGCCAGAGTCAAAGCTAGAATTGTTGCGCAGTTTCGGTCAAAGATCAAGGCAATTCTTTGTCGAAACTTGACACAAAATCAGCTCAGTTTCGAGGTCAGTTTCGTGCCAGTTTCGCTCGAGTTTCGTCCAATCTGACTTCCCCTATTATAGCATTCTGTAGACTTCATGTCACATCAACTCCTCGATATTCACCCCTCCTCTCTCACTCTTCCTCGCACTACTCCATTTCACCTCGATTCTTTGATATTTTATGTTTACCTGCATTTCTCTGCGCAGCAATCCAGACTGCCAGCAAAAATCACGCCCACCTCATCCCAGGCATGTTCCTAGTCTTGTGTTTACCGCGGGATTGGATCGGAGTGCAGCCTTATTATGTAATCTTATGTCAGCTTTCTCCGATTCTCTTCCCTCAACACCAAGGCATTCAAATTCAATGAAATTTTGCAGTAGATAACATTTATTACCATCTATCTAACCTTCTATCTCCTTAGAAATTTTTAAAAAGGTGTAGAACCTGTTCTGCTGAACACCCGGCTCAACCATGTGACTACCAAGGCAACATTTCGACGGAGCACAAACCGATGAAATCTTGAAAGTTTATTTGAGGGAAAAATCAAGGTAAGTAAAAGGAGTATCAGAAAGTGGGTTGGATGGTTCTTGCTGCACAAAGCGCGCAGTTTACAGGAAACAAAAACGTCGTGGAGGCAGGAATCGAACCCGCGCGCATGTCAGATTACCTAATAAGGCTGCACTACGATCCGACCCCCCGCGGTAAGCAACAGACTCTATACAGCGAGGGTACGAGCTTGGTCCGTATAGAGCGTCTGTCTACGAGAGACTAGCATGTTCCTGTAACGAACGTACCTCACGCGTCACAACCATTTTCTTTTTTGGAACAAGTGACTGATCGCGTGGCATGGATTCTCTTTCACCTCCAAACTCTCATGGCCCAACTCTCCATCACGGAGTGCCTTAATGCCATGATTTATTCCAAACCAACCATCGCACTCATGGCAAACCATGGATATCTTGGCCCTGCTGGCTGTCGAATCCGGTCGTACTATTGCCAGAATCCTGTGTGAGATATGAGCACATACTGCTGGCCGGAACAGCTCGGACAAATACGCACGACGACGGAGGGACTTGCGTCGTTTTCGCCCTTGGATTTCCTTTTGAGGCAATTCCTCTCTGGGAACGGCACCAGACGGCGAGACGGCAGACTTCGGCAGCTTTCTCAGTGCTGAAGAGTCCAGTGGCATCTGAAAGAGCCATTAGATATCGAAGGGCATGGGCATTTGGGGTAGCAATGAATCTTTGACAACATATTATATATATGAGAAGCGGCCCAATGAAATTCAAAACCTAAAAACAATACAACAGGTAGCAAGGGTCATGTACAAAGAGGGTAGGTCCCAAAATACGCTTGGACAGCGCGACGCCTCGTCAAGACATCCGGGGGCATACTGGCGGGTGGCAAACGGGTTCAGCAGCTCGGAAACGCATCCATATGTACGAGGGGGGTAGTGGCATGTACTGTGACACGTAGAACAGGGCCGAAAGATGTTGTGGGGGGGCTCGGAACAATGTCTTTTGATGATTCTCAGTGAAATGAAGCTCACCCGAGGAATATAAAGGAGTGGGGTTAAGGCGGCATGGTGGTGGGAGGAAAGAGAGCGCTACAAGTTTGCAGACGGAGCGGAGAATCAAAAACACATCAGAAAGGCCGAACGATGGCCGAAATGCATTTCTATATATGGGAATGCTTAGTCACGAAGTCAAGGGCGAAAAGGAAAAGACTGACGGAGGCTAGATCAAGACTCAAGTCGCGCGTGAAGATTGGCGTGAAGCTACTGAGTCAGCAGCCAGCGCGGCGATGAAGAAGTGGAATGCTGTAACCATGTTTACTGAAGAATGAAAGCATCAACCTTGGGAGCTAACGGTCAAGCTCACCTCAATTTATACAACGGCCCAGGTGGCATTCCTTGTTCGAATAACATGGCGAGATCAGTAACGCCCGCAAATGATTCTATCAGGCAGCGATTTGGATAGTTTCCTTCCTTATCACCAAGTGGAGTACAACCAAGACCAGGATCAGCGGAAAAAGGATCAACGTCTTTAAGTTTGCCAGATTTTTCCCAGTTCTGAATTTCGGGTAAGAAGGAATGCCACCGCATGTTTCTTCCAAGGGGTGATTTGAATGCATGGTTTTTTCCATCACAGAGTGCCAGCCGCAGTGGCCCTACGGCAAGTAATAGGATCAACATCTCTAGATCTGAAGTTTTTTGCCAGGTGTGCTAAATTTCTACAAGTCCCCGATTCAGTTCGGGGTCGGTTACCGTCCTCCTGATGGATTCTCATGCTCAGAGCCATAATCGCCAACATCACAGTTCAATTCAAGAGGAAATGATGACCAGATGTCTCCTGCTCCAATGCTCATGTTTGCACAGGATGAGGCCTGAGAAGGCTCCTCGAATGTCGAGCCTTGATCGAACATTTGAGCTGTCGGAAAAATATGTTTCGGGTTTAAACAGCATTGAATGTGTTCGAAGCTGTTGGATGGTCACACGCCTTAGCTGGCTTCCAACGCACAGTCCAGAATCACGCAACCACTCCCAAGCCACATCCATGCTTCGAACGCGTTCTGAGATGAGCCGAAAAGTGACCAAAATTTTTTATATGTTACATACCCTTCTCCACGAAGGTAGACTCTTTACGGTAGAGTTATTCTATTAGTCATTTCAGAACATAAGCAAGTCAGTAATCATTGACTCGTAGTAAGTTATCTTGGTAACATCTTGGTGACACATGTGCACACATACTGAGGGAAATATTCAGAGGTCATGAACAGAGTTATGTACCTTGGTCGGCGCCCAGGTGGAGCTCTGCTGAAGGCTTTTCACACAGGCTCCACAGTTGTCAGACTGCAGAACAAGAGTGGTTGAAAAAATACAACCCAGCCCAATACACGTATCAAGAGAGAATTGACCTCAAATATTTTTTGACCCCAAAATATATATGTGTACCTTGGAACGGCTTGAAACGGCTTAGTACTTACACTGAGCCTTCGAACAGCTTGAAACTGGTTCGAAGTCGCTCCGCCGCGGCTTCGAAGCACTCCGATGCCCTTCCAAGGTCACATGCTGAACCAAGCTGTTGCATGCTGACTGGCTTTTTTCCGACAGCTCTAGGCCTGCTTCATCCATTATTCGGGGCGAGTAAGTATGCGAAACAACGCAATTTCTTTTTTATGGAACACACACGGCGGTGAAAGGCGATACAAGTTCATATTCTTCCCACAGACAATCATTGCGGGTTGCCCCGTCTCCACTCCAGGCACCCCCCGTCCAATACACCGTAGAGCACACGGCAGCTATCGCCATGGACCACAAAGCCACAGCGACGGTGCTGTAACACGATGAGCCCTTGGCGGAAGTACGTGACATTGCACAACATACTTGACGCCTTGGAAGTTCAATAACCCTTGGTGAACGAGGCATTTCGCTTACATGTTGGCACGACATAAACTCTGGTCTCGGATATTCAACTTACCTGAGATTAACGACGCATTTTCCCATCATCCACGACAGTCTTCGAACTCTGGGCTCTCGGCTCGAAGACAACATGGCCGCCGTGGACTACGATACACGCCAGCAAAAACATCCAGCCAATTTCACTACGAGACCAGCTTCTCCCACAGATAATGATCTGTATTCCACAGAGAATATCGTCTAGAAGTCCGTATTTAATTCGAATCCCCGGAGATACGTACAAACCTTTCGAAACAAGTTTCTGAGCCCAGGATACGCCCTTCTTATCAATCTGAAGCACATCACCACTACGCCTCGCCAGAAAAACACCACAATGATTCCATACATCATTGCACACGACAGCGCCACGGCGAGCAAAAGCATATCGAACATCTCTGTTTCACAACATTCCATGTTGTGCGAGGGGCGTGCTGAGGAGATGAGTGAGCCATATAAATTCGCCGACACGTACAACTCGAAACTCACAAGTGAGCATGACCGTCGCCCCGATGGGAGACAGGAATAATATCCCCGTGAAGAGACATATGTTGACCATGGACCGCCACGACCAGTCTGAGCTACGGAATAAACCCTTGTAAAATCGAGGGACTCGCATATTGTTGTAAATTTTGCGGAGTTGGGCACCGTATGTCATCGACAGAGCTACGGTTCCCAAGCCAATAAGCATCTGGACCAGCAATCCGACGATTCCGACCGCGATGGCGTGGCCCACGGTCCAATGAATCGGATGGTTAAACAGAGCAGCCACTATCCCGTAGATGACTAAAATGGTGTTGGTCAACGGCTGGTCATACTGGCAGGTCGGTTTATCTATCCCCTCACCTGCCCAATACATTCCGGCAGACAAAGCTACGAAAAATACTGTCATTCCAAAGCGTACGAGTCTTGACCAATCCGCCGTGAAAAACCACGGCGCAATAGAAGGGGCCTCTTGTTCGACTATGGAAACCCAGTATGATCACGACAAGTTAGTACTCAGCGCGCATGGATACCGCGACTTGTGCATACATCAGCGCCCAGATAACACCGATCGTCCAGTCCAAGTCGGTTGGTGCTGCTGTTTGCCCTAGATATGTCGACACAGCTTTGTAGGTGCCAAGGATCAATAGAACGGAGGTATTGAGGATTCTCCAGGCCGTTATTTTCACGCGGGGGCGTTGAGCCACAGCTACCGGAGGCGAGGCGGTCTCCCTCAATTTCGCTGGAATAATGGCAAGAAAATCAGTCTATCCGACATATCTGCCAGAAATGAGGAGCAAATTATACCTAGGAGGACTCGACTCGGAATCGCTGCTGAATACGAGGAAGAATGACACTCCCAGGACTAGGAGCACTAGAATCCCCCAAGCCCTGTTGAGGATCGCCGTAAAATTTACTGGATCCGCTTCGTTGTTCTGGAACAAGATTTCCCAGATCGACATTTCCTGAAAGCTCTTTTCGGGCTCTGGAGCTGGGACCTCAGACGTGATGGGAGTCTGATTTCTTGGACGAGATCAGTGGAGGGTCGACGACAAGGAGAGAAGTATGAAATATCTACCCAGGTGAGCTCGAAGCGTCGGGATACGCCTGAGACTGAGCGTGAGCCATGGGCAGCTGCCCCAGATCGACCTGTTCGTGGAGCAACGCATTGCTCTTCGAAGTCTCTGTCTGGTTGGATGCTGCTGCTGACATTCAAGAAAGCGGGTTAGTGAGTGAATTTCGGCGGCTGGTGTATTGGTTAAATGAGCCTGGCAGCGGTACAGTTCCACTAAGCTTTTAACAGAAGTTATGCGGTACGTGGGATTTTGATTCTCGTCATACATGGCGTGCGCATGGCGAGAACCTGGGACCATCACTGAATCCTGATTGAGCGCCTAAACGGCAAAGAAAGAAAAAAAGATAGCGCGAATGCCCTCTGACGGGCGCCAATTCTACGTGTGGGCAGCATTGATATATAGTCGCAGACAGCTTGCTGCAGCAGCGTTATGCTCGGGAATAAATAAATGGGAATCTAACGCACGAAACAGATTGCCCCTTGCATTGCCCCGCCCTAGGGTGAAGGCGCCACCGAGCAAGGTAGGATGCTGACATTTAATGGCCGTTATGGTTGGTAGTGTAAATTTCGACAGGCGATATATTCCTGGCAGCGATATAGTTCCTCCAACGCTTGAATTAATTGGCTTTTAACAGCTTATATGCGGTACGTGGGATTTTGATTCTCGTCATAGATAGCGTGCGCATGGGGAGAACCCGGGACAATCACTGATTGAGCGCTTGCAAAAAAGAACAGATAGCGCGAATGACCTTGTCTGGCGGACGCCAATTCTACTTGTGGGTCACCAGTCACCATTGAGATATATGGTGCCAAGCGGCTTTTTGCGACAATCGTTATGCGCAGTACGAAATGAATCGCCGATCTGAACTTAACGCGGAACTTGAATCAGAGCCACAGTGGCCCATCTTCCAGTCTAGTCTGTTTGTTTACCGCGGGGCTCGGATCGTAGTTAAAACCTTATTACCTAATTGATGGCCACACTTTCCATCATTTTCGTGTTTCCTCCATATACGACCTATAAATATGGGCTATTATGCATCCAGGAACATTTTCTCAAGTACTAGACACTCTCTTATTTTTCTCCAATTTTTTCAGACAAGTCTTAACTGATTTTGCGTCTCGGCCGAAGTTCGATCCATCAATCACGTGGCACTCGCAAGCCAAAACAGCTTGTTCTATTGAATGCATCAGACCTCGTATTTAAAAATTCTAAAGCGGTAAAATGATTTAAAACACAGCAGAAGACATCCCCCCCAAAAAATTCCCATCAAAATTGGTGTTTCCCTATGACGTTTTAGGCGTCACATTATTCATTTTGGAAGAAAAATCTCTCAAGGCAAAAAAAAAAAAACTTGGGCTCAGATCACAGAATGATTCCATATCACATCTATGTATACTAGGTACCTATATCATGCATCTCCCCACAGGAATAGGGCTTTAATCAGGTAGAGAGAGGGCAAAACAGACCTTCGGATGAATCGGTCGACATCAGCACAGCCCCTGCATTAATTTTCCCTATCGCTATCGCAGCACCGACACCGTCTCTGTAAGAATCAACATTCCGCATCTACATTGCAAGTCTATGTTAGATCAAAGTGGGAGAGTGCCCTTTACGGTATGCGGGATGGGCACGGTTCGATTTCCGATTGCCGGTTCAATCTTGCCGGTGTCCATCATTTTATTTGATAAACAGCTATGACGCCTCCTGTGCAGACACCCCATAGGTATATCATTAGGTGGTCAAGGGAGGTATTTTCTTCATATACAAGCCTTCTACCTTCTAATTACTGCCTTGCACCTGCAGGCACTTGACAACTAGGGTATGAGAATGTGCGACACGTCGCTGGTCACATGGCACATGATCCGTGACAGGACGCGGTCTAAAACCCGTCAAGTTGACGGATTTCTGATCACAAACACTTGCTTTTCTTTAGTCTATTTTTTTGGTAGTAGTGGTCATTCCTGCAATACCAATGTCAAATCTGAGTATGCACAGTTTATCCATATGCCATCATACTGCTTCTCAAATATTTGTCGGAAGCCTTGCCCACTGTGCCCAGATTGGATGGGCAAGAGAAATACGCATCCTCATCTTCATACAATATTCTGATTACATTACCACACCCACAGCTGTACCGTACCGTACATCTTCACCTCAGATTCAAAGCTCAATGTCATCGGTTTTCATTTCAAGGACTGTGATTACATCTAGATGATGACACAGTGGCTGTGCCATCTCGGCACCTTCCGAAGGTCTGTTTTGCCCTCGCTCTACCTGATTATAGCCCTATTCCGGTGGGGAGATGCATGATATAGGTACTTAGTATACGTAGATGTGATATGAAATCATTCTGTGATCTGAGCCCAAGTTTTTTTTTGCCTCAAGAGATTTTTCTTCCAAAATGAATAATGTGACACCTAAAACGTCATATTTCCCATGCAGCAGGAAGAAAATCGGAATCTGATTACCTAAAATTACATATAAGCTTTTACTGCGATCCAACCCCGCGGTAAACAGCAGACTTCAACAAGCGAGGTACGAGCTCAATTATGTTGAAGTGTCTGCCTAGGGGAGACTACTTCCAGTCGCTGATTTTCCTGAAGATAAATTATATAATAATGCCCAGAGAGAATGCGCAAATGATCTCCTTGAAATTTAGTTAGATGACTTCCCAATTTCCTGTCCCTGTACGGCGACGTAAACGGCTGTGAGCAGCAGATGAAAGCAGGAGTCAAAGGATAGAACGAGGTTGCGCGTGAGAACTGGAGAGAAGCAGACGCATCAGTGACATCATCAGTAATCAGCGATTCAATAATATCAAACTCGACTCATCAATCGCGTCTGCTCCGTTTCACCACCGTCCAGCAGCCGGTCCAGCATGGCGTTGCTGGCATGGGTCTCAAGGGGTCTTTGAGGGGTCTCAAGAAACTTTTCGTGTTCTTCCTGGATTTCCACTCGGTCCTACTCGGTTCATACTCTAGAGAGCGGTAAAACAAGGTGTGTGGTTTTTCCAAAATTCCGTCGAATCGCCAAATTGGTAGAAAATATAGAAAATGTCACGGCCCGTCCGAGACTCAGTACCGCGATTTCCACCTTGAATCTAGCTTTCCTTGTGCTCAGCGACCACCTCGATCTGTCGCATCGGAGATCCCCTCAAATATCCTTTGCGAAGCGTCGAGCCCAGATACGGCTCGACTATGAGGTATTCAAGACTGGTCCCAATTTCCGCCCGCATGTACTAGATTCCTCCACTAATACCGAGATCAAGGTGCTGCCCCACTGGAAGGCAGCGTCCGTTTTCGTGTCGCTTCGCAGAATGCACCATCGTTGTTCCAGCATGGTCATGACTTGCTCTCACCGTCTGGACTTCCTTGGCAAGTCACTAGTACTCTACTGCAGGTTGCGTGCTGGGAAGTATATTCTGGCATCCGCGATCAGCTGTTGGAACAGAATCTGGTTGGCGGTCGAACAGCTCTCGCAGTGCCGTGCCATCTTCAGTGATCGAAGAAGTAATCCGACAACTACCTTGTTTCGCATGGACCAGGAATTTCCTGTCGATTTCTCTGCGGCATCCAACGTCACTTTCGTTGGCCAAGCATGGTACTCCTTCAAAATTGAACAAATGTTTCGGGCCCACGCCACCCATAAACGCTGGGCCGGTAGGCCGGTCCTTCGCCCACCCCGAATCACTTACTCATTAATGCCTTATCAGGTTTGGTCTCGTCCGTTTCGAGCCTTCGACCCGACCCGCAGTATAGTCAGCGCCAAGTCGTCCACCTACGCATTACCAAAATCGTCACTCCCATCTCTCGGTCCACGCAGCTCCACAGAGACCCTACATTGGTGTTAAAGCCCGAAGACGGCCAGTTGTTGACTCGCGCCCCCTACGGTCATGCACCGGGCGTACGATATCGATCAGAATGATACCCCCATGGCCACTGCTCTGCGGGCTTTGTGGGATGATTCCGTACCGTCTGGCTTCGTCCAGGAGCTGTTTCTGTCTTAGATAACGGACAATAATAGGGGTTTCTGCCGCTACTCTCACTTAGGTAGTGACACTTATTGCCAAAGTGTCCTGGTCTTAGCATTGAAGAGGAAAACCCAAGAAAACGCTATGGCTGATGAAGGCTTTATCACTCCGCAGTCAGAGCAAGATATCTTGTGGGTTTCGTCTGTTACTCTCAGGAAGCATGCGAAACAATACAGATTTCTCTTTCATCGAGCACAAGTGGCGATACAAGTTCATACTCTTCCCACAGGCGACCATTGTGGGTTGTCCGTTTTCACTCCGAGCACACCCCCATCCAATACACCATCGAGGACGAGCTGCAAGTTGGGGCTTACGGCGGTTCTCCCCATGGACCACAAAGCCACAGCGACGGTACTGTAACACGATGAGCGTTTGGTGGAAGGAAAGTCGCGAAGCATACTTCACGCCTTGGAAGTTCAATATGCCTTGGTGGACGGGGAATTTGGCTTGGGGTCTGCGACAGGTTGGCACAGCAGAAACTATGGTCTCGGATAGATAGCTTACCCCAGGTTAGCGACACGTTTTCCCATCAATCCATCCATTTACGAATAAATAGAGACGATAGTCTTGGCCGAGAGGTTCCTCGAAGGTGAATGACAGGAAGCGTCGATGCCAGAGGGAATGTTGAGCGAGAAAGTCGTGACGAAGAAGCCGACACCAGCTGAGCCTCCAGGAAGCCCGGTAGCAAGGTCTCTGGACGCCCAAGACGAGGTATCGAAACCTGGGAGGTGCCATCCCTTCCTCTCGCCGAAAAGACCTCCTTCGTTAAGTACTCCGCGCGTCTTGTCGAGGAAACTGTGGAAGAAATCGTCTGTTACAGATATTCGTGAGACGCAAATGTCGACGCACCCAGTATAACCTCCAACCTTCCCTTGTACTTTCCACGCACCAAATGATCCCGAGCTGAGTTTGAAGCCACGAACTCCGCGGGGACTTTTCGACGTATCTGGATTATCTGAGATACAAGTCAGTATGCTATCGTTAGATTATTGACCGAAACTTGACATACTTCCATTCGTCTCGTTCAATCCCATATTATCCTAAATGAATCTCAGTGACCCTTGAATAAGGCTCAAAAAGACAGCTTACCTGAACAATGGTGATCACATTGTCTCCTGGATGCACCGCGCCAGCAGGGAAGGCAAATTTGTCGTCGGTCTCCTCCAAAATATTCCGGTTGTTTGTCGAGCTGGTTCGAAGCATTCGTCAAAATACTTTCGACTCTCGCAGAGATAAAAGCTATGTACTTTCCGAATGATGTGCCCAAGAAGGCGTTATTGAGCCAAACACTGGCGGCGAATGCTAAAGACCACGTTCAGCTGAAGGACGCAAGCTTGAAACCATGTGTCCACCTTCTCCACCATTAATAGACAGGTTAACGCTCGTTTGAGCACCGGTCGAGGTGAAATGACCGCGCCAAAGCACGATATTCTCGCAGCTTCACTCAAACAAACCGTTAACAGTGGCCACGATTTTTCTGCACAAAAAGCACGCACAATCCGTAGTCACAACCATACAATATCCGTCCGTCGCCGTAGTACGGCTTGAATGGAATGTTCGTCGTAGTGTGATTGGCCACAGTCCAGGTACTGTCGTCGAACGTTTGCCCCGATCTCGGGCAGAGAGTCCTTGAACTTCCATCCAGTCAGCTTCGGCACCGCAACGGTTTTGACCGCAGTGCGAGGGGTGAGGGTCGCGGTGAATCCGCCGGTCGCCGTAACACCGGCAGTCAACCGAACACTAGCACCGTTCCATGTAACGGTTTTGACCGTGGAAGGCGCCACGACAGTCAGAGGCACGGTTGTATTCAGATCTCCGACCAAGGCAAGCTGAGATCCAGAAATAGTGGCATTGCGAACCAGGTATGGACCACCGACGAGGACGGTGGTATTGCTACCGAGGGCCCAGTAATTCCCAAATGTCGATGTTCCGGGAACGACGGGCGCCCAGAATGTCGTTACGGTCACAGAGTCGGCGAACAATACAAGCTGGGTATTGGAGTCCCAGACAGTTTGGAGACCCTTGACACCAGCTTGGAAGGCAACGATGGTCTGGTTGGCGCTTGCGGTGAAGGTGATGAGTGGGGACTGAGTTTGATGCGCCTTATTAGGCGTGCCGGTGAGTGCAAGGCGGATCTCATGCGCCTGTGTCGAGTTTCCATACAAGAACAAGATATCCCGCCCACCAATGGTGCCCGCGTAGAAGACCTGAGCGGTTGTATAACCCACTTTCGAGGATCCGAACGAATAATCCTGCCAGAACCAGCTTGGATTCTCGACCGCCCAAAGTGATCGCAGAGACGACAATGGGGGACCTGAACGTTTTCCCAAAGAGGTGGTTATGTTCAGTTTGAAAGTTGTGATGGCCTCTGTTTCGAGTTGGTTTGTGATCTTCAGATGAAAAATCAGCTTACGTCGACGTCGAGTTCGTCTGGCCGCAGGACGTAGAAACCTGTCTTGGTGTCCGGATTTTGCAAGAACGTAGCAAACGCCGCCGAGTTGGAGGTCGAAGTTTGCCCCAGTAGAAGAATTTCCGATGACGTTGGTCTTATAAAATTCGGGGGAGCTGCGCAAGAATATCCTTGCAGTTTCAACTCATCGAATTTCGTCGTGAGTGCGCGAGATTCGGAGATCTGATCAATCAAGGCTTTGAATTTGCGCTTTCTCTTCAAGGATACACCTACCGATGCGCCATAGTCGTACGAAGAATACACCTAATCGACGCATATAATCTCAGTCATTGCGAATACTTTGAGGGAGGATAATCATACTCCGCTATGCAAGAGTCAGAATTGGGGTAACAAGAAGCAGAGAAGGAACGCACTGGAATGAATCGCACCCCAAGATGTGCCTCTAAACCCAGGTTAGCGTTCCATGACATGGACTGCCAGTTCGAACCTACCCGTAAAGCATATAGTAGCTTATGGAGCTTGGCATTGTTTCGCCCAAAGCTGCTTGTAGAATACAGATTGGAAGTTCGGTCCAGCAGTCAGTTCGGCGCATAAAGCGTATCCTGGCGGTTTTTCCTTCAGCTCAGAAATATTTATCTCTTGGACGGTTGAATTGGACGCACCAGGTGCTGTGGGACCCCAGGCGTCAAACGAGCCACCTTGGAACTCTGTTCACCGACAGTTCAGAGATAGTCGAGACTTGAAGGGGTAAAAGTAATACCAGGGAAGTACCACGCTTGCGAAGGGCTGGAACGAAGACTTGAGTCCCGTACCGACTGAGAGACTGACAAACCTACTTCACGTTCTCGTGATATGAAAAGTAATTGGTTGTGACAGGATTCCAATTTCCGGATGGGAACAGTCAAATCCCTGGGGATATGCATCCAATCTTTCGTCCGACGCATCAGTATTTCAACTTCCATTTGAAGGTTATATTGTCCACTCACCCGTAAAGATCAACTGCGCCCTAATGTAGGATTAGCATGGCTATCCACGTTGTGAGGATGGGATTTCTTACCGTTCCGTTAATGAAGTTTCTCCCTTCTCCAGGATCATTGTAAGTCAACGGCACCGCGATAGTCGAATTGTGATAAACGTCCTCAAGCTCTTGGAAGTACTCCGCGTGGGTGATGAGGCTTTGCGAGTACTCGTTGTCTAGTGCAGATGTCAGGCGGTCCGCCTTATCCCGTAGTAATTGTGAAACATACCAACTTGGATTGTCTGGAACGTCGTTTCAGCAATGGCCAAAAAAACGCGGGCTGCTGCAACATACCAATGACGGGTCCCCCGTTGTTGATCTGGTCGGCGCTGTCTGTTCGATAATACCTTGAACATAAGCTTGCCATGCCGCACGCCAGTCTGTCGCATTCGTGCGTAGCACTCCCGCAACTTCTGATGTCGCCCAGTGCGAGATTCCCCCAGCCGTAGTTTCAGCATTGATGTACTGGATCACAACTCGTCTCAAAAGCCATATCTAAATCAACGAACGCGAGCGTACCGGACCTAAATAAGCGGTTTGTCAGACATTGTTTCGCGAATAAGGAAATAGTAGCGCCACCGGGTCGCAAGACATCCAAATCCCAGCCGCCTTCGCGGCGTCATACAGCGGCTTGCAACGCCCGGAAGCTGTCAAAGTCCACGACTCCGCGCGAAGGATTGATCAGGCCCATGTGGGTGTAGACGCTGACGCCGTTTCAGCCCAGCAGCCTTCATCTTTTCAAGAATATCCGGCCACAGCGAAGGGGACCGGCAGTCGGAAGGTATGGGAATTCGCCGGAGCTGGTAAGGTAGAACTTCTTAGCTGCGGCCGATAACTGCGGAAGTCATTGAATACGCACTATAGGAAGACCCGCTGGCCCTGCAAGATGAGACTGAAGTTGTCAAATTGCACCTGGTCTGTACGGGCAAGCGGCGCCGCGCCATTCCCTCCGTGCCAAAATCGGCAAAGTGTTAGGGTCCACAGATCCTAGGGACCAAGTCGTCGATTTGACGCTTTGGGTGAGCGCCAGCAACAGTGTAGCGAGCCCTAACAGGCACCCCGGGATCCAAAATCGGGTTTTTATCCAGCAAAATCATCGAGCTATCACAGTGCAAGCAGGTGGTGTTCTTTCGTTTTTCGAGGGAGTGTGCCGACTATATAAAACACCGCATCCTTACCAAATCTGTGACGCTAACGACCACCTGATAATGGAAGGCGGGAGTTAAGCGCAGCAAAAGATACAAGCAGGCGGGCCGCGAAGTAAAATGTCACACGGTGGACACCGCGAGAAGAGAATCCACGCATGTGATCGCTTTAGAAGGTCGTATTGTCACTGCGCTTGGTGCGTACATTTGCGAAGAAATACAGCAAGCTCAGCAGTTGCTCGCGTCTTGACTGGGACAGAGTCGCCGGAAGGTATTTCAACTTTTGCATGTTGACTGTTTCGCACGCAAGGTCTACATTTGAACTGAAATTGACGTCAGCGATGTCTTCCCTTTGGGTCAAATGACTTGGGCGGCGGCTTACTGCACATGCAGGACAACACGAAGACACCCAGGATTCGCCAAAATTACGAGATTGCTGTACACATGCCTCCTTGCGAACTGGTGATCTCACACCAGGATAAGAAATAGAAGGATTTCAGACAGGCGGTTGGACGTGGTTGAAAAGGCCTGCGAAACTGGTTTATTGAACGACATGCATACGGAGAAAAGGCGGGAGAAAGGTTGGAGCGCCCAAGTTGCACCACAAAAAGAACGGTTCGCGAATCGAGCAACGTGCAGTGTGGGTTCCCGACAGTTCCGTTGGGGCTGATGCCATTTTCTCTCGGATTATTCTTGTTCCAGCATCGCACAATATCTGGACGATGGTCAGCCTGCACCAAATATCATCCGAGAACTTACTTTGGGCGTTCCCAAAACAAACACCCTAAACCCGGACAATCGCGGCGACCTCCGGCGCAACACGACACCACACCTCTACCATCTCGTGCCAGACATGCCGCTGCACATCCAAGCCCTCCTTGTCGCACGTCCACGATACGGGTCTGAGTTTCGCATCGATATCCATGACAAGAACGAGGTAAATCTCTGTTGACCAACTTACTGGCGAATCCTGCACGCGCTGATATACGCGCCTGGCGGTGTGGGTTTGAGTGCGGCGTAGAGGAGATTGAGGGAGCCCTTGGCGGACGACCAGCCGATGCGGGTGTACACGAATCGAGACGCTGGATAAGTATGTACATCTCTGGACGCAAAAGATCACATACGTGACGAAGCTGTTGTAGTTTGCTCGCGCATGAGCTCGGAAACGCAGAAGCCGGGTTCTACATGCTGCGAGGCCGAACATGAGCTTCAGCGCATAATCTAAAATGTTACACATACTTGACGACCACCCCGCGCGCCTGCGGCAGGCGCGCGATTTCGCGGGCGGTGTACAGGTTGAATAGCTTGGAAACGGGGTATCGATCGCCATAGTGCTCTTCGAAGAGTCGTTGAGCATCTGCAGGATATTTGTGGCGTGTTTCTCGGGAAGCTTGAGAAGGACATGGCTGATTTACATTACATTACCCACAAACTCTAGTGGAAAGGCGGGAAGGAAAGCTGCTTACCCGCTGAGCCTGTCAGTGTCAGGTGCGGAGACGCGTCGGGGCGTGAGGCGGTGGCGTGTAACAACGGAAGCAGGAGAAGACCGAGAAGGCCAGTGGAGAGTGCGTTGACTTGCAACCCTGCAGGGAAGTCAGAAAAGCGAAAAGGGAAATATTTAAAGTCACGGGATGCGCACATCCTTTCCCACCCATCTCTCGTTATTCCCCATGAAGAGCCATTGGGATACCGGCGTTCAGCAAGGCGCCATCAAAGCCGCTCTAGGGACGCTGCCCGCTGCGCGAAACGTCTTAACGCTCTCAAAGTCGGCCATGTCCAGTTTCCCACACGTCGAGTGCGCCGGAGAAACCAGTCTCCGCCAGAATCTGAGCCTTGGCGACCTCACCTCTTGAGATCACGAACGGCGAGGAGGAGGTGTGCGGGGCCCAGGCGCGCGAGATGCACGGCTGCGGCGAAGCCAATTCCGGTGTTGCTGCCGGTGACCAGGAATGTACGGTCCCGTAAGGTCGGCGGTTGGTACCGGGAGTGTGGCGAATAGATGGTTGGATAAGTCTCCACCGAAAGCGAATTGTATCGCTTGCCGCAACGCCGTGAATACTTGGTCCCATTCTTAGGGCTCCGAGGAAGGATTTCGATCTACAGCGGAAGCGGATGAAGCCTGTATTAATCCCAGGCCAACTACTTTTTGCAAGGTGAAGATAAGTACCTGTATCTCGCTGTGGGTTAGCGAGCAAGCGCTCCGAGCAACCTTGGAGGTTGTGATCTGCGTGATCTGCGTGATGACGGCGATGTCACCTGTCACGCTGAGTCACGCGCCCTGGCGTGAACCTCCACGATGCGAATATTGACCTGGAATATCGTGAGCTCTCTTTCTCGTGGCTTCCAATAGAGCTTCCTAAAGGTTACATTCCAGAATGGTATCCGGACGATACCACAATATCATCGTGAGCCTCATTTTTCTCTGTCCTCGGACCGACGCACACAATCGACAACTCAAGGTGGAACACGATGAAAACGCATGATGATATCCTCAATCTGCTCCAGGCCGATATAACATGCTTCAAGGTATTATTTCGTCCGCAAAACGCGTCGATATTGATGTAGCACAGAGATGAAATCTTCGCGACAAAATCTACCCAAAGCGGTCGGTGTGCCAGCCCTCCTACCACTCGTTCTTCTCGTTCCCGCCTGCAGAAGACCGGGTACTCGGGGGTGGCAGTATACGCGCGTACTGCCACCGTCTTCCCGTGCAAAGCCGAGGAGGGATTAACCGGCCTGCTTCAGCCCAAGCCCCCTTTGTCCCCTGCAGAGCGTGTTTCCGTTCGCGAGGCATATCCCGACGAAACGCTGGGGGAGTCAGCCTCTGATTTTGACTTCCGGAGCCTCGACAGCGAGGGCCGTGCGCTGGTGGTTGATTTGGGCTGTTCGTGCTTGTGAACGTGTATTGTCCGAACGATGGCACGGACACGGATGAGCGGCTACAATACAAGATGGATTTTTCATCGTACGCTTGAGGCGCGAGTGAAGGGTCTCATTGAGGTCGAGAAGCGCGAAGTCATCGTCGTAGGCGACTTGAACGCGTGCGCGGCCGTAGTGGACCATGCCGAGGAAACCTGATGGTCGCGCGTGGGCAAGCGGAGGGCATGGAGGGCGAGGGAGGATTCTGGGAGGCGTGATGTCGGCGCTGGCTCCGGAGCTGGCTGATCTCGGACGGACCCGACAGCACAGGGTCCTTGGTCGACGTCGTTGCGGCGTTTCTGGCCTGATCGAAAGGCGATGTATACTTGTGCGTCTATCCTTTGAATTTATTCTATTTGCATCCTACCACAATGTGGATTTCAGGCTGGAACACCAAGATTTCAGCGCGCGAGTCCAACTACGGAACACGCATCGATTACATTCTTGTCACCCCCGGGCTACTTCCCTGGATCCAAGACGCCGACATTCAGCCCGAGATTAAAGGAAGCGACCACTGTCCAGTCTTTATCGATCTCCGCGACGAGATCATCGACACGAATGGCGGCGTGATTAAGCTACGAGATGTTTTGGGACCCAAAGCAGTCGGCGCAGAGCCCCCACGGATCGCCGCCAAGTTCTGGGACGAGTACAAGCAGAGGCTCTTGGACACGTTTTTTCGGCAAAAAGGCGGAGCCCAACGCCAAAGCGACACCTGCGCAACCTCAGACATCACAGGCAACGTCCGATCCAACCCCTTCGGCGACGCTTGGATCCGAACACGCAGATATGCTCAGATGTGCAGTTCCATCTGCCAGCGAGTTTACTCGACGATCAGCAGTCTTCTGGGAGCCAGGCTTCGAGCGCGACTCCGCCCTCGGCGTCGGTTGCTGCTGCGAAACGAAAACGAGATATCCAGGAGCCGGTGGCTTCTTCGTCCAAAAAGTCAAAAAAGATAACCTCAAACCCAAGAAACCTGGACAAACGAGCCTGGCATCTTTCTTTTCCAAATCCACCTCCTCGTCCTCCAAAGCCGACGCGTCGGCATCTGGAACGAAATTAACAATCGTCCAAGAAAAACTCTCGGCGGCTGAAATACTGGACGCCGATTACAAGCTTGCGCTGTCATTATCACAAGAATCTTCGCCTCCACGGGTAAGCGGGACTCAGAGTAACGGCGAGAGTAAGAAAGCGTGGTCAACGCTCCTTGCGCCTGTGCAGCCGCCGCTCTGCCAGGTCCACGGCGAGCCAACAAAGGAGCTGGACCGTCAATAAAGCGGGTCCGAACAAGGGGAAGAACTTTTTCATCTGCTCCAGGTGAGATCCTCGGACGATTCCATCGTGGCCAGTCTACGCCCGCTGATCGCATTGCCTTCATAGACCGGTGGGGCCTGGATACGATCGAGGCAAGGCGGAGCGGCTGAGGGAAGAAGTGGATCCAACGTGGAGGTGCGATTTCTTCAAGTGGGCGAGCGACGTCAGGCTGGAGATGGCGCGGAAGAGAAGCACCGGCGCACTTGGGTAGGTTTCAGGTCCGCCTTGTCGCACTTCGCTCATCGTCCGTCACAGGTAACCATATTTAGTATCCGGTACTGTGCCTGCGTGGCAAACGGGCGTCAATGTAACCACTATACCTTTCTGACCGCCTCGTTTAAGCTCTGCGATCGCCACGGTTACGTACGATGTGGACCTTCTTTGGTAACCGAAACGAGGCTAACGCAGTCGGTCCTCGGACCGACACTCCCGCGCTTCGCAGTTAGTGTCGCGCCACAGGGAAAGGGAAACACATGTCGGAATTGAGCCATTCAGTCGGCTAGTGAGTGCGGTATACTCTGTTGAACAACCTTTTCCTCTGTACTGAACCGAGTGGTTGCTGGTGTCGTCTCAAAGGTAATTTGATCGCCATATCGAGCCTGCTCAAACGTTCACCAGCAAGAAGATGATGCACGAGGAGGGGTCTGACTACCAAGAGAAGGCAGACCGATATAGCATTGATACGTCCAGTCTACCTTGTTCGGGAAACTACGCTAAGGGTACGTACCTCTGTCAGCCATCACAAATGGATCAGCAGAGACTTATAAAGACGCCTCTCGGCGAGACGCGTCCCCCGACCACCGCGGGTCTTTCGCTCCTTGCTGCGATGTTGGACGCCCTACCTGTAGAGCTCATCCTATTCCTTCTCCATAGCTCATCCGTCGCGATATCTTGAACTTGTCGAGGGTGCGCAGAATCAACATCACTTTCCTTCCGCATGGACTGAACTTATGTTTAGACTTCATCATACTTCCGCTATATTACTCTCGTGCACCGACGGCTTTGGATCGATGCCTCCGACTCCTATAGGATCCGTCTCCCGTTAGGCGAGACGCTCAAAACCACCGACTTGTCTCGGCTCCCTCGCTACGCAGCACGCAGCACGGCAATTCTGTGTAAATGGCGCCAGCATCATGATCTCGCAAAACCCATTTCTTCGATTCGAACCTATGAAGCAATTCGGCTCTACGACCTCCCCGCATGGATATTCTGGTCGCCTTTGAAATATTCCCAGCGGTCCTTTGTGGGCCACTCCCCCCCGGCGTTTATGAACGTTCTTCCGGGCGGCCGTTCATTTCTCTTGGGCTCGATGGGTCATCTTGGGATATACGGCCTCCGCGGCGAATACGGATATGAGCTGAAGGTTCCGTTCTGCGCGCGTTTTGATCCTCACCCCGGAGATACCGCTGCGACGCTCGCCTGGGATAGCGTCGATAATGGTGTTCACATAGGGATCGCCGTTCTTTCGAAGTCATTCAATGAGCGGCACGATGTCGAGAAGTACGATTTCGTTCTTTGCGTTCATTTGGAGTGTTGAACATGAATTTCAACCAGCTATTTGAGCGTGTTCAAAATTAATTATGCGCACTCCGCCAAAGCACCGTCTATTCGCCGCACTCACGTCTTCACTCTGCCTATCGACGCCACCACCGTCTCCATTAAAGGACACCTTATCTTGGTTCGCACCAGTGCCGACTTTCTTTTGATTGACCTTAAGGTCAGTCAACGCGGTTGGTGGCATCTTTCGGTATGTTTGCTTCCATTTGCGTTCTCCTGTCGCTGTCGCTGAATTTTGGTATAGGACTCTAGAATCACCCACGCTACCATCCAACCCGCCCAGCGGACCATATTTCTGGTCCTCAACTCGCACAAGGACAGCACACACTCCTTACAAACCATCTCCATCCCGTCGACTTTGGAGTCGTTCGCGCCCACTAGTAGCTCGTTTTGGACCACCTATCGCTTTACACCACAAACAATCGACATCCTCCCAACGTCGAAATTGTCCCACGTGTATCTGAGCATGAAGGCTCTCGACGCCAGTGGAACGATTTCCGGGAGACGACATTGACGCCGGACGCGCGCCACGGCCATCACCTCCTCCACACACATCGGGCCCGTCCGATATGCACCCGCCAATGAGATTACGGCGCATACGGTGGCACAGCCCTTGGTATCCCTCCGTTCGTCGTATCACACAACACTGACAGCCGTAGGGAACGGTGTGCTTGCGGCGCTGCGTACGGATGATGGTTGGGGTGCTGGGGACACGCAGAAGTTCTTGACGTTGTCGTTCCCCCGCGGAGGGTATGGCCCGGCATAGGTCGCACAGTGGTATTTGATGACGTCTACGGGTCGCGCTCGCGTTCGCGCGGGGGAGGCTGTTTGTCATACAATATGAGTTGTCTTATTTATTTTGCGAACGTATCCGTGGCATCCCGTTCAAGTCATTTGTGTTTACGCTACGGGACCCGACCTTAGTTGATGGGTGTCGCTATTCAAACAAGCACATTCGGGAGCTCTGCAAGACTTGGAGCGGAATTCGAACGACGTCTCTACGTTCACCAGTACTGCACAAAAGTCAAACGCCAGCGGACTGTGAATAGCCACCACTGTTTGCAATGATACTGAGGACATACCTAGTCCCCGCATCGCTCAACATCAGTTTCATAATTGTTGAGGTTACCCGACGTTCGCGACGATCAGTTTCTCCTCGCGTCTAAAAAGCTGTATATTAAGTCATTCCGGAAAAGCTATAAGGTCCGTTGTAGGAGCTTACGTCGCGGTCATTTTCTTCTTTCTGAACCTTCCTTCCTTGAACTTATCGTGCCGGCCGCGAGGAATCGAGATTCCCGCCTATTTCTTATATGCTATCTTATATCTTCTTCGTCGGGTGAGTCACTGGTTCAATGTCGAAAACTCGGACTGATCTTTCTATCTAGTTCTCTCTTGGTTTTCACACCCCGTTAATCACGTTTTGCGCTCGACATACATGCGCCGCCCCAGGTCGTGAGCCCCGGGATAATGCAAATAAATGTCACCGGGCAGGCCATGGCCACGGACCCAGCACCGGAAAACTTGCATACGCATACTATACACTTTATAATACCCTCGATTGGCAGTCGGCCGACGTCGACATTGCCGACCACAAAACCAGCGACAATGATACAACGACTCGGAGCATATCTCTGATGATCCCCTGGTAGCGAATGGGTGGGTAGACTCTTTTGTGGTCTTTGACAGCGACATTCGTTGAATTATGGCTAGCGATGGTGGATGTCGTGGCTAATGTCGGATCTGATGCAGTTTTACAACCTGTGAACATCGGCACCTCGAATACCTTCTTTATCGGTCGAACAGGTACGTGATCCACGACATCAAGTGGCGCGTTAACTAAATATACAACAGTACAGCCCCACATTTCAACAACGGTCCAACTCAGGGTCAAGCTAGTTTCGCGATCGCCGAGCCTTACCGCATCTCACCATATGCAATCGGCGGCGGCGTATTCGGTATACTTGCACTTCTTTTGGTGTCTTGCGTTTGGTTCTGTTCTGCAGCGCGCGGCGTCGCCGTGACCCGAGAATGGTGGAGCTAAACTCGAAGCAGGGCAAGGGAGAAAGTGATGCAACCATGGACCGCAGATCATTCAACGTCGCTGAGTTCGCCAAGACAGTTTGGATCAAAAGGGTAAGTCCACATTCGAAGCAAGGTGTCCGCACTTTGAATTAAACTATATATAGTCCCCCTTCCGCCAAATCCGAATCCGAAGTCGGAATAGTAAAAGTTGGTATCATAGAAACAAGAGTTGTTGGGGTCGAAGATTAGGAGAAATGTGGGGTGTGCGAGGAAGCCGAAAAAGAGGTGAAGTGCGAAAAAACTTGTGGATGGACATGGAAACAGCAGGCGTAGACGTGATTCTGAAGAATCCAATTAAGCAAAATACAAGGTCGTACCCGGAATCGAACCGGGGTCACCAGAACTCAGAGATATCATCAGAATCTGGTGTGATAACCGCTACACTATACAACCGTTACAAATGAGCCACCTGGCTGTGTAGTGGCGCGGGGGCGCTGAAGTTGCTTCGAGAAGAAGGGTTCACTGACACATGGCATGACACTCAGCCACTGATGGTACATACCTTGAGCCTTCATTTGTCCCGTTTTACTGTTGTCATACCTAGCAATGGTCGACACCTTTGGTGCAGACCTTGTAGCAAAAATTGTCTGCTTCCTGTGGATTATTCCATTATTCCCCATTTTTCCTCCATGGATCAGAAAACAGCAAATTATTTATTTTGGGATATGTAGCCAGGCATGAATACAGTTTTTTGGTTGATAAGAGCTTCGAATGGCTCAATCCCAATGCACAATTTGTTTGAAGAGATTCGCTAAGGGATGAGCTCAAATGACCAAAACGGGGATCAGCCATCACTTTCACCACAGCGAGTAAGACTGTGCACAACTATCTGCATTTCGCCTGAATCACTTAAAAACCCAGACAGTACCACAGAAATGATTCCATAAGGCCAGGTAAGGTGAGAAGCTGATGGAATGTGTGATTTACTGCAGGACATGAGTTATGAAGGGTCCCCTAAAACCCTTACCTAAAGGTAGCGGGAATCAACTCAAGCTTAGAACCTGCACTTTCTGTAGGCTCTCATTTACAGACCCCTTAATACATATTTGATCTTGTATCTCACTGTATTGAAGTACTCCTGCTACTGGGAGATGCTTCTTCTTCCATTCCAGGATTGCTCTCAACAACTACTGTGAAGAAGGGATAGTGTTAAGATGATGGATTGAAAGCCTCCAACAGTCTCAGAGTACCTTTTGGCCTACTCCAGACTTCCCAAAGCCACAGTACTGTATATAAGCCCATCCTGTATGATACAGTAGATTCCATCTTATATTTTCTACCTATCAATCAATCAATTTTGACTTGCTACTCTGGGACCTCCTGTCTTTGCTACTCTGGACATTGTGAATCTGCATGAAATTCTTGTATATATGCTATTTACATGCCTAGGAAATCTTGCCAGCTGATATGACACATACAGACACCATACAAAAAACTGGGTAACTGGTATTGCTTTCAGGTGAGCAAACTGTCCCCTTATTATGAGGAATCAATTGCATAGTGTCGGCGGAACATCTTCAAATACCTTAGATTCTCATTGTTTAATAAACAAATAGTAGATCAGTGAATCTATGTTAAGTTATGGTATGCACTCAGATAATGTTGCCGCGACTCGAAAGTCGCGGCTCGGGAAGTCGACTTGAAAGTAAATTTGACTCAACTCCACTCGACAACCAAGTCACTCGAAGTTGACTTGAGTCGACTCAAGTCATTCAAGTCGAAGGGTATTTTCGGAAGATATGCCAATACATCCAAGATGGCACTTAGATACCTAAAGTCCGTTGGAAACATGGTGCCAAGCCCAGAAGCAATTAACAAGCCAGAAACTGGCGCTCCTTGGGATTTCAAGGTATAGAACACCCAAAACTTGAAATTTCATACCATTATGCTCTTTTGTGTTCCTCAGACTATTTCAGTGCAAAAATGATGAAGTGGTCGTTGGCTAACTCGTTTCGATGGGAGTTGAACCGTAACCAGATAAACACAAACACCGTTTATTTCCGATGCATTCACGCATTGCATTCATTGGATCGTGTTCTTCATTACTGTTTACACAAACCTCCGTCTGTGTTCTCAATTAATTTGCTAGTTTCTGACATTCTGCATTGAGTACTGCCAGCTATTTGTGCCATCAATTTAACTGGAGGAAAAACTTTGGGCCATGCAGCACCACACCCGGTATTGTACAAGCGGACAGGAATCCACAGTAAGACATGCTGTGTCCCACTACTTCATTGTTTTTCTGTACCGAATATCCTGAGGGACCTGCTAGAGAATCTCGGAAGGAATCCTAGGTTAAATAATTCATCATCGCTATTAGCTTCAAAATGCATCCAGCAGGTGGAATTCACTTACATCGACCGGAAGATCAAACCCCTTGACATCAAACCCCTTGCACAACAAGAAGGAAAAAGAGCATTGATTTGTAAAAATGGTCAATCTAAGTTTCCAACCAGGTTTTGAAGGCAGTAATATTGGAATGTTTGATGTATGATTCCCAGTTTTCTGATGTGATGGTCCGTCCGAGTGTGCAAGTCTATGTAATGCAATTACTTTGACTTCTCAACCACCTCAATGTTTCTCCAACTCGAATATCCTGAGCTGCCAGCAAACTTCATGGAAAATCTCAACTGAAGTGGACGAGACTCTAGGCCAAATACTCACAATCGCTATTGCATCAAAATGCATCCAGTATGTATAATTTACCTGCGGGACCTGAAATTTTGGATATTGAAGCCCATAGAGGCCATCCGGCACGACAGCGAGGAAAGAGAGTACAAATCCGTAAACATGGCCAAATATAGCAAGCCTACAATTTTCAACTGGGTTCAATTAACTCAGTTTATCGTTTTCCTGGGCTCTCAAAAGTTTTGAATATTGAACCCAACTTGAGTCGACTCAAGTCACTTGGAGTCAACTTAGAAGTTGAGCCAAGTCTGGCATTTGACTCAACTCGACTCAACTCAAGCTACAAACTCGACTTCGAGTCGGCCCGAGTCTCAAGTTGCGGCAACATTACACTCAGATATTTGTTCCCATAGATCAGTAGTAGATCAGCCTTGGCAAAATATGTATAATCCAATAGATTGCATTGAGGACAGTGTGAGTTCAACTCCTACTTGGAGCATCCATCCATCACAAGGGATTGTTTGGGCAGTGCCAGCTCTTCCTTTACTAAATCCATGATGCACTCACAAATGGAGAGTACAAAGCTGGGGTGTTGCAGAAGAGGTCAAATAATCCTGAGTATAAGCAGGGGTGAGTGGAGGAGGTACTGGGGGTGCTGGAGGGTCAACTGGAAGGGCCGGAGGTGGAGGTTCCCCTAACAGGTATATATTGTTTTTAATTTGTTTTGGTGGATGTAACAATGACGAGATGCCCACTGTCAAGGTGATGGATAGGAGATGCTCCAATAGGTCAGCAGGTGAACCAGTCTCTCTTCTTGGATTTCTTGAGGTTAATAGAGGTTTGACTCTCGCTTGGGGTGCAATCTTTAGCCTTGGTAATGTAACAACACTGGGATGTCAAATGTCAAGAAATATCTCAAGATGCCACTCCAGTATAGAGGGGAGGGGAGACAAATCTACCTCATGGCAAGCACTTTCGGGCCAAAACCCAAGCCAGTGCGATGCTGCAACGTAACTAAAAACAGAACGGTAGCTAGAGACCACGAGCCCATTGAGTAACAAAGAAACTGGGATGGTGGGCAGAGATTTTTGAAGCCAGAAACAAGACAGGTGTACTCAAGTTGAGTGAGCAAGCAAGGAGGGGGCAAGGAGAAAAAAGTTGGAGTGATGTGACTGCTTGCATGTAAACACATGCTAGGATACTTCTCAGGATACCACTACAGCACTAGAGAAGCTCCAAAGATCAGCGGTAGACCAGCCTTTCTTGTTGTACTTGCAGAGGAGTGAGCTGAGGTGATGTGGGCTCAACTCCTGCTTGGGGCATAGTCAAGAGGGTTTGTACTTTTTTTACATTTAGTGTGGTAGTGTTTATGTTGTTTTTGGATAATCAAACAACATGATGTCGAGACACCACTTTTGCGCAAGAGCTCCAATAGATTAGTGGTAGCCCAGCCTCTTTTCTTATATACTCCTGGATTTCCTGAGGCCAAAGTGGGTTAGACTCCCGCTTGGGGCATAGTGAGCAACTTGGCACTTTTTTCCCTCCAGCTGGCTATACATCTTTCGAAGCAACTTGAGATGCCAATGTCTCAAGATACCGCTGCAGCACTAGGGAAGCTCTGAAGGTCAGTGGTAGACCAGCCTCTTCTTATTAATTTCAATTGCACTTCGTATTTTGAGGCCAATGTGGGTTCAACTCCCACTTGGGGCATGGTTCCAAGTTGTATTGGTTTTTTAGTTTCTTTCTGGCTACCGCAAATTTCTTTTCAGATAATGGAACAATACTGGGGATGTAAAGATGCCACTGCGGTGGGGAGGGGAGGAGAGACAAATCTCCCTCACACTCCCTCACAGGAAGCACTCCTGGGGAAACCCAAGCCGCTGTGATGCTACAACATAACTAAAAACAGGACAAAATAGGTAGGGATTATGAGACTTTAAATAACTAAGAATTGGGATGGTGGGCGGAGATTTTTGAAGCCAGAAACAAGACAGGTGTACTCAAGTCGAGTGAGCAAGCGAGTAGGGAGCAAGGAGAAAAAAAGTTGGAGTGATGGCATGTAAACACATGCTAGGACGATACTGGGATGACAATAACTTAGGTATCTCAGGATACCACTACAGCACTAGAGAAGCTCCAAAGGTCAGCGGTAGACCAGCCTCTCTTGATGCCTGATTCCTGAAGAGTGACGCGGGTTCAACTCCTGCTTGGGGCATATCAAATATAATGTCGTTGTTTTTTTGCTCCCACTTTACTTTTTTTGGTTGGGACAAGATGGAAATGCGACAAGAAGGAAAAATGATGTACACTTCGTGTTCCCCAAAAGGAAACTCCGGCTTCGTGAGTCGAAGATAAGTAAGTACGGTGTTTGGAGCCGACGCCATGACAGGATCAGCGACAGGGTCAAGGGAGAAGAACTCGGGACGGTCGCTGAGGCGGCAGAGTAGCAAGGAAGATTGACGAGCGGGGAGATAATAAATGTGAAAATTAACAGTGAAATATGTAACGGACTGGAGATGGTAGGGTATACCGCACCTAGTTGAGGGCTCCTTGTTTTCTTTGTGCAGCGGGTGGTGTCCCCACTGCGAACTTGCGAAATGCAGCCTCGAGCATCGTGCACCGGAGTTTCCTTTTGGGGAACACAAAGTTACATCGTGTTTCCGTCATATCTAGTACAGTTCCACCTTACTATTAGCCATATGTAGATCTTCAATGTAGACGCTTGTGGGCTCCCCCTTGACCAATTTAAAAAAAATTGAGTCAACATGAAAGTGGGGGGAATTTTCGGAATCGAGCCGTGAGAGTGGGAAGTTATCGTGTGTTTTTCCTCCAGCCAAGTACTATAGCTATTTTTTTTCCAGGTCATAGAACGATGCTGGGATGTTGAGATGCCAATGTCTCAAGAGGCACTGGGAAGCTCCAAAGGTCAGCGGTAGACCGGCCTCACCGATTAGTAACGTCAGAAACGGAGGCGCAGGTTCGACTCCTGCTTGGAACGTGTCCAAAAAGTTTTGTATTTTTTTTTGGTCGTTTGTGTGCTTTCTTTCTTTCTTTCTTGAGAATTTTGGTGTTCGACCTTTGGGGGCTTTCCTCATTGCTACCCGCCATCGGGCTCGAGTTTCAAGAGTCAGAACGTTAGTAATGGAAGGAGTTGGAAAGAGTCGAGTTTCCATTCGTGCGGTGAGTTCGTCCGTTCATTCGTGAGTTCATTACGTTTCATTTCATTTATACTTACACCCTGCCCTCCCCTCCCTCGCACACTCTACATGTATTCCTACACCCCACTCACTTCCCCCCAATCGAAAACAAAACGTAGAAATCATCTCGAAAATCGAGACGACGGAGAAAGCGCCCGAGAAAGACGGAGCAAGGCGAAGAGAGGTGGACCCGGCTAGAACGTGCTGCCCTCTGGCGGCTGGGGGAGCTTGCGGTTTGAGGCGGAGGCCATTTCTCTGTGGGGAGTGAGTCAGTGTCAGCAGAAGGAAAGAGATGTGCGGGAAACCAGACGAGACGAGACGAGACAAGTGCCCCCAACGTTCAACCTCCGACCTTCCCCCTGCCCGTTTCCCTCCGACGCGCTGCCCGACGCGTTGAATGCTCGCTCGCGACGCGTTTGTTTGCGCGCGTGTCGCCATCAACGCCGATGTCTTGACTCGCCCGACTAGACGTCTTTGGACTAGATGTTTACTAGCTTCAGCCTAGCGCCGCCCTCTAGTCCCAATTCAAGCTCCACTCGATGACCAGGCAACTGCTAAGCCCACCCCCGTCCTTGCCTTGCCCTCTAGCTGGCAACGACTATGACCAACGACCCTGCCGACTCTCCGTCTCCCTCATCGCCGGCCCGTCTCGACTCCCCAGCAATGTGGCACAAGCTTCCCGTCCCTCGTCGTCCCACCTTGGTATGGCTTTTCCTTCCGTACGTCTCATGACAAGCGCTGATATATGTCTTCTCTAGGCTCTTCTCTATGGATGAGCCACACACGCGAGGGAACATATCCGTTCTGTCCTGCATACAAGAGCGATGGCTTTTGGAGGTATCAAGTAAAGTACGTCGTTCTTTTTATTCTCCCTCCCCTCCCTCGACCCTTTCGTCTCTCCTCCCCTTCACCCTTCTGTTCGCACTACCCGTATACTGACCATGTCGTACCTCCAGCTTAGCCACACTCCCCTTCGCCACCTTCGACACCAAGACCCCGTTTGCGAGCCCCCCTTCGTCGATGCTCATCTGCAGCCCCAGAGTCTGTAACATACACCGCGAACCACCGGCATTCACGACGCCGTTCTGGGCACGCAGTGCCCACACGATCCGCGCCCACGCGTTGCGTTCACTTCCACCCCACACCCCACATCCATTGCCACTAGCGCCACCACCCACCACCGTCGTCTTCCACCAAACGACCCTGCGTCTCGCTTGCCCGACCACCCTCGCCGACTCCGACGGCGCGATCACCCACCCGCCATCGCGCCAGCGCGTGCACGGCATGCATCACCGTGCCCATGTCCACTTCCCGCCGCACTCCCCGCTCCCGCGCACGCCCAGCGCTTTCGTTCTCCCCCATCGTTCTCGCGGAACCGTCAGACGAGCAGGCACACCACATCCAACAGTACGAGCACCCGAATCAGCCGCGCGCGCAACTCGCAAATCCCGGAGGCGAGATCCTCGGCGCACGCCCGCGACGCCTCTGCGCTGCGCCACACCCGCGCATCGTCCCCGCCTTGGCCTCGCCCTCGCTGTCGCTCGCCGGCGCCGCCCCTAACCGCTCACGACAGTACGACCCCGCTCGCACACGCCGCGGATCGGGCCCTTGAATCGCCCGCACGCCCGACCTCCGCCCACGCCGCACTGCAGCCATCCCATCGCCCGCGCGTACCCAGTACGCCTCGCATCCCCGTCGCAGCTCCTGCGCACGCTGCCCCCGCCCTCTCCATCCAGCCCCCCGACCATCTGCGGCGCCCAGCAGAACCGCGACAACGCCCCGACGCCCTCCCATCGCGCTCACCCGCACCCTCAGGCACCCCGCTCCCTCCTCCCTCAGCTCCAGGAAGCGCGACGGCGGAGTGCCGCAAGGACGGGACAAGGCGGATGCGTCCCTGCGCTACCTTATCTATAGTATACGTGATCTGAACGACTATCTTCAGATTTCACACCCGGTAGACTATAGAGGCTGAAACGAGCCTAACGGCAACCTTACTTACGCTCGCCAGCCGCCCATGTCTCGCCTTCCGAGATCCCAGTCATCTCCGGACGCCAAGGGCTTCGTCCCGTCGCTGAAGCGTAAAATCATCCCGGAGGAGGACGACATCGAGGAACAGCCAGCCAAGAAGGGCCCCGCCTCTACCGGCTTCCGGCCCAAGCCCCTCCAGGCCTCGCGGAATGCTACCAACGCGATCGCGTCTGGCTCTACTACGTCTGCGTCCACCACATCATCGAAGCCGGCTGCTGGGAGCAAGCCCGCCGCTGTAATGCCCCGCCCTCTGACGCGCCCCGCGCTCGCCCGCGGCCGCGCGCCCGACATCCCGCGGCGCCAGCGCACCACCCGTCTCCACCGTTACCGTGCGCAAGCCCCTCCTCGCGCGTCCCCCGCCGCCCCCGCCGCCGCCCTGGGCAAACGCACCGCGTCGGGGGGGCGCGACCGCGACGGCCGCAGCGCCGGACGTGATCACCAGCCTCCACAAACACCTCGCGACACTCGAGTCCGCGCGCACGCAGGACACCGAGCGGCTCGCGTCGCTCCTCGAGTCCTCTGCCGCCGCCGCCACTTCGTCCTCGTCAGCTGCAGCGTCCGCCGCTGTAGTAGTGGATGCACAGACGCAGGCGGAGCTTCTCGCGGTGCAGGCGCAGCTCGCCAGCACCACCGCGCAGCTGGGTAGTGCGACCGCGCAGCTGCTCTCCTTGCAAACCGAGCTCGGGGGCGGCGCAGGGGGCGCTCCGCGCGCGCGAAGCCGCGGAGGCGGACGCACGGCGCGAGAACCTCGCGCTCAAAGCGGAAGTGCTTGCAGGGAAAACGGCGCTCGCGGCCGCGCAGGACGAGAGCTCCGAGCTCCGGCGAGCGCTTGCGCGCGAGCGCGAGGAGGGGGAGATCCGCGCAAGAAGGGGGGAGCGACTGCTGAGGGAGGCGAAGAACAATTTGGAGGAGTGCGAGGGGAAGCTCGCGAAAGTAAGGAAGGAGCTGGAGGGAGCGGTTAGCAGGGAGGTGGGGATGCAGGAGCGGTGTCGCGTTCTTGAGGGATGGGCGGAGCGCCTCGCTGGGGAGGTCGCGCAATTGCAGGCCGAGAAGACTCCGTGGGCGGTGGAAAGGGCGGGGTGGGATGTGGAGCGGGAGGCGTGGGAGGTGGAGAAGCGGCGCTGGGAGGAGGAGCGGCGGAGCCTGCATGGGATGGTGATGGAGCTCAAGGGGAATATACGCGTGTTTTGCCGCGTAAGACCGATGTTGTCTGACGAGGAGGCGGGTGCGGAGATCGCGTACCCCGACGCGGGGCTGCCGTACCCGTCGGGGCAGAAGGAGATCGTGCTGAGCTCGACGGGGGCGGAGAGGGAGTAGGACGCGGGGATGGGAAATAAGGCGCGCAGGGAGGTGTGGGGGTTTGGGTTTGATCGGGTGGGTGGCGTCTCCTCCTCGTCCTCGTTCTCCTCCTGCTTCTACGACGCTAACTAACGCCTCTCCATCGCAAGTCTTCACCCCCGCCTCGACGCAGGCGGGCCTGTTCGCGGGGAGATCTCGCAGCTGGCGCAGAGCTGCACGGACGGGGGGCGGGAGGCGGTCGTCCGGCGCGAGGTGGAGGGTGCGTGCGAGCCGATATTCCGCGGCCCATCTAGATCCTACTTCCTTCTCGATCCCTTTCATTCATCCATTCATCCACCGAGCTCGACATCCGCTGACCCGCTTCCCTCAGACCGACAGACATCCTTAGGCTCGTACGCATCCGCCTCTCCGCCTCCCTTAAAGTATAGATGTCTCAGCGCGATAGCGGAATACCGACTGGGAGGTATGTTTCGGTCCTGCCTTCCTCTTGTTTTGGAGGTGGAGGGTCGGCTGCCGAGGATATGCGTATGCCCATACCAGTTGCTCACACGGGCGCGTAGTGGGTGGCGCACACGACTCGGACGGTGCGCGTAATAGCGAGAGCGGGGGCGGGCGCGCGGGGGAACGTCGTACGGATGGCACGTCGGTGGCAGAGCTCGTTCGCGTGCTGCCCGCTGGAGAGATGGGCAGGGGACGGAAGCTCCGGCGTGGGGTGGGACTAGGTGAAATGTAATACACACCCTCGGCAAGAATGGCGCGGACAGCGGGTGTAGGGGGGGGGGCAGCGCGGGGACGCAGAAGACGGCGGTGTACTTGTGCGGGCGGAAGATACATGCGGATCCGCCTTTTCACGACGACTGCGTCGTGCGATAAATCATGTGCTTCTTCTCCCCACTTCGCCATATCCTTATTCGGCTTTTATTCACTTATATACCGATCTATCCATCCTCTCAGCCCGCTGACCCACTTCTCCAGACCTCGTCTCCTCCCGCTCGAGTCTCCGAGAGGTCGCATTTTGCGAAGACGTCACACACTCCCCTGTACGTCTCAGTCCTCGTCCTTTTTTTGTGGTTTTCTTTTGTGTTTGGGAGATGAGCGAGGGAGCTGGTGCATTCGTGGCGCAGACGGCACTCGTCGGCAAGGGGGTGCCGGGCCGTGAATACCGGAACATACCCTGGGTGGTTGGTTCGTCGGCCAGGTCAAAAATTTATTTTCCAGTAGGAAAACTTTGGTGGGCAGAAACACATTATATTTGCTTCTGGAACACATCTGAGATGGTACCAACATGCTCTTCGAACATCTTACTACAGTCTCCCTATATTCTCCACATTCGGTCAATGCCCCGGCTTATGAAGCGCAATTAGTGTGACAATCATGCACCATTTCGCGCCATCATTCTGCTGTGATCAAGCACAATTTTTTGCGAGATGATGACCACAATGTATGGCTGGTATGTGGTGTACGACAGCTACTGAGACCCAACTAATGGAGAATGTGGATCGCCTCGTGCATGTGCAGTTGGGTCGGAAACAGGACATCCGGGAACTTCTGGGGAGATGTCTCAAGCAAGGCAGAGTCCCGGAAGGTTGGATCTGTGTTGCGTGCCTGTCTGGGTATGGTATTTGTACCAAGTGTCGGCGCGTCGGGAACACCATCAGACCAGCCTAATTTCTGTCCCGGTGTCTCTTAAAAATACAGTTCCTGTTCAAGCTGCACCCAAAGAGACAGCTTTTGACTTTGTGTAGGTCTTTAGGCTGGGGTTATGTCCCTAGGCAGCTAGCCTGTGTTGTTGTACTTGTAGAGCGCGGCATTAAAAGTTGACCGCGTGGGCCATCATTGCCCGATATAGACACCACGTGGTATGACGTGGATGGTTGGTTCAGCCAAGTTTGAGAAAAAAACAAAAACCGGTGTATGTTCCCTCCATTCACAGAAAAGTACCCCCTTGCTCATCGGCGCTTGCTCCTGGGCAGTTGTGTATAGACTACAAGCCACGGATTGGGCGAAGCCCGGAGAACCGGCAATCTGAATAAATCTGTTTCCCTCATCTACCAAGTATCCCCAATGTTTGCAAATCCGATTACTCGTTGTAGCTACCTACGGAGATAAACTTTTGCCGACTTCGGCGATTAGATAGAAATAGATCAAGAATCTGATTGAGGGCTGTGCCAGCCAGCGAGCCTCGAGGCGTCTTTCTCTCCTCCACCATCGGTAGGCAGCCCTATATCCCCCCCTACCCCTGCCGGTGTAATCACGACCGACTGATACAGTTCGAGAAGTTATCACAAACAAAAGAAAGCCAGACTCCTCCACACGGACATCCTTTCTCTGCCGCTTCCGAGTCTCATTCATTCGCTCGCGAGTCAGTCTTTCAGCCATCTTTACAGGTAACCTGAGACATAGCTGTTCTAGATCATCCACGCCACTATGTCCGAAGTTTCTGCCAAACGCAACCGGTCTCTGAGCAAGGATGTATGGGCCCGCTTTTCTCATTATTGTGCCGGCATTGACTAACATCTAGTCAACTTCCGATAATCTACCCAAGAAAAAAAAGAAACAGTCAAATGAGCAGTCTCCAGACCCAGTGAGTGACCTCCAAGGACATTACCTGAGTTTGTTAACTCTTCCCTAGGGTGCCAGAACCCAGACAATCATTAACCAGATCTATGGTGTGTATAAAATGTGATATGGACCTGATTATTGATTCTGTGCAGGGGGCATAGGAGGTAAGGGTGGACCTGCTATCAACAATGCTACTGGTGGCACCGGAGGTGTTGGCAATGCTCCCATTGTGGAGTACCATGTTGTTGCTAAAAATGTCATCATGACCAAGATGTACTTGGCTTTCAGTTTATGTGGCAGTTAAAACCTGTGCTGATTGCAAAATCCAGGGATATGGAGCCGGAGAAGGGTAAGTACACATCTCCTTTGAGTTTTTCAACTCAAATTCAGGCTCATTTTCATTTATTCAGCTGTAATTGTTGACTGGCTTTCACCAATCAACTTCTTTCCAAGACAAGCAGATATCTCGCAAACACGCCAATTAGGAACAGGGGAATGGTTGCTTGCAAATCCTCACTTCCAGGAATGGAAATGTAGTTCAGGAAGAACTCTTTGGTGCCACGGAATCCGTAAGTGCTGACCTGTCCTTTACTGTCTGCCCTGCAATAACCAAACTCAAATCTGTAGCTGGTGCAGGAAAAACTGTTCTTTTGTGCGCAGATTATCAGATGACTGTGTGTCAACTAACTTTTTTGAACTTAGATCAATGGTTGTTGACCATCTCATAGTGGAATCTGCTACTGATCACAGTGGTGTGGCTTGCATTTATCTGAATCACAAGGAGGCAGAGAATCATACCCCAGCAAAACTGCTTGCTGGCCTTTGGAGGCAACTGGTCATTGGCAAGGATGTTGGCCCTCTCGCAAGGAGCTTATATGGCCAGCACTATGAGAAGATGACTTCACCAACGACCAATGAGGTTTTTCATATGCTCCAGCCATGTCTCACAGAGTTCTCACAGGTCTATATTGTTGTTGTTGATGGGGTGGATGAATACTCAGAGGTTAAGCGAAACATTCTACTGGAATATCTTGGGATGATGGGACCTTCAGTCAACTTGATGATAACATCTCAGCCGCACATCACTCCACACTCTTCCTTGCTGGATCCTCACAGTTTAGAGATTTGAGCAAGTGAAAACAATGTTCGCAGATATGTGGATGCTCAGATCCAAATGTCCACACACCTCTCAAAGCATGTCCAAATGCGGCCAGATTTGCAAGAGCAAATTCATTCACACATTACTTGTGCTGTAGATGGAATGTAAGTGCTTATACTTATCAAGGCAGACACCATGAGTAACACACACCTAGGTTTCTACTCGCTAAACTTAACATGGACTCCCTGAGCACCAAGCTCACCATTAAGGGTGTGCGGGAAGCACTCAAAGTGCTGTCAAATACCCTTGATGCTGCCTATAATGATGCAATAGAACAGATTGAACAACATGATGTGTGAACAAAGACAGATTGCATATTCAACCCTTACTTGGGTTGCAAATGCCAAAAGACCATTGACAATTGAGGAATTGCAAACAGCTCTAGCAGTGGAACCTGGTGCCAAGGCACTAGATGAGGAAAACATTTTGGAGGTCCAGTTTATCCTTGCTGCCTGTGCAGGTCTGGTCCTTGTAGATGAACAGCTTTCAGTTGTGCGGCTTGTTCATTACACTGCACAGCAATATCTAGACAGCATTCAGGTACAAAAATTTCCAGATGCTCAGTTCAAAATTGCTCGCTCTTTGCTCACATATTTAACATTTAATGAATTCCTATCATTTGAGCATTCTAAAATCCTGTGGCAGGATGCAGGTCCCCCTCCTCTGTTCTGCTACTCCCAATACTGCTTAGCTCATGCAGCAGGTCCACATGAGGGTAAATTGCAAGATATGATCTTGCAGTTTTTAAAGTGGGCTGTTCCTCAGAGGAACAGTCTCAGAGTGTGGTGGCATTCACCCCCATGGACATGGCAGTTCAAGTTCAGTTCAGATTGGCCATCACAGCCTTCAGTATTGTGGTTTGCCGCAGCGGCAAACTTGGTGGACACAGCAAAGTTCCTTCTCACAGCACTGCCTGTGCAACAATCAGACACTCCTGACCTTGCTGCAGCATCATATTATGGGCATCTGGAGATGGTTAAATTGCTGGTTCAACATGGTGCTGATGTCAATACAGTAGATAAATCATCTGGCTCTGCATTGGAAGCAGCTGTACATGGTGGTCATATCTATGTTGTTCAGTTTCTGATTGAAATTGGTGCTAATATATATGTTGGGAGCAGGCACTACAGTTCACCACTGCATGCAGCATCACTGAATGGACACATTGACATTGTCAAATTGCTCATTCACCAAGGTGCAGAGGTGAATGCACAGGGTGGATGGTATGACAGTGCATTGCAGGCAGCATCGTTCGAGGGGCACATTGAGCTTGTCCAATTGCTCATTGAGCATAAGGCTGATGTGAATGCATCTGGTGGACTCTTTGGAAATGCATTGAAGGCTGCATCATACAGTGGGCACATTGAGCTTGTCCAGTTCCTCATTGAGCATGGTGCCAATGTGAATATATCCGGTGGAATTTATGGAAATGCATTGCAGGCAGCATCATACAGTGGGCAAATTGAGACTGTCCAGTTACTCATTGAGTATAAGGCTGATGTAAATGCATATGGTGGACACAATGGAAATGCATTGCAGGCAGCATCATACAATGGGCACATTGAGCTTGTCCAGTTACTCATTAGGCATAGGGCTGATGTGAATGCATCTGGTGGACTCTTTGGAAATGCATTACAGGCAGCATCAGACAATGGGCACTATGAAATTGTCAAGTTCCTTGTTGACCGGGGTGCAGCAGTGAATGCACAGGGTGGAGTTTATGGCAGTGCATTGCAGGCAGCGTCAAAGAATGGGAGCATGGAGACTGTCCAGTTGCTCATTGAGCATGGTGCCAATGTACATGCTCAAGGAGGAGAGTTTGGCAGTGCATTGCAGGGAGCATCATCCCATGGTCACATTGAGATTATCCAATTGCTCATTGACCATGGTGCTAATGTAAATGCTCAAGGAGGAGAGTTTGGCAGTGCATTGCAGGCAGCATCAAAGAATGGCCACATTGACATTGTTGAATTACTAATTAAACATGGTGCCAATGAGGATGATCTGGAAGGAGAGAGTGACAATGCATCAGATGGATCATCATCTGATATGGATATTGACAGATCATTGTCACCAGGAAGTAGTTAGTTATATTGTAGTGCTGAAACTGCCACAAAAATCCCCCCAGTGCCTACAACATTCTGATCCTCCAAAGATTAAGTGATTCTCTTTGTAAGTTTACAAGTATGTGACCAGCAGGCCCAAACAAACCAGAGTCATGGACCCTACAAACAAGTGTGGCTCCTACCTCGTTTGTTTGTAATAGTCTCTAGAGATGAGTTAAGTGTGCCAAAGCTAGACAAATAAAGCTCAGCCTTTGCGCATACACAGAGGGAACAGAAGCCTAGTATATTCGCCTAGGTAAGTAAAGCTTAGGCAACAAGCACCATCCTCAAAATGAAGCTGATGATTACCAATGCGAGTTGATCTTATTCTGTCTTGACCCTCAATTAAACTCCTTCTATCTGCACAGGCAAGGCCTTGGTAAAAACAGTCGGCACTTTCTAGCCAGGAGATGCTATGTGAAACTGAAAGAGCGGCTGAGCCTACTGAAACTGTAATACCCCCAATGATAAAAAATGAACAGCACTATCAGTGCTACAACCTTGGAGAGTTCAATTCGAGAGGTGTAACCGGTGTTATAAAAAATCTTAAAAAATTAATAAGGACATTATCACCTTAATGCAACATATGGTCCATGCACAAAAAGAAGGATGGCTGAGGTCTTGGTGGTACTTGATATCTGTTAGGTAGTTCAATGTCAAGCCCTTTGATATGTTTTCTTTTCATTCATCCAGGGCTGGCGGCTAGCATCCTATGTAGAACTGGTGAACAGCAAATGAGGAGTTGTCTAGCAGAGGGCTTGATGTATTGCATTGCTAGGACAGTTGCTGAAGGAGGCCAGCAGGAGAGTAAGTAAGGTAGGCAAGATGATGGGCAGAGCAACAAGGCAGAATTTTCTACACAGCTCTTTTGAGTGAACAACTGATGGCAGTTCAAATGGACTATGCATCATTGAGGTGTCAGAGCACACAACTCGTTAGAGGTTCTAAAATTCAAATTGCTCAAAAAATAGCAACTGCCCTGAGGTAAGCAAGTTGAAGTTAATAATACTAGTAAGGGTGGAGAGAAGAAAAAGGATGGCCTACAGCACTGGCAGTATATAATATCAAGGTTCAAGACAAAGTTGCACATCAGATAGATACCTTTGACCTCCCAATGACATGAGGGTTGGACAACACCGAGATTGCACAAGCCAAATCACTATGCAAAGTTGACACAGTGGTGGACGAACAGGAGTGGATCCCGAAAGAAAAGGATTGCGGGGTTTGGAAGCGTTCAGTCCGGTTGGCGCTAGAATTGCAGTTTCCCTTGCCACCAGCGCATAGCACAGATATCCTGGATTGGCGGGTAAGACTTCTAGATTTTACATGTGTTCGAAAAAAAAAACTCAACCGACTGCAAGTACGAACTCGGCTTTGTTATCCCCTCCCGGGCACAGGCAATGATTTGAAGATTTCATTGCTGATCCAGCTCTGTGCAAGTTCATCACAAGAGTCGACCAGCCCTCCACCCCAGATTCGCTTTTCTCCATACACCTCCCTTCTTTCTGACTTTCTGAATGGATATCTGCTGAGGACCAGGCAGTTCGTATTTTTCGGGTAGAGACCACAACTGGGGCAACAACACTTATGGCGCACCTGGTGCTGTGGGCGATGTGATTGGCAACACCATAATTAACATCCTAGCATCTTAGGCAAGTTGAACTCACAGTTGCTCTCAGTTTGCACTCATGGACAGGGACTCGAATCAGCAGACTTAGTTGACGACCTTGCCAAAACGGCTGGCCCGCTTAGCGGAGTTTGAATTTGGCTGTGTGGGCTTGGACGGCTTGACTTGGAGTATATACAAAAATAGTGTGAGTGCGACTCATCCAGTCACACTCTTGGCAAGCGAGTCACAGTGAGGGTGCCATCAACAGTGCAACTATGTCGCATTATCGACGAGATGCAGCACATCATAGGGGCTATCCCAGAAGGGAATGGTCACACCAGCTGTTTGCTGAAACTTGCCGAAACTCACGTAAAGCAGCTGCTCCGGTGAAAAGCGAACCGCTACTTTGAGTTCCCCTATTGAAACTCGGTCTGCATAAAACTAACCCATTGCAAATGTGTACGCATCCGAGTTTGATGTCTTTTGGTAATACTCATCCACCTTCTCGAGGGCCTCTTCAATTGCCAGGACAAAATGTGTATACCGAGGATCTGCAGCGAGTTGGGTCCAACTGGTGTGCAAACTCTCAAGCGCCGGTAGAGCCAGTTGTAGCATGGATTTCAGATCAGAGGAAAACCTGTGTTGAGTCTGTTCGGCAACCTATGATTGCGTTGGTAAAGAAACAACACAGAGCGATAAACATACTGCGAGTAAATTCAAGAATAAATCAACACGTATCCATTCTGCTTCCGAGAGTTGTAGCTTGGCCAATTTCCGGTGCTTCTCCCCCAACACATCCATTGTGATTTCAAATGCAAAATCATTAACAGACTGACAAGCATCAGCAAATCGAATCGGGAACACTGACACAACAAATTACCTCTTTGAGATTGTGGGCACGGTCTAGCATCGCATACGTTGAAGACCATCGGACCTTCATGTTGATTAGCATTTGCTTTGCGATGTCATCTGGGTCTGCCTGGTGACAAAGCTGGATCCGTTTGAATAGAGTCTTCTGCTTAGAGGATGAATGTTCCTAATCTCAAGGTGAGTGATACAAAATATGAGCTAAAGATGATCTGACCTTGACTGCAATCGCCTGCACAAGCCCAATTTTGTCTCGTAAATCAGCAGACATATCCGGAATGTGTGCCACTGGCTCATGAGCATTGAAATGGAGTGATTAGCTAGGCAGTCGGAAGGACGACGAGAACGACTTCCTGAGATGATGAGAGTTGGATCCAGGTTGTCGCGTGTTTGAGACATGGTGGAAGAAGGGGGGAGGAGAAAACTGACACGTCCAGTCCCATTTTATCCTGCTACAGGGCATTATTTGTGCCCAGTCAAATGCCTGAGTGTAACTAAATGGATATGTACGAGGGACTTAGTATAACCAGAAGGGAAAAGAGAAATACCATGAGTTCACCGTATATTAATGTCTGTCTACCCTGCAGGTAGTACTACACTGCCGTGTGGTGGCACAAGGCCCCTGTTCCGAGTAAGGACTGCAAGCAGATTGATCAGAGTGGAGAAACTTCAAACCCAAGTCCGAATTAGCCGAACACCCTCGGAAAAAGAAAAAAAAACCGCGTCAAAACCATGGTTTTGGTCTCACCGGCCTCAAACCAAAACCAAAACCAGCGCGAAACCATGAATGTGGTTTGGTTTGGTTTCAGCAAAATATGGTTTTGGTTTGCTAGTTTGCTGGTTTGAAACCAAACCAAGCACATCACTACTGGCTTTTGATGGAATCCGGTGTCTGCCAGTGGCCTCCACTGACATACCGGTGCTCAGTAGTGGGTCCCCGCCATCAGCCAATGCTGTTCACTGCCAATCAGCCGGTTGCTACCTCTGCGCATATTACTGGACAGCTTTGCAGTTCACGGATCAAGTGGGCAATCACTTCAGACAAGGAGTGCTAGTGCCGAGCGGTGCTGATGATTGATGTGTTGCAGTGACAGTTGAAGCGAGTCGCACTTTTGATGGTGAGTCGCACTGTTGATGGTACCCTTAGTGCAACTCGTTTGCGAAGAGTGTGACTGGATGAGTCGCACTCACACTCTTTTCGTCATTCCTCATTCTGGGGTGGCTTCTTGGGCAATAATTCCCCAAATATTTGAGCATGTAGAGAGATCCTTCTAATGAGATAAACCTTCCCTTACACCTAAGCGATTAGTGCAACTATTGTGATGGTATCGGATAGATTTGTGAACAACAGATTAGCTAATTGTTTTTTGCTTGATCACAGATTGAGGTATTGGCTAGCCAAAACACTTAATTCTTGCTGAGGATATCATCCATTTCACTTCATGAAGCTGCACAGATTGTTTTACATATACTCATGTTGTATTCATTGTGCTACGAAGGAAAGAAACACCTGTGGGCACAGCCACCTGATTGCGTAATCAGACAGCCGCCCAACAATCGGACCCTGATTGCTACAAGACTAATGTAAAGCTGCCTTCACCTTGGAGCCAAAGAGTGACACTTGAATCCAAATAGATGGGGATCCGGCAAGATATAGCCCAACAACATTGGAAGCAAAGCGAGCTGTGCGTATCAGATGACGAGGGAGACCAGTGAATCTACCCTAGGATTCACGGAAAGGTGGAGCTAGTATCTATTGATCTGTTCGATACTTCTCCACTGATAAAGGGGGTAAGAAATTTCGGTACCCATGTCGAGCTCCACTTGCCCCGTTGGAAGCCATATCCCTAGAAGTATCTTTGATACGACACTGAGGGTTATCATGTCTAAAATACTTGGGCATCTCCATGTCCGTGGTGACATGCATCGGACATAGAAATCCTATCTAGAAGACGATGATCAGAAGATTTGAAAATGTGTATTCTGAAGATAGCCGCTCACTGTTTGATACACAATTTATCCAGGTATGTATCGAAGTTAGAAGTGAGGTCCATGCAACATTTCGCAGTGCTGGCTGTGCCAGGTAGTCTGAGGAGAAATTGAATGCAGTAGATCTGTACAGCGCTAAGATTATCACCACAACTCGTGACTTATCAGCTGCTCAACTCCATGTCAAGGCAAACAGGCTCTTCATCAGAGTTACCACCTATTTTTCACAACCCACCACAATGTCAGTCGACAGCTCTCTCTGTCACTGGATCAGCGTCTTCAAAGCACCTGTGGACCTCTCGACAGAAGAGTTCATGTCACGGTTTGCCAAAATGGGCTGGCAGTTGGTGAAAGTGCCAACGTTGCAGAAGCACATGAAGTGGAAGGAGGTGGTGCATTTGATTTTGCTGACTATTACTGTGGACCACAGAAGTAGTGAATTTCGCGATACTTTTTCGCCCCAATACCACTGAAATTTCGCTCCAAATTCAGTGAATTTCATGGTCAAAAAGCGAATTTCATATCAAAAAGGGCCTCAAAATTTTCACGGTCAATATGACGTTTTTCGCCCACCATTCACGCTCATTTTCACGTACTTTTGTAGCCAATTCCACGCTGTTCCAGAGCTAAAGTTGGGCAAAATGATATCTCTCTCTCTCTTCTACCATTCCCCTCATTGCTACTCTAGTCTGTGTTGTTCAAGTACAACCACCAAGTACTAAGGTTATACATTCATCTAATATAATAACTACTCTAAAGATCTTTGAAAGTGCTAATCTAGTGTGTAAATAACTGGTACTGATGACCTGAGTTTTTGTACTGTGCTACAGTGACCGGGTAGGGTACGTGAAAAAGCAATTTCACTGTATTTCGGAGTGAAACTCAATTTTCACATACTTTGCCTTTGAGGTAACCAAATTCACCATCTTCTCACCCCATGGGGTGAAAGATTTTTTTCACGGTGTTTCAGAGTGAAAGGTGAAATTCACGAAGGGTCAAGGGAGAATTTCACACACTCCATTTTCTACAGTGCATGAACTCCTGATTAACAGTTTGTAGTCATTTGCGAACAAGGAATTCAATGACAAAATCCGGGAGCTCGGGTTCCCGACAGAGGATTGTGTCGCACTGCTCATAGGGGAAGCAGAGGTTTGCACATTCTAGGTCTTGTGAATGTATAAGATGCTGATCTGGAGACCCAGACAATCGAGGACATGTGCAAGGTATACTCAAAGTTCAGTCCTTTGAGTTGCAATTGACGGCCTCGCCAAATTGTACGGGATCCCAAAAGGAGATTGTCCAACAAGGCATGAAAGAGCTGGGAATTGGGGAAGGAAGCATGGTCTTCACGACCAATATTGTGTGCATGCACAGTTGCCGAAGGTGGTGCTTCTGCGCCTCATGTAGGATCTATTGCGGAAAGGGTGCATGAGAATCGAAGGTCACCTAAGATAGCTACAGCAAGCAATGGGAGTTAGACTGACTCTGTTTTATTTTGAGCCACAATGCAATGTGCGTCAAAAAGGCCAGTTGTCCCTACATTGCAGTCTTGAAAGCACTTCCAGGTATTTCAACAAAGGAATACATGCAGCGAGGAGTGCAGATGTGAAGAGAATTGGCTGAGGTACCTGCCATGCAAGACTTCGTACTGTGGAAAGAAGTGGTTGCACTATATACTGATAATCTTTCCAAGCAAAAAAGCCCTCTACCCTCTATACTTTTAAATATGACAGCTCGCATCAGCTCTATTGCGACAGCACAAACACAAAGGATGTGAATGTTCCGGGGCTAGATGGTCCAGATATGCAAGTTAGTCAGAAGCAGTTGTAGAGCAACAAAAGAGAACCCAGCACAGTTAGATGCATTGCAGAGGTCACACCAGGGGCAAAGACCGATGCATATAAAAAACCATATGTGTTGGTCTTTGCCCCTGGTGTCACGGCAGAAATCATACGTGTTCACGGCTGCAGGAGATGGGAGATCCAGGAATGGCCACAGGAAACTACACAGTGCTTGTGGGAACCACTCGAAATCTGAGGAGCAGGTCCAGTCCATCTCCAGAGAGTAAATAATGATAACACTGGGTGAAGTATGGATGACCAGTTGTTAGGTCAATGTCACAGACAGTGAATTCTACCCAACCACCGGGACCATTTGAGGAGCACTGAAGGCAAGTAAGGCATGGGATGATATAGAAAGAGGAAGAAAAGAGAAGGGATGCAGAATAGAAGGGCATCTGCGGGTTGCTTGCCTTGGGCTGTGTATTCCTGGGCTTACATTCAAAAAAAAAAACCAGTCTGATACGACGAGATAATGGGATATCCATTTCCAGTAATTGATCCGTTTGTGTGGTATATTTGGGCATGATTGGTGTCCGCTTCGGCAGAATGACACTGACAAGGGGATACAATAGTGATATGCAATGCATATGATTGTTCTTGGGAGCACTGGATCACAAAGTTTGAGAAGCGACATATTGAGAAGCGCCACATCTAGGCAAGTCGGGAAGAGCACAGATGACTCAGATGGATCTAAGGCAGCAGATATCCCAAGATTTTCCAGTTAAGGTTTGAAGTACATCAGGAAAAACATCCTTTCCAAAAATGCCCCCAATTGCCTCCAATTTGGCCAAGACAGGTCAAGATCATACAATTAGCAGTAAGTTTCCCCATTGGGGGCATTGCCGCTCGAATACGGCAAACATTTGCAAGTAGAGTTTGAATTGAGTTCAAATATATGAGAGGAATGTGAAAAACTAAAATATAGTTGCGTAGGAATGGCGGTCAGTGAAGCATTTGACATAAAATGCGGAACACTCCTCCAACATGTTGCTTGATGTCCAATGTGCTGGCACCATGGCACCGAATTTGGGTAATAGATGAACACTCTGGTGAATATTGTCCAGGGAATAATTCTGGTCAAGCATTCCCCATCTTTCAACGGGTGAGGTGTTTCCGGCTGTGCAGGGAATGCTGAGAACCATTCGACGTAACCAAGGTGTTTAGGAGGATAATGACCAGGAGGGAAATTCCTTCAATGTGGCGAGCAGTGAGAGAGGATACAATGCAAACTTGAGCAACTCGATAACCTGTTGAGGGAATAAAGTCAGAATTTTGTCATGCAGAGGGGAAGAGAAATTGAGTTTGCGTTTCCCACGAGTATTTCCACGGGTCAACTGCGGTGACTTGCAGGTGACCTGCACTCGTGATGAGCTTGAACACCCATCACTATACCAAGTACTATTTTTCCACACCATACTCTCTCTTGTATAATGTCTTGGATGGGTGTCCCTGCAGCAAGTACTATTTTCTCATGCTATGCCCTCTCTCTAGTTTTGAAGGAATGAAATTAGGTGTATTATAGTATCTATCCAACATGGTGTACACATGAAAATTGATTCCAGCCATGGCATTTTTTGTGGGAATTTTCCTGCATACCTCTAGATAGATGTGCTGCGACCCTCTGAGCCATTTTTCTTTCCTCATTTGACCCAAAGCTCAAGAGACAAAGTGCATTCTCTGTGAACTGCACAAAAGTGCACTCAGAAGAGGAAGGAAGGTCAGTGAGAAATATAGATACTTTTGGCTCTATGACAATACAGTATGCACTCATATGTAGCATCTCCCAAGAATTCACCTTTTTTGGACAAGATTTGAGCTCGGTAACTGGATTCGACGGTCGGAAGAAGCTGATATGATACACGGTGAAAAATAAGATTATTTTGCTGATGTTTTTCTATCACTAATAGTGTATGAATTAGGCCAAATTATTTAGCTAAGTTTCAGCTCATTTGGTGAAGATCCCGTCGAGTTATGGGCAAATCAGTCGTGCAAATCGAAAATTGCCCAAAACAGCAATTTTTTGATTCGCACCTTCGGTACCGCCAATTGCTGTAATACATCTTCCATCCCCACATCATGGATGGCAACCAAGTTTGTAAGTATTCCGTCTTGAAAATATTCCCCCTAGTATGAGCTCATTTCAAATGCACTTCCAGGGAACCCCACGGGCGTGCTCTATCATCTCCCTAATTTGCTACCACATAAACCTTTGGTACCGCTGTGCCCAAATCACCTCTCATCAATCTTGCCCGGAGTCTTGGCCAGTTCCCCCTACAGCCCCACCCCATGCTCGCAAGTGTTCCACACTTGTAAGTGAGCATATCAGTTCGATTTGCCGCTCGGTGACAACTTTCCCCGCCGTTTTGTTGTCTTCTCTTTTTCTGTTCTCAAGCTTACAAAGAACGACAGCAGTGTCATTCCCCTGGAGTCGAGCTTCTTCCCCAAAAAATCTAATACATTCTGTCTCTTGATCTCTTTCTCTGGTGCCACTCGGAATGATGACCACAACAAGATGTAATGACACTGGGCCTGGACAGATGGCCTTATATATTTCATTGGCCATGGCGTAGTCACGAGCACTGAACCGGATCTTCCATGTTCCTGACTGTGAATATCACTGCATTCAGGCCATTGATCAGCGCAGCTTGCCGAGCTGCACCGCCATAAGTCACGCTTAGCTGAGTGTAAGCATAAATGTATAGTATATAAGGAGGGCAGTTCTAGTATGGATGCACTACTGCAGTGGTGGTGGCGCAGGTGCTAGATCCTAGTCTCATAAAGAGACTTGGATCTAGTGCTTGTGGCACTAACATTGGGGTGGCACAGGAGCTAGATCCTGGTCTCAATTAAGAGACTTGGATCTAGGACTTTTGTTGCAACGGGTAGTCCGCGCTTGTGATCCTGGACTGGTTCAATTAAGAGCTTTGCTTCGTTTGCACAATGTGATTAATATGTCTTGCCTTCGGTGGAAGTAAACACATAATTTGGGATTGTGATTAAGATGTGTGAAGGGATTTGGGATTTGGATTGAGAACACGGCACCACTACAGCAGCCTTGGAAGGCTTATTATTTGGGATTATGGGATATGGTCGAAAGGGACCTTAAACAATCAGCAGCCTTGGAAGGCTTATATTTGGGATTGGTTTTGGATTGGTGTTGGATTGACGCACTCGGTTGGCTATGCCAAGAGAGGGTCTTAATCCCACCACAACAGTCTTGCACGCCATTAGTCAAGTGCTCTTGTTCTGAGCACTTGATTAAGGGCTTCAACCAGTCGAACTGAAGTATCTGTGTCCCTTTCTACTCCTTCACAGTTTTGTGAAGAAGTCTAAAATGCATGAATACTCGTCGGCACGTCTAAGCTTGTGCAACCAGGGGGAACAAGGATGTGGATTTCGGTTAGTGGTTATGGCTTATACTGCTGCATTCCACTCGTCGGTCCATGTCATCAGTAGTACTCCAGCTGTAGACGGACCGAGGCAAAGCCTTTCAACGGCCCATAAGACGACCCAGCTGGTGGAACAGGGCAAAGTCGAATCGGGACAGGTACAAGGACCACCTGGCCTGCTGCCGGTTCAGCTTCTGCGACTTCTGGAAGTACTCCAAGTTCTTGTGGTCCATCCAGATCTCGACTGGGTGCTGCGCGCCTTTGAGGAAGTGCCGCCATTCCTCTAGGGCTCGGACAATCACAAGCATCTCCTTGTTGTGGATCACACAGTTCCGTTGGATGTTGTTCAAGCTCTTGGAGTAGAAGGTGGCAGGGCACCACTTTCCATCTGTGCCCTGTTGCGACAGAACGGCTCCAGTTGCCCGGTCCGAACTATCTGCTTCTAACCAGTACGGCTGAGATTCGTCTGGGAGGACCAGGACAGGCTCTGCAGTCACCGTGTCCTTGAGGGCTTTGAACACGGCGGCTGAGGCAGTGGTCCAGGTCCAGGCCACGCCCTTCTTTGTCAGGTCAAAGAGCGGCCGGGCGACATTTGAGAACACCCAGATGAACCTCCGGTAGAAGTTCATGAAGCTGAGGAACTGCTGCACATCCTTCTTGTTCTCAGGCGTGGGTCAAGTGGTGACACTGGCGACCTTGACAGGATCCATCTCGACGTGGTTGTGTGAGATGATGACACCGAGGTACTCGATCATGGACTTCTCGAACTCGCACTTCTCTGGCCGAAGGAAAAGGCTGTGTTCCCAGAGCCAACAGAGCACCTCTTGGATGATCTCGCAGTGACAGGCAAGGTCAGAATGCGCGATGACAATGTCGTCCAGGTAGGCCATGACATCTCCAGACAGAATCAGGTCCTGGAAGATGTTGTTCATCATCGTCTGGAAGGTTGCCAGGGAGTTGGTAAGGCCAAAGTACTCGTGATCGGACAAAGTGTTGGCGTCATCATCACATGACATGTTGATATGCGTACTTTACTTTGCTTGTTCCTCACTCCCTTCAGTTCATCGCTGCCCAAAATCATGCCCAAAGACACTTCACGATACTACCACTCAACTGAGAAGAAAAACCAATTTATTGGAGCAATGGTTGCTGGCGAGGACCTACGTAAACACTCGGCTACGTTTGACATCCCGTACGACACTGCACAAAAGATATGGAGAAAATATCGAGAGACGGGATCTGTCGAAAATCGACCTCGTAGTGGCCGACCCCCGAAGGTAACCCCCAAAATGGCACACCAGGTCCACCGAAAAGCGCGTGCGAATCGCCGCAAGCCCTTCGGGGAGATCGGCAACGAGATTGAGCCACGCATCTGCGCTCGCTCGGTCGCCAAGGTGCTGGATGGATATGGAATGCACCGGCGGGTCGCCAGGAAGGTCCCCTTCCTGACCAAGGATCAGAAGAAGGCACGGTTGGAGTGGGCACGCGAGCACCAGGAGGAGGACTGGACCACTGTGATCTGGTCCGATGAATCATACATACAGTTGGGCGACAAAGCCGGTCGCGTCTATGTCACACGTACTGCAGAGGAAGAATACGCCGAGGAATGTCTCGTTCCGACATTTAAACAGTCGTCCGTGCGTGTCATGGTCTGGGGCTGTGTTGCACATGGCTGGAAGGGACCGTTGGTGGTGTTGGAGTACCCTGGCGGCAAAGGAGGCGGGATGACGGCAGAGCGGTATAGGGAGCAGGTACTGGACGCAGTATTGGTGGATGCTGTGGAAAAACTGCAGAAAGAACGGCCAGGAATCCGCTTTCAGCAAGACGGCGCTGCATCACACAAGGCCAAAGTCACGCACCGGTGGTTTTCCTCCCACAAAATACCCCTCTTCCCACATCCTGCGAACTCTCCCGATGTCAGCCCTATAGAGGCTGTCTGGAAGGAGCTGAAGACGCGTGTCCGTAGGCATCGGCCATTCCCTACGACTGTCGCAACACTCCGGAAGGTGATTTTGGAAGAATGGGAAGATATGGCGCTTGAAGACATAAACAAGCACACAGGGACAATGTCGGACCGGGTAGAGGCAGTCTTGGAGGCGAAGGGTGGACACACAAAGTATTGAGGCCCAGAATCCAATGTAGCATAGTCGGCAGAGAGAAAATTTTCTTGTGACAGGTCGATCAAACCATCAGACGCCAACACTTTGTCCGATCACGAGTACATCACCAACAGCTCAATGAGCCCTCAGTTCATACAGAACGTGGCCTTCCATTCATCACCTTCCCAGATCCAGACGTTGTTGAAACCCCACCAGATGTTGAGCTTCGTGAAGAACTGGGCTCCTTTCAATCAGTTAATAAGATCGTTGATTAAAGGGAGCGCGTACTGATTCTTCATGGTCATCACATTGAGTGCCCGATAGTCCTGGACGAACTGGAGGGCACCATCATTCTTCTTAATGAAGAAGACCAGCGACACCATTGGAGACTTCGACAGACGAATGCGGCCGGTACTCAATCCCTCCGCAACGAAGGCATCGAGCTCCTTCTGCTCGAGCGGAGAGATTGGGTAGACCTTGCAGTTGGCTGGTATCACATCCGGGACGAGTTCCGAATCTCTTCGGCTGGGGTGAACACAGTGTAGAGGATGTGATCACCCTCCTCGAGCTCGTCCTCATCGTCACCGTCGTCTTCCGAGTCCGGGGCCAGGTCAGGAAGGTCGTCGTCATCAGCCGGGTCGTGCCCATTGTTTCCGGACCACTCTTCGGACTCAACAGCACAGATGGATGGGGTCGGGCCTTCACACAGCTGCTGGAGGATCGAGGCAGCGAGCTTTTCATTCTTCTGGATGGCCTGTAGCTCGTCCCGGTAGGTTTGGCACCCGGTCGGGCAGCACGTCATGTGAACCTCCTTGGTTTCCCAATTAATCTCTGGGTTGTGTTTCTGGAGCCAGGAGTAACCAAGGATGATATATTGCTTCCCGAGCTGGGTTACGGCGAGCTGGATACACTCGGTATGCCCTTTGTAGTCGACCACCATATCGACCACGCCGGTGATGCCGCCCGCTTGGTTCGGGCTGCCGTCCACATTGAGAACCGGGATGGGCTGTGAGAGACGCTGGACCAGAAGGTTGCAGGCGATGACGTACTCCGAGTCGATGAAGTCTCCAGTCGCTCTGCAGTCGACCAGAGCCTTCACCGACATCCGCGCGGCGGTCTTGACAGACTGTAAGTCCAACGGGATGTGCAGGGAGTTTCAGCCTTCAACAGAGTCGATGACATACTGCTGGGGAAGCCACCATTCCGACTTCAGGCGGTGAATGCGCCGGAGTGAGCCTGTCCTCGTTCCTGGCTCAGGGACAATGCGGGTTTCTGTCTCCAGGATGGAAGGAAGAGTCTTGGTCACTTGGACAGAGACTGGGACGGGGGGTGCGCCCCCCGCTACTACCTCAGACTCAAATGTATTGGCATTATCTGAATACAGGAGGGCGTAGCGATTAGGGGACGCGACCGAGGGCACACCATGCACTTGGCCGGCGAAGGAAAACCTGCCGGGTCTGCATCCTCGTCAGCTGACTCGACTGGTAGCGAGGCGGTGGTGGTGAGGTGAGTAAACAGCTCATTGAGGAGGTTGTCCCCAAGTTGACGAACGACCTCATCGAGAACGTCTGTATGCCAGACGTTGGACGTGGTGGGGCACTTGCAGGCGAGGTGCCCGGTGACTCTGCACCAGAAGCAAGTGCGTGGGAAAGCGCGTGCCCGGGTCCAGTCAACGTCCATTGGAATGACTGCCAGGAGCACGGGCGCTGGAGCCAGGGTGAACGAGACCATAGCGTGCACAGGCGTTGGAACCGGGAATATTCCCGCTGTGTGTGGCCGAGGTAAAGCGGCCAGGAACCGGACAGGAGGGTTTCCAGTTCCGGCATGGCCAAACACCTTGTACTGCTGGAAAGCACGTGTGCGCCAACTGTTGTAGTCAGTGAGGTTGGGGGTGGTTCCAGACATCATAATCGCAATGTTGATTTTTGGGTCGAGGCCGGAGCGATACTTGGTGACCCGGACGAGAGCATCCAAGTAACCGGCTGTTACAGCCAGTTACTCGAAGTTGTCCGTATACCGGTAGATGTTGTGGGAGCCCTGGAAATACAAGCGGGACTCAAGCTTGGTGAGGGCTTGGTCCTGCTCATTCTCCTCTATGAACTGGGGGCGGAACTTGGCCTCGAACCGGGTCCAGGTGGGGAATGGAAACGGGTTGGCTGAAGCATGCTGTTCTGCCCACCGAGCAGCCGCGCCCTTCAACATGAAGGACATTGCGAACCGGGCGAGTTTTTCCTGAGAGACGAACCCGTCCACCATAAAGGCCTCCAGAACCAGCCGGTAGTAGGTGAGGACAGAGTAGAGGAATGTCCGTCCTTGTGTCCGATCACTGTCGAAAATGGCCAGAGGGTTCAGCTGAAGGACCGTTTTTGGAGCTGGGTGGGGGGCTGAGAAATCTAGACCCAGCTTCAGAGCCGGAGCAGCAGGGGCGGGGCAGGCGGCGGATTTTGGGTGCTCAGCAATAGCTGGCAGAGTGTGTCCTGGATGCTCTCAAGAGAGCCTTTGACAGCAGCGAGCCGGGCCATGGCTCCGGAATCCAGATCCGGAGCATGAACACTCAGGATCTCAGGTTGCATGGAGTCAGGAGCAGGCAGCTGGTCCATCGGAATGGAGGAGGGGTCAAGATTTGAAGTGGGGAGGATGGAGCACTGGAGTAGTGGTCCAAATCCGTACCTGCACCAAACTTCCCAATCTTGACTGGTTGATCCCTTAGATCGTTTCTTCTGCTGTAAGGGCAACCTTAAGCTCGGCGCAGGGCACGGAAACTAGTGGGGGAATCCGAAGTATAAATATGGTACTAGAATACAGGAGCGGAAATACTATGCACCTAGCAGGGGAATCCGAAGAGAAGAAAGGATGGGGATTCCCATGCTAGGCGAAACCTTATATACTAATTAGTAACTACCTAGTAGCACGTGTCCATAGGTATCTACAATGATCTCGGGCCTGATCGCACAGCACGTGCCAGCGCGAGTGGACGGATGTTCCAGGCGGTTGGGCGGACAAATGGACGGACACAGGAGTATCCGGAGCCTCGGCCAGGGAAAGTGTCCGGACCGGATCTGGGTGAACCAGGTTCAGCCGAAAGAGCATCCGGAGCGGGGGTTCCCCTGACAAAAGGATGAGGATTCCCACACTAGGTGAAACCTTATATACTAATAGGTACTACCCAGTAGCACGTGCCAGTGCAAGCGGACAGATGTTCCGTCCACTGGAGTGGACGGAAGCTCCAGACAGACAGATGAATGAAGGCGGAAGGATGGGCAGATGTATGAGTGAAGTCCCAGACAGAAGGACAGACAAAAGGACAGACGAAGCAGCCAGAGCGGGGGTTCCCCTGACATTGAGCTTGAAAAAGAATGGGGAGTTTCATTTCTCTTCCCCACTTCCATTGACTGTGCATTTGGAACGGCATAGCCTGCCAATAATCTTCATCAGTTTTTGAACACCAGACAATGAACTCATACAATATAATCCGCTCAACACCACTGGCAGCTGGGACAGAACTGTCTTTGAAAGTGTACATAAATAAATAAATAACATTCAGCATATCCAAGTTACATAAATACAAGGCAGAAGTACAAAAGAACAGGGTTTAGCATGGGGTTGTCTCAGAGGTAGAGAAACCACCTTCTGGCGAAGCATCAGGACATTCAGCTTCAACCTCCTGAATCTCAGATGTTTCTCTGTTCAGTGCATGATCCAGTGCACTTAAAGTGGTGAATTGCAGCAGAGATTCTGATGAGCTTTTTCCACAGTCAAAAGCCTGACATCAATTTGAGCCACGTCTTTGGCCTGCAAAGACTGCTCAAAAAGTGGGCGGGCTGTTGTCCAGAAGCCAATTGCCTTTGAGGTATGACCTTGTTTGTTTGCTAAGTCTCCCAAACGTACCATGCATTGTGCCCGGTTGCGATGTATGTCCATGTGGGTAAATACCTCCAGGGCCACTATATAGAGATTGGTGGCTGTTTCATCATCTTTGGTAGCAAGGAACACATCTCCCAGAAAAAGAAGAGCTTTGTGGAGTTCCAATTTGTCCTTGGATTTGTAGGCACGTGCACAGTACATCACTGGCCATCGGGGGGTGCCATTCAGAAGCTGGCCAAGTCCTGATATCTGCAAGTTTTCCCAGGCAAAATAATTCAACCTCGTTGTCTTTTCCCCAGAGGGAAGTGAGGCTCTCTTTGAATTTGACCTTTGCTATCTCAAACTTTTCTTCTGTGAGCTCAATAGCAGCCTCGACCATGTCACAGCAGATACTGTCTTTTGGGATCATATAAGTCCTAGAAATATATTTTGCTTGGTTTAAACTGTGGGATGCACCTCTTGTATCTCCACAAATTGTGGCAATATGTGCAATATTGACAAGCGACAGTGCATGGGAAAAGGGATTATGCTCAGGAGAAACAGTTTTGACTATGTGATTGAAAATATTTCTGGCTTCGGCATATTCCGACTTCAGTAGATGGATCTCTCCCTGTGACATTGCAATTTGATGGTCCATGGACCCATCAGCCAGGCCACAGATACCAAGCATCACTCTGCTTCTGTATAGTTGGTCTGCACTCTGCTTCAAGTCACCTAGGAATATCAAACAAATAGCTTCAACATACAGTGCTCTTGCTTTTTCATACAAATTTCCAGAAAATTGAGATAGCCTGCGTGCTTCACTGGCATGTACTTGGGCAGTACAACACTCTCCAGTCCTACATTGGAGCCAAGCAATGTTCATCAAAACACCACACTGTGGGCTGCTGTCTGGACACATCTTTGCCAATTTTAGTGCCCTTTGATAAAATTGCATAGCTTGAGGTGCATCAAATTTAGAGCTGAAAAAATAGGTACCGGCTGCATTATAGAATTTGGCTAAGATGGGGCCATATTAAATTATGATGGCCAGAGAAGGAAGAACACTCACATTCAAGGAGAGGATTGTTGACAAGTTCAAGAATACTTATTGCCTGAGTTATGATTTGTTCCCTATCAAAGGTGGGGTGGTAGTCGAATGAATGCACAACTTGGGTCATAAATTGAATCTTCAGCTGGTGGTCATCCAGTTCAGGTACAATGGATTGAATATGCTCTGTCAGTGCCAAAGGACCACGTCCTGTGATCCTGTAGAATGAGCACAGTCTTGTTATGCTGTAGATGGTATCTCTGAGATCTAAAGTATTGTCATATAACCCCCGTTGCAGGACCTCTTGGAAATTTGCCAGATTCTGGGTTATTTGTTTTAACACAGGCCCCAGCTGCTCCCAATTATACTTACTATATAGCTCCAAAAGTGCAGACAGCAGCTTGTGGAGACATTTCACAAGGGCCGTTGATGGAGGCAAGAACCGCTGCACATGTTCTCGCACAGGCATCAGTGATCTAAGTCGACGGTTGCTGTCCCGATATGCTAGTGATGTGGCAAGTAACACAGTCTTGGAACTGAGAATATTGGGAATTGGGAGTTTGCTTTGGACCAGTTCAGCATCAGAGAGTCCATCAGGGAGGATTGAGAGAAGGCTCAACAATTCCTTACTATTGGATGTGATTCGAGGACTGGAAAGGGAGAGCTGAATGGATGCATCTAAATTGGATTTTCGATCATAGCCCACAGAGAGCACTGCTGTCCTCTCAGTGTCCCATCGAGCCAAGACATTTGAAAGACCCTCATAGTCAGACAAATGAGCCATGAGGTCTACCGCTAGGGGCATATTATCTGTGAATTGGAGAACTTTCTCTATCTCCTCCTTGTTATAGACGTTATCTGTAATCTCCATAAAGGTTTGGTGTGCGGCTTCAGCAGAAAGAGGTTGGAGTGGCAATAAAAATGGGTGAGTCCATTGGACTTTTGCAGGCCTCTCCGCTCCTCGCATTGTAATCTGCTTGAGATTAGAGACACAAAATGAACCACTGCCAGGACATACCATGAGTGCAAGATGCTTCACTGCTGTGAGCAGTGCAAGGAATTCTTCAATGCCACCTCGGGATTGGATTGGTTCCCACACCGCCTCAAGGTTGTCCAAAACCAGAAGACAAGATGGCTTGCGTGACAAGTACTGAACAACAGGTTGTATGAGATCAGTTCCTGGCTTCAGCCCAACATGTAGTCCGATGAGGGCAGCAAGTTCAATGCTGGTGCTTGCAGGTTCTGCACTGACAAAAAAAGTGTGTTCAAATTTTGCAAAAGTCTCTGGATGGTGTAAGACCACTCTTGCAAGGCTTGTCTTCCCCATTCCACCTCCTCCGAGAATAGCTATTCTGGGTGACTCCTGGCTGAGCATTTTCATGATGTTCTCCACCTCTGATTCACGACCATAAAAAATCTTGGGCTTTGAAGGCAACATTGAAAATGAAGTTGAACTTGCAAGAAAGTGTGAGAAAAAATTTATCAATAGATAGGGCATAATACCTGTGTTTGGAGTCATTTGGACCTAGATAAACCTGCCTCACACTGAGTTGGGGTGAACAGGCTGTAAATTGTGTACATACCGATGACCTGTTCGATGTTGTACTGGCATCGGACTGGGTCTGAATGAGTTCAAGTAACTCCTCATGCATGAGCTGGGTGGTTTCTTTTATGGCATCAATTTCACTGATGACTGCAGGCCAGGTGGTAATCTAAGCACAAGTAATCAACCTTTTGTAAGAAAATAGGAATAGACCACACCTCGAAGACTTCTGCAGCGTGGTCCAATCCTGCATGACAAGCTTGGAGTAGGTTCTGTATTTCATTATGACGAAAACAGGTGCTTGAGCTTGTTTCCATCCTGTTGTGCCTCGAGAAAGGTATATATCTTGTGAAGAGTTCTGGAGAGGAAAGAAGTTCATCAGCCACTATCTCCTGGTTACCAGATCCAACATACTCCATGAACCTCCCAATGTTGTCCAGCATTATGGGAGCCAGGGAATCAGCTGTTTCAGACTTCAGGTAGAGCCGAATAATTGCATACAGGACTGGATGAATGTTCTCCATCAGCTGAGCACATTCACTTTTATTCCGTTTCACACTCTATGCCTTCATGTAAGCCCTCAATTATCAATGTTCAAGCTTTCCCACCTGAGCCATGCCAATCAAGGATCCAATGGTATTTGTAATGGGCTGAATAAATGGCGGCCCAAATGCATCATTCAGCTCCTTAAGAAGTGTTAGGGCAGGGGTCAAGTACTCTACAATGTTGATGACACGAATTTCCATGAGGGTGGATTGACTGGGCATCTTGAGATGGGCATGAAAATGGGGCTTGCATGTTATATGTGTCCCCTCAAGGCAGTGTCCCTGTCTGGGAAATTGATTGTCCATCCAACTCAACCACAAGATTTGTCTGTTCATCAGTATCTTCATCTCAACCCCATCCACCACCCCCCGATGGCTGTGGGGAATATCACCCAAACTTGGTTACCCATATCAACATCAGTATATTCATCTCCCCACCATCCACTTCTGCCGCTGATATACATAAACAGACTCAATTGGACCTTGTGTGATTCGTGATCTGAGAGAAATAGGGGCAACAATGTCCAGCAGTGTGGCGAGAAGATGGAAGAAGTTTGTATCAGCTCACAGCCGTATTGCGAGTGAACTCGAATCATCACAATGACACAATCATCTTGGAGACTTAGATGGTTTAATTTTTTTTTTTTTTTTTAAGGCATGGGTACGGGACTGGTACAGTTACTGTGCCTATATGTAGGAGAGCAACGGTCACAGTAACGGAGAGCCCGTTGCGTTGCCTCGGTCACGGTAACGGTGGGGCTGGTTGGTTGAAAAAATCGTGACATTGAAAAAAAAATCGCAAAAAAAAATCGTAAAAAATCGTAAAAAAATCTCCTGGCCCGTTGCTTAGGGAGGCAACGGTCACAATCACGGTACGCCCCGTTGCCCGCAAAAAAGGCAACGGGCATGTCACGGTCCCCCGAGCGTTGCTCCCCTACATATAGGCAAAGTACAGGTACAGGTTCTGCAGTTTGACAAAACAAGACAGAAATTTGGGTAATCAATGTGAGTCAGGTTTGGAGATGTCTCTTCATTTCTCACTGCTTTTATCTGTCTCTTTGAGCACCCAGAATCCAACCCAACAATTTGTTTTCCTGGCTTCAAAGTCATCATCCTCTTTATAAAATTAAGCTGTCTGTCTGTCCATCTGAAGCCTTTTCAAACTCGGCCTATCAATTAACCGGTGATCATCGATTGCGCGCTAATTCGGGCACTCATCTCTCAGCTGAAGTGGTGGACCGCACTCTTGTGATACATAAATCTGTGTCAGGCTGAACCAATTGTGTTCATTGGGAAACCGAGAATACTGTAGTATTTCGTTCAATTTGTAAGGCAGTTTGGGGTGTGACACCTAGTGTTGCCGCAACTTCCAACTCCGGCCCGCCAAGTCGATTTCGTGAAGTCGACTTAAGTCGAGTCGAGTCGAGTCGCATGCACGACTCCGATCGACTTCGGAGTCGAAAACAAGTCGACTTGAGTCGACTTGAGTCGACTTGAGTCACTTGAGTCGACATTAGTATATAGCTATGGACTATAGGCACTGTGTATGTCAGGATTTTGGTGGCTGGTGCCAGACAAAATACCGGTTTGCTTTGATATTCAACCTTTCCCGATCAATCTCGACGATTCCTCGTGTTTCATCAAAGATGCATCCTTCCCCATTGAACAGAAGCAAGCAGCCTCTCTTCGTGTACATCCCATCGAAATCAATGCCACGGAGCAGGAAGCAAAGGGCTTCAACAACAACCATCCTGCAAAACAGGGCTTACCTTATGCAATAGACTCAGTTACGAAAAAGACTCAAGGCTATGTCTATCTTTCAATGTGGCGCAGCTTTGGGAAGGAGAAGGCCACCTGATCAATCAGCGAGCTTGTTCTCAAAGGCGTCTCTTATACGCACAAGGCATTGATTTTGGATCTTGGACCTCCATTTCTTACGGTAATCCCTTCACAATACCACATATTCCCCTCTTCATTTTCTCGCAGATCAAATGGATGAACCATATGTCAGCCCAACTCTACCCTCGATTAGTCGAGTCCACCATGAAAATCACGGACAAGAAGATGAGCTCTTTCCATCTGTCCAACTTGACCTCATTGAGTACGGGTATTTCAGCTTCGGATAAGCGGGATGGGAATGGTGTTCGTTTTCGAGGGTGATGTTCTTGTGTTCTTCGGCTGGGACCTAATATTCCAACTATGTAATTGAAAGATACATCATTACCTGAGGGATCTCAATCTTTCACAACCAACATGGGTGGCCTCGCGTGAGGAGCTCCCGGCCTGTCCTTCGGACTTCGGAATTTATCAGTGCCCTGTCTGGATGACTGCAAAAGTGCCATGAGGGCAAGCACGATGGCCTGGCCTGCGATGTTGTTCGCGATGCCAACAGGTGTTCCTCGGTATCGGTGTTTTGCACTGTTGTGGAGATTTTTTCTCCTCACTGGCAAGTCCTCAACCCGCCGAGCAACCTCCTTCATGATCTGCTATCAGGTCTTTCGAAGTTGAAGTGTTTTCAAACCCATCTTGCACAGCCAGATTCCGTGCTGGTTACCTGCAGTTCCTCTATCACTGTCGAACAGACCTCATGTATGTACTCTGCGCTTATTTGCGACGAGATCATTAACCTCTTGTAGGGGACTCAATGCAGGATGGATACCTTGTTCCTATACTTGACCAGTGATACAAAACATTGACTGGCTGCACGTGTATGGGAAAGACCGGTCGTGTTTCCCCTTTCGGATGGCAAATCTTGGGGACGACCACACTGTGAGCTTGAGCCAGGCCTTGACCCATGTCATCCGTGATTTCGTATGACCTCTCTGTAAGGCAAAGGTGACTCCGGACTTGGATTCTCGATGAAACTCCCTTCCTTTATGACGTTTTCGAACCTTCTCTTGTTTCTACTGCACTCATAATCTCGGACACTTGATCTATGAGCCAAAATTATGGAAGGAGCTGGGCGGGCTCCATTCAGATAGTGCAGAGCTAACGACATTCTTTCGCGCACAAGGTATTTGTTTTGGGTGTTGATCTCATCGCAGATCGACTGAGATAAACAACAAAAGGAGGCTTAGAACTGCCCACGTTTGTACGACCCAAACACTCCACTGTTCTTGCTCAGCAGCGACATCTGGTCTCTATCTCTCTCACAACGGCACATTTACACATACATTTATGACAAGCAAATGTGGTCGATTACAACATTCTCTCTCAATTCTCATGGGCGAGTTGTAATAAAGTATGTGTCCGAAACTATTGACCATTCAATGCTTGACTGTGACGTGCTAGCCCCAAAGACCGCGCCTCTCCTTATCAGATTGTGGTGTGATGCACGCAAACACATGCTCTTGTCGTACATCGTTCGAAAGACCCGGAATGTTGTCACCGGGCCACGGGAATATTGCAGGCAATGGCCACCGCGTCAGTATTGACAGCTCCACTGTGTGCGTGACTTTTTCCATCCGTGTCGGCGAGAATTTGCTTATTGTCTGCTGTTAACAGTGTTGCTCCATGTCATGGAGGCCCGTCCCTGTCTGAATTCTACGCCATCCGTGACCTCAAAAGTCGCCTTCTACCTGTGGAGCGCGGTTTTCGGCGTCAGGCCCTGGAGGGCAGTCTGCTGGCCGAATTTTAGCATCAGGTTCACGCACTCGAGAAAGGCATCGCTCGCAAGCGCGCCATTGTGGCGGAGGGATTTGCCCGGCAGGTAGGTTCTTGCTATGGGTCGGTAATCCGGGTAGCGGTCGAACGAACGATGGGGAAGGAATGTAGAAAAAGGTCCCGGGCTTTAGAGTGAGAAAGTGGCGAAAAATCAGAGTAAAAATGTGCGAAAATGCCGTGTGAAGAGTGTGAGGTCGTGCGATGCGAATTCGGGGGTACTGGTGGCTAAAACTGCCCATTGGTGACTTCAGAAGACTGAGGACGGAGGGACACTGAATCCCTCCTGGGCGTGGAGCCCTACACTGGTCACTAAGATGGTGGTTTTCGGTAGAAAGGTGATGATGTGGCACTATTTACGTTACAAACAAATGTGGTAATGTAAAATAGGGGCATGGTAAAGTAAAATCGAAACCAACGTGCAGATGGATTTCCACACGTCGGCCATACGACCCCTCCACACCATGGACGGTGAAAACAGAATGCAGAATCTGTACCCCCCCCCCCTAGAAAAGGAGGTTGAGTGCAGATCAGCGTCTTGCTTTGCAGAATGTAAATTAGCTTACTGCAGTCGCTTAACTAATAAACTACTTCATGTACTCCTACTGAGGGAATCATTGAGATGTACCCAATGTCTGGCAAACCTGCCATACTTGGAATTTGAACATTTCATGGTAGCACAAGAATTGAAAGCTGGTGCACTTACCAATGAAAGTTGGATTCATGTCCTGTGCACTAAAATTCGGTGGCTAGTAGAGAAATGAAAATCATTTTATTCTCTGAGGTGTGGAGCATGAATATGTGCAACTGTTCTTGTGTTTGTCGGGGGTTTGAGCTTAGAGACACCATGTAGCAGTCTCGGAGGCTTCTATGTTATGCAAGAGTTGTTCCGCACATTCAAAATTCCTTAGCCGTATGATCCCTGGCAGGTACGGAATTTATTTTCCTACCTGAAGTGTTGTGCAAACATGCGCAAATTGTGTGTTCGTCCCAGGTTGGACTTTACTCAGAATTTCTCAGCTGCATCATCCCTAGCAGGTACAAAATTTATTTTCCTATCTGAATTATCATGCAAACATGTGCAAATCATTATTGTACGTTCATCCAGGGTTTGAGCTTAGAAACACCATGTAGCAGTCTCGGAGGCCTTTATGTGATGAAAAGCACTGTTCTGCACACTCAGAATTCCTTAGCCGCATGATCCCTGGCAGACCTAAAGTGTCATGCAAACATGTACAAGTTGTACTCAGGTGTTTGTCTGAGGCTCGAGTTTGGAGACACCATATGCATGTAGCAGTCTCGGAAGCTTCTATGGCATGTAAAGAAAATTTCTGTCCACTCAGAATTCCTTGGCCACACAATCCCTGTAGGTACGGAATTTACTTTCCTCTCCAAAGCTTGATGTAAACCACGTATAATGTAGACATAAATGCAGAGTTTGAATTTTTGTGCTCATGATTCGAGATGAAAGATTTACCACAGAACATTAGTCTCAACCATCGGAGTCAGAGGGTCCAAATTCAGTTGTCAAGGTACCTGCAAATGAACCAACACTAGCATACCGTGAAGTGCTGGTCCTTGGGATGAGTGGTTAACTAGTGATACCCAACATGAACAGCTCGTCATTCTATTAATTCAGAAATGTGCCAAAAAACTGCCGACTTCATCGACTTCGAGTGACTCAACTCATCACAAGTTGAGTTGAGTTTGACTTAACAAGTCGTGACTCGACTTTTCAAGTCACGGCAACAACTAGTGACACCATCGTATGAATTGACCCTTTCGTAGCCGGGTCCTCTTTAAGGAATTTGATCCGCCGGCAATGCTCGGCTAAGCTCAACTAGCTCGGCTAAACCCCAAAATCGCAAAAGGTTGAGAGTATAGGGATCAAATCTCCACGGGAGTCCCCCATCAATTCCCATGGGACTTTCCATGCAGTTGTTTTGCTATGCACATCTCCGTCCAGCCCTTTGGCTGAGGGTCATAGTCCGGAGGGATTCCGATGCATGGCCTGTGCCGCTGTTATTGATATAGCCAAAACCCTGCAGCTATTCACATCTAGCTCAATCCTTACAGCTCAATACATCCTGTCTCAATGATGTTCAATTCAATGTCATGACGGTTCACAGCCACTAATTGATCCTCATCCAATTTCCTATGAATTTGCCACCAGCCATACTGCTCCTAGAATGGCTGCTAACTCATGAATGCCTCAAACAAAATCTCAAGTTTCATGATATCCAGACATTTTTTGAGCTCATTTGGTAAGTTCCAAAATGTTGTCTAAGACATGCCAGTTCTCAAGTCAGTTGTTATTGTTTTTGACAACACTGCCTGATTTTATGCAGGTACAATTTTTTTCTGGATGAAATGATCGCAATTCATAACGAGCACATTGTATTTGAACTCTAGTCCCAGGGCCATATGCCCCACATCTAGTCTGAGTCTCTCCTGCTTGGAGGCTTTCCGTTTGTATCACAGTTTGCTACTGCTATGTAATATCATGCATTGTAAAATTGTTGCACAACCAATATCGTTGACCAATATACCCTGCATGCAACTCCCTGCACATAACTCCCTGCATATGCACGGTTCCTGATGCTGCCACCGTATTTTTCCATGCGCTCGTTGACGGTGTCCCACAGGAACTGCTCCGCCAGGTACCCATTTGCACCGTGCACCTCAACACCGTCAAAGCTGGCTTTGTGCACAGTGTTCGAAGCGACAGAGGCAAATAATTGCGAGTACCCTTTGATCTTGTCAATAGTTATCTTGTGTGGGACATGTGCTGTCCATGGGGTTGAGCCTCGATGGAAGAGGGTGCTGATTGTCTTCAGCAATGAGGAAACAAAACAGGTCTCCAGGAGCCAGGTGTTCAGGATAGGTGCTATGCCCAAGGGCCCAAAGCTGGAGGAAAATAAATTGTCTATACCCGCACATCCCCAGCTGGACCTGCGTACCTGCACGCTGAGACCCGCACACCCACAGCCAGACATGCATGTGTACACTGAGACCCACACATCCCCAGCTGGATGTGCATACCCACATACCGAGACCCACACGTCCACAGCTGGATGTGCATACCCACACACTGAGACCTGCACATCCCCAGCCGGACATGCATACCCACACACTGAGACCTGCACATCCACAGCCAGACATGTGTACCTACACACCAAGACCCACATGTCCCCAGCTGGATATGCATACCCACATGCCGAGACCCGCATGTCCACAGCTGGGGGAGGGCACAGGTGCTGCAGGTCGTGTTGGGTGTGTGGGGGAGCGAGAAAGGTCGTGGCTGTGTGGGTAAGAGTGATTAGTATGGTGAATAAAAGAAAGAAAGGAAGAATGGAAGACATGAAGGAGAAGAAATGAAGATGCAATAAATGAATGCATGAATGAATAAATAGACGAGAAGAAGCAGGGGGAGAGGGCAAAGGTGCAAGGGTGAGTGAACAAATAAACACGAAAGCAAAAGGCAGGAAAGAAAGGAAGCACTCACCGCCCCTCCCTCTCCCTCAACTCCCTCTTCCTCGCCTCCATCTCTTCTCCTTCCTCCACACATGCTGCCCATACACCATCTCCATCTCTTCCTCATGCCCATGCCCATTCACCCATTGGGGTATTGTTGGTTCATTGTGTAGTTGGTCGGTCATTGGTGGAAAACAAGAGCTGGAGGGTGATGTGGTGAAGAAAAACCACGACCCACATAATGTGACCACGCTCATAGTGAAAGGGTAGAAACACACCGGAAAGCTTCCATGAATGTGTTTGAGGGAGATGAGATGGCAGGCAGGGGGATTCTCCCAAGCAGGAAGATGACAGGTCAGATGAAATCGGTGGCAAGACAAAATCAAGTACAGGTATACCACTACCCAGAGCAAGCTCATCATCTAGCACAAGGCTGAATGTCTGCATGCCAGGGGACTATGACTGTACATCGGGAAAATGTTTCACGTCTGGCATGTCTGGTGGTCTGGTTGGGTATGGCTGGTCTGGCGGTGGTGGTGCTCCAGTCCGCCAGATGGCCACATCCAGCCATTTTCTGAACTTTCCCATAATATTTGAAGGCCTAATAAAATAATTTTCACATACTCAAATAGGTGACTGTGCCGAATTGAAATTACCATTGGTGTACAATTTCATCGCATCTTAGTTGAACTTTGTGGAGTTTGAACAGACCCAAATTCAGATGTAACTTGAAGTATGGCCGGAGATTGGGTGGTTGTTGAGCAGTGGCCGGTTTGCACAATGTTATAGGTTACTTGAGTAGAAAAGATAACCATTAGATGTGCAAAACCGTACACACCAACATGAAACCCATGTGGAAGCCACCTGACGGCAATGTCAAGATCACATGAATTTCCCAGGTTGAGGTTACATAGCTATCGCCTGGACTCCAGAGTTTCTGTTAAATGGGTTACAGCTGGATCCAGCTGGAAGGAGGATCTAGTGTACAGGTATTCACATTTCCATTTCTCAGTGATTATTGTGCGCTGGTGCCATCCAACTATCCATGTATCAATCACATTTTCGGATGATTGAGAAATCACATATATAAATGTAGTAGGTAATACAACAAGTACAATGGGCCACCTACTCAGGAGACAAAACAAATGCTTACCAGTTTGACAAGCAGAGAAGAAGAGAAACCAACAGCCGACGACACCAACCATAAAATGATTTGACAGCGGGTGGCATTGCACGAGAGCAACATAGAGAGGAAGTGGCATTGTGGAAGCAGAAACACCAAATGGGGGGAACACAGTATTTGAGATTGGAAGGGAGGGCTCTTCGGTGACAGATGACATTGCACCGGCAGAGATCTTGCATGAAATGCACTTGAGATGGGTGGCATCTTGATTAAAAGCACTGAAGAGACCTGCATAAGACTTGAGAGACTTGACACCAGTGAGTACTTGAGCCAGATCCATGAGAATTGGGGATATTGGGAGGTGGCATGTGGCGAAGGGCTAAGTGGCATTGCAAAAATTGCGAGATGGGAATACAATCTTGCAAAAATCTTGAGAAGGCTTGAGTTTGTCTTGGGCAATCAAAGTGTGCGGGCAGTAATTCCAAATGCTTAGAAGAGATAGACCATCCATTGCGCCAGCAAACATGAGAGAAGGAAGCAAAGAGAGATGCCATTGTGACCGTCACAATGGTTGGATTCTTAAACTCGGTGATCAAATCTGGCAAGAGATCAGCGGAGTTCTGATGACTGGTGTTGTGTGCGCAATCACGATTCACTGTGCCAGCAGCAGTAGACATGTCGTGTCAGGTACTTTTTTTTTTTTTTTTTTTGGTGGTATGTAGGCCAATAGCAACTAACAATTGGTTAGCCTTATTGGATTGTAAAGGTTGGAGTGTTAGCTCCATAGGGAGTGGTTTACACCACCCAGAGAAATGCATTCCGCATGCCCGAAGGCAGTGTGGACTACCGCGCTACCCAATTCCGCGGCGTAGTCGTCGCCAGGTCTGGGTTTGTGGGAACGCATGGCTACCCACTAAAACTCTGGGCTCCCGTAACCAATCGGCCGGGTAAGCTATTTTCGTTGTCCAGGGTGCCGGACCAGGTCTCTAGGACCACTTTTGGGGCCAATGCTGGGTGTTTTCCTCAGATCGGCCTATTTGCTAATGATTTGTCCACCTGTAGTCTCTGATTTACGGAAAATTTCCATTTGTTTATAATCTCTTCTTCTGACACCAGTGTACCATCCCGAGAGATAACCCGGTTGTTACAGATTATCCAGATTTGGTACGCGGATTCGGACATCAGGATCCGATATAGCCGCTGTGTACCAAGCTTGGCTTTACCTTTATCGTCGCGGAATTCAGCGAGGCCGCAACCTAATATTGTGCCTAAGGACACCGCCGGCCAGACAGCCTCCTTTTCCAGCCACAGTGACTTGGCTGTTCCCCATATGATCTCCTGTCCTGGGCTCTTGCACCCAGTCAAGATATGATCTAGGTCTTCAGTGACGTCACAATCTTTGCATTTTGCACAGTCTTCACACTCTGGGATGTGGGTCCAGTACTTTCCTATCCGGTGCGCATTGTGTATACCTCTCCATAGGAACTGGGCGGTACGTGGGAGTATGTCTTTCACTGTTACGGCTTTCCATATGTCGGCATCTGACACGTTCCAGCCGAAGGTGTCCTCGATGGTGTTGCGTATTATCTCAAGATTTGCTACTGTTGACACTCAGCAGAAGTTTTTCACAATTATGTCTCTCTACCCCAAAGCATTCCAAAAATCACTATCTTAGCTGAGAACTGTGTTATTTCAGTAATTACGGGATCTATCTGTCTACTACCTAAAGTGTCAGCTGGATTCCAGGCTGTACCCCCAGCATTATTTCCCAGTGATTTTGCCAGCTAGAATCCAGCCGGCATCTTGGTCATCCCCAGGACATCAATTTTTCTCAGTCTAGCTGGAACACTTGGCTGGCTCCAAGCTGGGAACTGTTTGGGTGTGTAGGCACAGATGTGCCTATGTTCGCAGATCTCTGCCGAGGTGCGACTATCCAAGCCAATGTTGGTCTATGTTGGTCTAGCATGTCTGCCTATGCGATGCCTGCCGACGTTGCTGGATTCCAGCCGATGATGGTGGGTCTATCGTAGCCAACCCTGGCTGACCTGAGTCCAGGTAGGTCCGCCTATTACAGCCGGAACACGTAGACCAACCTCGGCAGAGATCAGCAGATGGATTGGCAAAGGTCAGCATGGTCTGCCTACACATATGCCTACTGGGATCCAGCAGACCTGTGCCTATGGGGGGTCTGAATGCAGTGAAAACGGATGGGTTTTGGTTAAGATTTCGCCCCGAGCATATAAAACCCCTGATGAGAAAGCAAAATTTGTCTCACTATGTTTTATAGTGACTGGAATTTTCAGAGACTTGGAAGGGACACTTAGACAGCATGTATAAGCATACTGCATGAAACCAGGGTCAAAATGGAGTGATTTTAAGGTGTCGGGTGGAGTTTGAATTCTCTCGCTTGGCTGGTAATATGCGCAGAGGTAGCAGCCGGCTGATCGGCAGTGGACAGCATTGGCTGATGGCAGCACACACTGCCAAGCACTGGTATGTCAGCGGAGGCCACTGGCAGACACCGGATTCCATCGAAAGCCAGTGACCGGAGCTACGGTGGATCCCATCGGATTTCGCTGGTTTCCGGTGGCTCTCGGGTGTCAGAAATGGTGCCTACAGAGTATAAGTATAGTAAACCAGCAAGCAAACCTGCATACATCTTTGACTGCATACCCCTGTGCAAGGAATCCTGAATGCACTGTTTGGGAATTGGAAGGCAGAGCCTATCAGATGAATGGTGCCTTGACATATCACTAAAACACGCAGTGTTTTTGAAGCTATCTAAACAGGCACGTAGTTCGACTCGGTAGTTCGATGCCAGTTAGAAACTTGAACCACAAAAAGGCCGGTGCTTTTCAAATGACTGATAAAAGTGTTATATGCACTCTGAAATATTTAAACTACCAACCTTGCTCATTTCCAGCACCTGCCGGTGGAAAACACTGGAAACCGATGAAGTCCACGACGGCCTGGTGGCCATTGACAGAAATCAACAGCCTCAGTGATGGACACTGTCAAACAGCGCCCGGCAGTGGCCGCCAATAACCACCAGTGGCCAGTGGCGGCCACCAGCGACTTGTTACCTCCGGGCATATTACTCGTATAAGTGTTTGTTCAAATTCCCATGAGACTCTATTGGCTCAAAATTACGGTGCATCAACCCTTGCTGCAGCATTTGGGGTTTTCTGCACTTGGGGCGGTATATCTCTTAATATTGGTTCATTTTCTCTCAACATTTTTTCATATTCGCAATTCAGACACCTGTCGGTTCAATTTACGGTACTTCCGAAGACGATTGGGTAATATCTGAGCCAAAGCGAATGCATTTTGCTCTTCTAGTGCATTTTGCTGTGCTAGTGCAATTATAGCAGAGGACACGAGACGCGCCGGCAGATGTTCCGAGAAGGCGGTAGACCTAGTCTCTTACAGCCAGACACTTCAATAGTACTGAACTTGTACCCTCGTTATATTGAAGTCTGTTAGTAAGCGCGGGGGTCCGATCAGGGTAAAACTTTGTTACATAATCTGCACAGCCACGCCGCCTACAGGATGGATAATTAAACTGGTTCTTGGTGCAGATGAATCTATATTAGTGCACTAAATGTTCCTGCCTCCTCAGATTTTTTATCTAGCGCTCAGAATCCAGGTGGATGAAGCACCTAAGCATGACATGTGACCATCACTTGTGTTGCACTTCGAGTCTCAAACAGCACTCTAAAAGTTCAGATAAATTGGAGGAGCTTTTAAGTGGTGATTAAAACCTTATGTATGCTAGAATTTCTCAAAAATATTGATGCTAGCTTCGCGGTCGTCTTCCAAAGGACAGTGTGGCTGTGCTGATTATATAACAAGTGCTTACCCCAATCGGGACCCCGCGCTTAACAACAGACTACGGTGGATAAGGGAGGCGTCTAGCCACGTGGGCTCGTGAACAGAGGAATGGGAAGAGAGACACGGAATCCTTGTCGAGGGCACAAGGATTACGTGGTGTGGGGGGAAGAGCCTTTGGCTCTTCTGCTCGGCCGCTCGGGGCGGCCACTGTGCCAGAGGCCGAGGGGGCGCGCTAAGGGAAGCGGCTCCTCGCGTCACGGGCGACGAACAGCGCTGAGCAGAAGAGGGCTCTGAGCGCGTGGAGATGGGCCCGAGACGCCGGGACGAAGCGCCTGGAGGCGCAACCCAAACAACCACCCAGAGCGAAAGCTCATCCCGTTGGGTTGCGATGCAGGCGCGCGCGCCGCAGCGCGGCCCGACACCCCACACCAGAGCTAGAGCGATGTCTGGATATAGTTAGTCTGCGCAACAACCGTGACGGGAAAGGATTCAGGAGAAAAGAAGATAGTTAAAATACAACAAACGGTGTACGTGGAACTACAGGTCGTCGTTGTTGGGCAGGCTAATACCATTCGCAATGCGGAAGTCCTCAAAAGCCTTTGCGACTTCATCTACCTTGTCTTTGTCGTACGCCTTGCCGATGTTCATCGGAATAATGTGTTCGATTTTCCGCCAATAAAGCAGGAACGCCAAGGACATCCAGCCTCTGAGCGCGGCGACGATCTCGGGCGCGACACCCGCGAGTAGGAGCTCTGTGGAACCTCCGATGCGGAAGCTGTGTCCGAAAACGCGCAGGAACGTCGCGCTCTTCCAAATCTCGTTGCAGCATCTGAGGAACCAGGCTTTTGTCATGGGGGACCACGCGCCGTTGCCCACGTCGTATGCGAAAAGGGGGGCGTGGGGAGGGACGTGCTTGTTGACGAGCATGTGGTTATGAAAGGCTCGCCTCGGGCAGAACTCGTCGTCCCGAGCGGTGAGGGTGAGCTGCCCGCCCTTCTCGCGTGTGGACTTTGTCCAAGGGATCTGGATGACGGTGGCTGCAGTGCTGTTTCTGGCCACGACGTCGCGCACCTCGGCGCCGTGTGTAACATGGAACTTGGGGTCGAATTTTTCGTAAGAGGGGATGGTGAGTTCTCCGAGGCGCCTGCAGCCCCAGAAGGCCGCTGCCACGCAAGCCCACGCAGCGGCATCAAATGGTCGGTTAAGGTCAAAAGCGGCCCTCATCGCGATCATGTGCTCCATCATGACGGGGCCGCGCTGGTCCCGCTTGAAAGCCGTGCCCTCCTTGTTGGCTGTGCGTCTGGCCAATTCAACCCAGCGATCTTCCCCTTCCCAAGGGGCGCCGTTGACGTCGTGCCAGGCCTTCACACCGGACATCCACAATTTCACGGTGCCCCCCGCCCACCGTGCCGACGTATTCTGCGATGAATGCGGCGAGGAGAAAATGGGAGGCCGGCATGCGAGCGTTCTCCGAGATTTCGTGTCGGTCACAGAACTGATGGAATCTGAGGAGGCCGGCCGCGTAATTGTCGTGGGTCCCTGGTGCGTAAGAAGCCAGGAGCGTGGTGTACGTTCTGTTAACCGCATCCGCAGGCAGCTCTTTGGCGAAGGTATGTTGGCGCTCGATGCTGAAAGGCGAAGACCAGACCCTCAGGCGGTCGTGTGCAAGTACGTGCGGTCTGAAGGTGTTATTTTCGATCTCGCAGCCGGCCCTGGCCTTGCGTGGCTCGCTGACTTTTTGACTGATGTTCGGGACAGCCGGCTGAGGTGAATCGTCCGGCGGCATGGGCTGCGGTGGGGGTCTACGACGCTCGGCAGGGGGTAACAAGAGAGGGGGAAGCGTGTGAACCCGGGGCGCTCGTGTGTGTTGAGATGCAGGCGCCCGAGTGGCTGCCGGGCGCTCCGAGTTTGGGGGAACTTCCGACGTGCTCGGAGTGGCGGCTAGCGGGGAAAGGTTTGCGGGTGGGAAGGGGAAGGCCTTGGACATGCGGGGAGGGGGCAACGAGTCCAGCTGTGGGGTATTGGTGCTCGCATTCGTCTTAGGCGGGGTACCCTCCAAATCCGCGACCAAAGTCTTCTCGTATCTGATCGGCCTATCGAATCTGTTCGGGAGATACGTTGTACGGTTAACGTGCATATTCGCAATCGGGCACAGGAAATATAACCTAAACATAAATGAGGAATGGGAGTAGGTCTTCGGGGAGCGCGAAACAGGAGCGAATACGAGAAGAAGAGCTGCCCAGCTTCCCACGCGAGATGGGGTCAGCTGGGTTACGTGCGGATTCGATGTAGGTAAGGTCTAAAGTAATGTTACGAGCGGCGAGGACGGAAGCGGAGCGTCGAATAGAAAGGTTGATCTCGAAATTCCTACTACGGCCTTTGTCAAAAGCACCGATGACGCCCTTGTTGTCCGAATGTACGAGGAGATGGACATCTCGCAAGCCCCGCTCCTTGATGATATAGATGAGGAGCTCAAGCGCCAGGCCCTCGAGCCAACCGATGTGGCGCGCCTTCGAGCGCCACTCTCCGGAGCAACGCCAAGTGTCCCAGTGCCCGTCGAAAAGGACACCGATGCCCCAGGCGGTGGAGGCGTCGACGTAGAGATGTCGATCGACGCGCGGGCCCAGTGGGAAAAGGGGACGAATCACGCCTGGACCCCACAGCGCCTTCTCCCACCATTCCAAATCATGCATGACATCGGGAGTGGGGTAGCGCTCCATGTACGGATTGTCGCCGAAGGACGCGATGAAGTTGGACAGCGAGGGGAGGTAGGTGCGCCCTTCCTGGTATACGAACGCGAGGTGGCATAGCGAGCCGTGTAACTTCATGATGTCGATCATCTTGCATCGCTGCCGCTTGAAGATCATGCGAAAACACCGAACGCGAGCGAGAAACTTCCTCCTTTTGACCTCGGGAAGCGTCACAGTGCGGTCGGTGAGGTTCCAGAGGAACCCCAGGAAAACGAAGACGAAGGCGTAGTCGTGGAATTTGATGGGGTGCCACGGTATTCGGAGGCAGGCGATGCACCGAAGTGCCTCTGTTCTGTCGTATGCGTACGAGTACGGGGCGGGTGTGCGGGAAGGGATCGGGTATCTGAAGTTGGACATGTCGTCCTCGTACTTCTCGGTAGGGTCGACCCCTTCCGCCGCCCAAATATCGACGCCGGTGTTCGCAATCATACCCGCGCTGCTGCTGGACGAGGAGCAGCCGAACGGCGCATTGTGCTCGATGCAAAACCCCTTTGGGCCCTTGAGCACAAACATCTTCTTGTGCGCTGGGAGTATCGGGCACGTACGGTGGAATTTTTCGATGTCCAGAACCATGGCTTGCGTGCCCGGGGGTGCGTTCGCGACCTGCGATGAGCGACGATGAGTATATGGTGTACGGCAATGGGAACGAGGGACGTGTGCGGAACCGTGTGTACGTATACGTGTGTTCGTAAGACGAGTACGCGTATGCGAGTAACCGACAGGAACGATATGCCGCGCTCCCGGCGAGCGGCGAGCCTATATGAGCACAAGGAGGTAACGGGGACTACTCACAATCTCGGCAATGTGTGCGGCAGAACCGAATTTGGTCGGGTACTTTTCTTTGTCAATATAAGTGTTCGTGGACATGGTGTGTTTGTCACCTTTCGACAGGTGACGACACAATCGCAGCTTGTCGGGTAGGTCCGGGCCTTGTACCGACACCGAGACGATCATCGGCGAGCACTGGAAAGGGCCTCCGAGTATCGCCTCCACCTCGTCCTGCATGAATGGGCGGCTTATCCGGCGGGCGAGGATCTCCTTGTCAAGATAGTTTTGCACGAAAGCGGAATGTTGCGCTACAGATGAATGATTTGGGAAGATTACGGTCTTCTGAAGGTCGGGGAAATCGCCCATGGGGAACCCGTTGCGGAGATTGTGTACAAGATCGGGGTAACGAGCCGTCAGATTATGTTTAGCTAGCATAGATTCGAAAGCGTCGGTGTCGTAGGGTGTTGTAACTCTGTTCAAGATTTTGTCGTGTTGTGGGAGGCGCAAAGGAATCGGGATGGATCTCAAGAAAAACGTCGACGTCGGCAGGGGTTGGATCAGCGGTTGGCGGTGAAAGGAGCGGGTGCGGGCTTGCAGACCCATTCGAAAGCGTAGTGCGTAGCGCTGCCGCAGAAACCACAGAGGTGCGCGCGGAGGGCGGGGTCGTGTGTGCAGGCGGCGGCCGCCCCGCACGCGTTCCAAGCCCGACATAGTGTCTTGCCGGATTGAAGCGCAACGATGTCTCGGCCGCTGGCGCCGGCGTAGATCGCTGTGTTGTCTGCGAAAGTGGTTGCCGTGCAAGACGCGTAGAGGTGGCCCCGCTTACCACAGAGTAGGCAGATGACGGTCGCGGGGGTCGCGCTCACCGCCACCGCCCCCTTGAAAGGGAGCGCCCGCCTCGACCTCCACCACGTCCGCGACCGCCGAAACCCCCTCCCTGCCCCCGCAGGCTGGGAGGGACCGCCGGCATCTGCGCGCCTACGATCGGCGTCCAAGGAACATGTGAGGGAGGTTGCGCGCTTGACCAACGCCTCTCCAATTCCGCCAGGCGTGTCGTCGTGGCGGCCTTATCAAGCTCGCGCGCATACAGCTCCCTCTCGAAGGTGAAAGGGGCGCGCCCAGTATTTTGTGCGCAGCATAATGTCGGCGAGGAGGATGGCGGGGAAGTTGTCTTCGGCGTCCTCTGTGTTGTCGAAGAAGCCAAAGTGCGCCTGCCAAAGTTTGCTGGCCTTGGAGTCGGGGTCGCCCGAGATCTCCTCGATGAAGGCGCAGAAATTGCGCGCCGCCTCCTGCCACTGGCCGCGGTTCAGGGCCGACTCCTTGAGGCGATTCTCCTCGAAGTGTGCCGTGTCCATTACCGACTTCTGTTTTTCTCCTGGGGCCTCGGCGTTGAGTTTTTTCATGGCGAGCTGGGAGTACGAAGCGTTGATGTATTCGAGGTTGCGTGAGGTGAAACAAGAGAGGGGAATGTTGTCGTTGTTGTGGTACAGCTCTCCCAGGTAGCGATGAAAGACGACGGGAAGACTCATACCCGGCTGGATGATGATCTCCTCCCGAATGCGCTTGGCCGGTCTTTCTGGCTCGAGATCCGCTGTCCCGCGCTTGTTGCCCAGCAAGATACGCATCAGGTTCTTCGTCGAGTTGGGGGTGAGCTTCTCCACGAGGTCCGAGACGCGTGAGGACGGCGAAAGAACGGCCTCGTCGGGTACTGTGATCAGCAACTCATCGTCTGAAGGTGTATCTGGAAACTTCTCCGGGTCGTGCTCGTGCTCCGCCCTCGCCAGCTCCCTCATCGCGTTCCTCTCTGTGATATCGGTGTTCTTCTTCTCACTTTTAGGTTCCGCGGAAGCTTTTGCAGCGCCCTGCTGATTCCTTCTGATCTGTGTGTTCAGCGTATTCTATCGGGGATCGGGTTTGTTGTGTGGTCTTCCATAACGAATATACACGAAGTGAAGAGGTAGCGAGAGAGGTAACGACGAAAGAGACGCGCGACGAGAATCGGGCGACGAGAGCGAGAGCAAAGCGAGCGAGTGATGGGAACAACCCGGCATCACTCCTGCCCGATTCCCGCCGACCTTCCTTATCCTATGACAAGGCTGAGCCGCTCGTGCCTCGCGTCAGCCTTGTCTCGGAACCAGCCTCACCGATTAATGATGTCAGAAAGGTCTGAGGCGTACGCGGGTTCGACTCCCGCTTGGAGCGTTCCGGGATCCACAGCTCTTTTTTTGTCGTTCATTTGCTTTCTCTCCTAAGAATTTTGGCGTTCGAACTTGAGGGCTTTCCTCATTGCTACCCGCCATCGGGCTCAATTTTCAACAGTTGGAACATTACCAATGGAAGGAGTTGGAAGAGTCGTCGTTCGTTCCTTCACATTCGTGAGTTCGTTCGTCCGGTCATTCGTGAGTTCATTGCATTTCATTTCATTTATACACCCTGCCCTCTCCTCCCTCGCACACTCTACATGTATTCCTACACCCCACTCACTTCCCCCCAATCGAAAACAAAACGTGGAAATCGTCTCGAAAATCGAGACGACGGAGAAAGCGCCCGAGAAGGACGGAGAAATGCCGACTAGAATGTGCTGCCCTCTGGCGGCTGGGGGAGCTTGCGGTTTGAGGCGGAGGCCATTTCTCTGTGGGGAGTGAGTCAGTGTCGGCAGAAGGAAAGAGGTGTGCGGGAAACCAAAGACGAGAAGGGACGAGACAAGTATCAGATGTTCGAAACATGAAAGACAAGACAAGGATGAGAGAATGAACACCGGCGATTCGGAGTATCACGTGGGTCGGTGCCGCTAAGATAACGGCGCGCGCAATAAACGAGGGAAGGGAAACAGCAAGACGGAACACGAAAGAAAGGACGAGATGGGAGGAAAGGACAAACGAAACGCGCACGCACTTGCGGATCTCGACCAAGACGTGCTCGAGGCTGCTGGCGCGGGACCAGTGTGCAAGGACGGGGAGCTTTGCGGGGTCGACGTCGCCGTTGACCTGGTTGACGAACGAGAGATTTACGCGCGATAGGAACTGCGGGGCGCGCACATCAACACCGTGAAATCCAACACGAACGCGACGCACCTGCACCCTCGGCGGGGCATCCGGGTAGCTTTCGCCACACGTAATCTTGAGCGAGTAGATGCGGTTCTCGTGGACGGTGTGGCCGGGGCCGATGATGGTGCCGTTCCAGGCGCTCATCATGATGTCGTCCGAGTCCTCGAGGCCGTAGGAGCAGGAACCGTCGCCGATGCCTTTTTCGCCCTTTTCGAGCTCTTCGAGGAGGCGGAAGTTGCGCGGGACTGTGGGTTGGCATATACTAAGTGAATGCGTATGCTGTATTGGAATAGAAACACACCCTTTGCCATGGTGAATCGGAGGATGTAAGGGAGGACGATGGATGGATTAGATGGAGTGGCTGTGACAAGGCAGTGACCGTGACATGTCACTAGGCGAGTGACGCACTGTGCCGCAGCGAGCAGCATCTTGGACTCGACAATGTTCGGCGGCACATCTACAAACCCATACGATGAGATCGTCGGTGCGTGGTCTCCTTATCCTCCGACTTCGACCTCATACCTTTGCAGTCAAAACCACCGACGAAACCCTCACCTCGGAGAACTGGGAACTCATCCTCAACCTCTGCGACAAGGTCCAGGACGAGGGCCAGGAGGGCGCCCACAACGTCGTAGCCGCCTTGTTGAAGCGCCTGACGCACCGGAACCCGAACGTGCAGCTGTATGCGCTGAGTCTCGCGGAGGCGCTGGGGAAGAACTGCAGTATTGAGCTGCATCGTGAACTGGCCAGTCGGGCGTGGACGCAAGGGCTGGAGAGGGTTATTACGGATCGGGTGAGTGCGCGCACGCTGCTTGGATTAGGAGGGGAGGGGAGGGGAGGGTGCGGCTCATGACCCTGAGCCGGGTTGTGGGGTACTGTGGCTGGCATGCGATTCGGCGCTGCTCCCGCCTCCCGTACTATCCGCCTTTGCTCGCATCGACGCTGGGGCGGGATCCGGACTTGGGATTTGTGGAGCCCAATACTGCGGCCGCGCGTATGTGATGCCCCGAGGTCATGATGCACTCCCGGGTCTATGACATGCGCCAGGACGTCCGGCCCCATCGACGCCGCTGCTCGCTACTTTGATGCGCTGGGCGGGATCTGGACTGGGACTTGGGATTTGTGGAGCCTTGCTTACTGCGGACGCGTATGGGACCCCGCGGCGTCACGATGAGCGCCCGGGTCGGTCTTGACATGCGCCAGGGCGTCTAGCTGCCAAGTCAAGTCAGTGTCTGCACCTCTGCGTCATTCTGCGACGGACGGCTGGCGGAGATATTCGTCATTCCACCGACGCCGACGCCGACGCGACTTGCGCCTCGAGGGGCGCTGCGCTCGATTTTGCGTGGGAGTGATATTGCGCCACCCGACGGATCTCATCCCGGGGTGGTTTCCGCCTTACGTCTTGTGGCGTGCCGCCGTTTACCCATCCACCGCTGGTGCCCGTGATGCCATGATTGTCGCCCGCTCACAGCTCCGAGCTGGCCTTTCTATTCTCTATTCTATTCTATACAATTCTGTCCGTCCGCCCCGCCCTGGGCCGGGGGCACCTCGGGGGTGTTGGCGGCGTCGTCTCCTCCCTCGTGTTATCCGGTTTCTTGTTTTACTGATATATTAATTTACTCTACCACAGAACACCCACGACCGCGTCCGCACGCGCGCCCTCGCGCTCGTCGCGCAGTGGACCGCCGACTTTGCCGAGGACAGCACGCTCGGCCTCATGGGCGAGTGCTATGAGGGGTTACGGGCGAAGAGTGCGTTTGCCTCTGTCTCTGTTTTCCCCTCTTAAATCCTCCATCTCTTTTCTTCAATTGGAAACCACTTTGGAGATATGGGACGCTCGCTGACGCGCGCACGCAGATTACAAATACACCCGCCCCGACACGCCGCCGCCGCCCGCCGCCGACGACGCGATCCGCCGCCGCGAGGAGGAGGAGCTGCAGCGCGTGCTGGAGATGAGCGTCAGGGATCGCGGGGGGCGGGTTCCGTGAGTGGTTTTTTTTTCGCTTTTTCTAAAGCAATACTTGCTTTCCTTCCACTTTCGTTTTTTTGGCGGTTTCCTTTTGTGGAGGGGGGAGGAGCTTTGAGGAAGGAGGTGGGCTCCAAGGAGCCCCGGCGACGGGGGAAGAGTACTCTTCACTTGGCGGTCGACAGCGAGGAGCGCTAGGCGGGGAGGCAGCGCTGCGTGGGAGGCGTGTGGGAGGCGAAGTGTGAGAAGGGAAGAGAACCACGCACCCGAGCGGCTGGCGAGGTCGTACGCCAAACTTTCCTTCCGAGCAAAGACGCTCGACTTGCGCACCAGCGACTCTCTCCTCTGACTCACCATTCGCCCAATTCTATCTCTTCTTTCAAAATCTGCTATTTCGTATACCGACACTAACCCACCCTTCCTCAGATACGCATTCGAACTCGACTCGGGGTCCGGCTCCGCCGCCGCGGGGGGGTCGTCCTCCGCCGCTGCTGGTGCCTCTGCCGCGGGGGCTGGGTCTTCGAGTGTCGGCGTTGGGTACGCGGGCGGGTACTCGCCTGCGCCCGCGGCGGCGGAGAGGGAGCGGAGTCCGAGCCCGGTGGCGGCGTCTGGTGGGTCTCGTATTCATTTGAAAAACAATACTGACGTATCTACGTAGCAGGTGCAGGCAACGGCGCAAACGCAGCAGCGACAAACGGAATCGTGACGCGCGTGCGGGCGCTGCACCCGTTCGCGCCGACGGAGGCGGGTGAGCTGGGGTTCGAGAAGGGGGATGTTATCAAGGTGGGTGACTTGGCTTTTTTTTGGCTTTTGCGTCTGCGTTCGTGTGGGCGGTGCGGAGGCTGGGAAGTGTGCGTCGGAAGGGGAAAGCGTTCACATTCCACGGAGGACGGCGACCGATGCGATGTGTCTCCGCCCGCCCCCTCCCTTTGCCCTCTCTTTTGTCTGCACACACGAGAAATATTACGAGCATCGCTGACGCTTTTGCAGGTTGTCGACCGCGGGTACAAGGACTGGTGGCGCGGACAGCTGAGGGGGCGGACGGGGATCTTCCCTGTTAATTATGTGGTACGTCCGCTACTCCCATTTTGCTACATCCACCTTGCCCTACACGCTCCCTCTTTCCCCACTCCTCCCTCCCTATTACTTTCTTCCTCCAACCTGCCTTCCTTGCCACGCTCCCTCCTTTCCTTGCCACTTGCTTCTTTCCTCCTCCCTCTCCATCTTCGCTCTTTCCTTCCGTCTATCCCGCCCCTTCGTCCTACACAGTAAATAATCTAACCACTCCCCTCCAGGAACCCCTCCCCGAACCCACCCCCGCCGAGCTCGCCGCCGAGGCGTCCCAGGAAGCCGCGGTCTTCGCGCAGGCGGTGAACGTCGAGCGCCTGCTCAATATGCTGCGCGCGCTGGACCCTGCAAAGGGGGATAATTTGGCGGACGATGAGGAGATTCAGGTGCGTTGTGTGGCGGTTTTATTTTATTTCCGTTTTGGGAGGGAGGAGGGAGAGGGGGTGGAGTGTTTGTCGCTCGAGCTCGGGAGTTTGTCTCACGGGACGTGAGAGGGAGGTGGACGCGAAGAGGGGATGGGTGGAGGATTGGGTGGGAATGGGGTGCCCGATCCCGCTCATACGCCCCACCTCAACCCGGAGGGAGTCAGGATCGGTACGGTGGACGGTGACGACGATGGGAAAACTGCCACACGCCGCGGGCCTGGAGCAGTCGGAAGACGAAGAAGTCGTCATGTATGTGGTGTGGAGGCGGAGATGGGGCTGAGCCATATCCTGACGCCGGACGCCATTGGTGTTTCGGTGTTGACGGTGCGGCGACAGCGGGATGTGGACGCCTCTCCCCCTTATCTTTCTGCTCTATTCTTGTGTTTGCATCGAACTTGCACTGACGCATCGTCGTTGACAGGAACTCTACCGCTCGTGCATGGCGCTGCGGCCCAAGATCGTCAAGCTTATCGACAAATACAGCCAGAAGCGGGGTATGCCGTCGTCTTCCCTCACTGCTCGAACCGCCCTGCTAACTACCGCTCCCAGCCGACCTCGTCTCGATGAACGAGACCTTTGTCCGCGCGCGCACGATCTTCGATCGCATGATGGAGGAGAGCCTCGCGCGGCACGGCGGCGCGCCGTACTACCAGCAGCCCCAGCCCCAGCCGGGCGGCGGCGCGTGGGGTGGGTATCCCGATGCCGCGGCGTATGCGTACGCGCAGGCTCAGGCGCAGCAGGCGGGACCGCAGCAGGGCGCACAAGGACAGGGGCAGGGGTACGGAGTATATGGTGCGCAGGGACCGGTGCCGTATCCGACGCAGGCCCAGCAGCAGCAGCAGGCGCAGGGCCCGACACCGTACCCCGCGCAGGGCCAGCCCCAGCAAGGCCAGGGACCGACGCCGTATCCCGCCCAGCAACAGCAGGGGCCGACGCCGTACCCTTCCCAGCAGCAACAGCCCGAGCCGTACCAGGCTCAAGGGCCGACGCCCTACCCTGCACAGGCGGCTGCGACGCCATACCAGCAGCCGCAGCCTGCACAGCAAGCCCAGGCTCAGCCTGCCGCCCAGCAGCAGCAACCTCAGCCCGCCGCCGCCGCCGCCGCCGCTCAGCCTCAGCAGCAACAACCCGCGCAGCAACAGCAACAGCCCGCCGCGCAGGCACAGCAGGCACAGCCCGACCAGACGGCGGGCCCGCCGTACGTGTACGACCCGCACACGACGTACGCGGACCCGAACGTGCAGGCGTGGGCGCAGTACTATGCCGCGGGCGGGAAAGATCTCGCGGGGAGCGTGTATTTCGTGAGCATTCCGGGGGTGACGGATGGTGCGCCCGCGGCTGCGCAGGATGGGGCGGCAGAACAACAGGCTGCCGCTCAAGCTGCGGCGGCCGCCCAAGCTCAGCAGCAGCAGCAGGCACAGGCCGCGGCCGCCGCGCAGCAACAGGCTCAGGCTCAGGCGCAGGCCGCGGCCGTCGCTCAGCAACAGGCGCAGGCTGCTGCTGCCGCCGCTGCATTGCAGCAACAGCAAGAGCAGCAGGCTGCCGCGCTCGCCCAACAGCAGCAGCAGCAACAGCAGGCGCAGCATCGGGCTAGCCTCCCCCCCACGAGCCCGATTGACGACGACCCGGGGTACTTCCCCGACCCGTATGCGAATCAGCCGGAGTACGCTTCGGCGCCCACGACGCACCCGCAAGCCGCATACCAGCAGCCGCCGCTGAGTCCGGTGGGGGGCGGGAGCGGGAGCGAGCTCGCGCATGCGCTGGGACAGTACCAGGGCTACAGCTTGGCGGATCCCTGGCGCGGGGCAGCAGCAGCAGCAGCCGCGGCAGCCGAGGCAGGGATATAGCCTGACGGATCCAGGGAGCGGGTCTGCCGCCGCCGCTGCGCCTGCACCGGCAAGTCCTGTCGTCGATACCCATGCGCACGCTGGATTTGGCGCGCCTGCACCTGAGGCGGCGGCTTCGAGCGCGGCGAGCACGCCGTCGTGGGGTGTTGCCGAAGAAGAGCCCGAACCCAGGTGCGAGGGGTCCTGGAGCCGGGTTGGCGGGGCAGTTTGCGGGAATGCAGGTGTGAGTGTGGAGGCGATGGGGCGCGTAGAGGGCGGAAAGGAGCGAGAAATTTCTTAACAATCAAGACTGAATGACCGACCGACTGGAAAACGAGAGTCCTGACGGCGGATAAATGTGTATTGCCGCGAACGAACAAATGTATGAATGGATGAAAAAGCTTTTCTCTTCTTTCTCGTACCTCTGCATACCCCCTACCTACTCTTAGCTACACGTTCCATGTGTTTTTGCTCGATATTTATTTACATGGATTGCTTGACAGGTGGGTTGCAAGCCTGACCAAGGGCGATGAGGTTCCGGCGGATTTTTCGGTGAGAGACGCTAATAGAGTTGGACGGTGTTTGCCTGACGTCGTCCAAAATTCACCTCAGGCTCCCCTCGGATCCCAACTCGAAGGTCTCTGCCTATTCCCGCCGCATTGAAGTGGTCGTCATTCGACTCAGTTTAACGTGGCATTTGAATTGCTTTCCATTTTCAGCGGACATCCAGGACAAGACTCGGTGCAAAACACAGCTCGCGTATGCTATCTAGACAGACTGTGTGCGTCAGCTATGATGGCTGTGAGAGCTTTCTATAATCCAGGAATATTCCAAGGTCTGTGGGGGTAGTAGGCGACCCTGTTGGTCGAAACGAGCGTTGCTGAGAATTCGAAGACAGCTGCTTTAAAAAACGAAAGAAAGACGAACCAGGTCCCTGGTCTAGAGGTTATGTGAACGTGCGAAGGTTTGAGGCCAAAGTAATTAAGCACCGCGTCGAGACTCGACTCGTCTGTAGAAGACAAAGAACCGACAGGAGGGTAAGTGTAAAGCGAATCCCGCAGAGTTGGCAAGGCGGATTCTACTATACCAGAGGTTGCTTTCTGAGACGGTTGGAAATTTGACTATTCGTCAGAGCGGTGACCAGGAAGGAGCTTACTTCGGCAGTCACGAATTGAGGATATCCTATTATTGTCCGTTATCTAGGACAGAGACAGCTCCTTGACGAAGCCAGACGCCACGGAAGCATCCCACAAAGCCCGAAGAGCAGTGGCCATGGCGGACTCCTTCTTATCGATGTCGTACGCCTAGGCTTTAGGTGCACGACCGTAGGGGGCGCGAGTCAGTAACTGCCCTTCTTCGGGCTTCAATAGCAATATAGGGTCTCTTCGTGGACCGAGAGATGGGAGTGACGATTTTGGTAACGCGTAGGTGGACGACTCGGCGCTGACTATATTGCGGGTCAGTCGAGGGCTCGAAACGGACGAGACCAGAACCTGATAAGACATTGATCAGTGAGTGATTCAGGGCCGGCGAAGGACCGGCATATTGGCCCATGGAAAGAAGGGTTTATCACCAGCGTAGGCCTGAAACATGTGTTCCATTTTGAAGGAGTACAATGCTTGGCCAACGGCAGTGACGTTGGATGCCGCAGAGAAATCGACAGGAAATTCCCGGTCCATGCGAAACAAAGTAGTTCTCGGATTAATACTGCCTCGATCGCCAAAGATTGCGAGGCACTGCGAGAGCTGTTCATGCAATCTGTGGTAGAGTGACTTGCCAAGGAAGTCAAGACGGTGAGAGCAAGTCATAGTCATGCTGGAACGACGACGGCGCATTCCATGAAGTGACACGAAAACGGACGCTGCCTTCCAGTGGAGCAGCACCTTGATCTCGGTAGTAGTTACATGTGGGCGGAAAACGGACTGAGACCAGTCTTCTTGAGTTGCTCATAGTTGAGCTGTGTCTGGGCCCGGCGCTTCGCAAAGAATATTTGGGGGAATTTCGGGGAACAAGGAAAGCTGGATTCAAGGTGGAAATCGCAATACTGAATCTCGGACGGCCATTAGATTTTCTGTATTTCCTACTCGATTTGGCGATTCGACGGAACTTTGGAAAAACCACAGACTGTGTTTTACCGCTCTCTAGGGTGTGGACCAAGTAGGACCGAGTGGAAATCCAGGAAGACAAATGTTTTGAGCGTGAAAAGTTTCTTGATACCCATGCCAGCAACGCCAGGCGGACTGGTTTGCTGGACGGTCTGAGCAGATGATTGATGGGTCGAGCCGCCTCTTGACATCACTGATCGTTGATCGCCGACGCGCCTCAAGCCTGCTTGACTACTGCTATTATCGTCTGCTCACAACCGACGTTTACTTCGCCGTCCAGGGACTGAGCAATATCTACCCAAATTCACGAGTCTTTCCCGCGTTCCCTCCGGGC